>OZ018332.1:92673598-93096098 GCA_963969495.1 Ceratothoa steindachneri | reverse complement strand
TGCCCGTATTTGTGCCATGTAAGAGCGAAACACTGGTCTAGTTGCCGAGTCCTCGCAGAATCTTTTGCGCCCTCATTCCCCGCAATTCCTACGTGTCCAGGAACCCAGCAGAGGATAATCTCGATATCTGCCCGGCTCGCAAAAACCGTGGCGTCACGGATATTGCGAACCAGGGGATGCGGAGATGCCAATGCCCCGAGAGCACTCAGGGCGCTTTGTGAGTCGCTATAGACCACAATCCGGTCTCCGAACCGGGCACGTCGCGTAATCTCCCGTACCGAGTGGTGTATTGCCACCAGCTCGGCCGTGAAGACAGACGCAGCGCCTGGTAGAGCCCCGCTGACTCCAAACAGAGGTGATACGGCGTGTAAGCCGACCCCATCTTGGGACTTGGAGCCATCCGTATACACTAGCACGGTTTCAGCGTGACACGAAGTGTGCTCCAAAAAGGTCGAACGCAATACTCCCAGCGCCGTACAAGCTTTGGGAGCAGAGGCGTGGCGACAAATAGCCGAATGTGGTACCCACCAGGGTGGCGTCCTGGGCAGAACCAGGGGCGCCACCGGCCTGCGAGCTATATCTAGATCTCGAAGGAGTTTCCTGGCCCTAAACCCGAAGGGCTTAGGGTATGACTGGCGTCTCTCGGCGGCATAGGCACCATCGAGATCAACTGCGGATGCAGTGAGAGCTGTTGGCGACTGAGGGAGGCGCCGGGCTCGCATGTACAGGCGAGTGATGCATTGCACGCGGCGCAGAGCGAGTGGCATCTCCCCAGCATCGACTAACAGGCTCTCAATGTGGGTAGTCGGAAGGCACCGGTCGCAAGGCGAAGGCCGGTGTGGTGGATTGAATCCACCTTCCGCAATAAACGCTCGGCTGCGGATGCATAAAACTCGCATCCGTAGTCGAGCTTCGAACGAACAAAGGATTGATAAAAGAGTAGGGCAGTAGCCCTATCAGCACCCCAATCGCTGAACGTCACGGAACGGAAAATATCCATAGCGCGGGTACAAGATACCCTAAGGCTGCGAATATGAGCCTCCCAGGTGAGACGTCGGTCGAATGCAAGACCAAGGAAACGGTGCGACTCAACCACATCCATGCGCACCCCATTAAGAAGCAAATCTGGTTCGGGGTGGAGCCGTGGATGGCCGCAGAAGTGCACCACCTTAGTCTTGGCCAAAGAAAGCCGAAACCTGTGCGCTTCGGCATAGCGAGAGACGTGGTTCAATGCCTGTTGGAGTCGACGCTCCAGAGTTGGCATCTGGGCCGCGCCAAAAGAAATAGAAAGGTCGTCTACGTAAAGCGTAGCGAGAACATCTTCTGGCAGCACCGAGGTGATGCCGTTGATGCTCAGGGCAAAGAGTGTGACACTGAAGACACTTCCCTGCGGGACACCCTCTTCATGCTCCTTTGGGCCGGAGAGCTCCCCCCCACCCTTACGCGGAATCGACGATCTCGCAAAAATTCAGATACAAAGACTGGGAGGCGTCCCCTCGCCCCCATCGTGTGGAGAGTCTCCATGATACCGTATCGCCATGCGGTATCATAGGCCTTCTCCAGATCGAAAAACACCGTGGCGTAGTGCTGTCTACGAAGGAAAGCCTCGCAAACGGCATTTTCCAGTCGGAGCAGAGCATCCGACGTGGAGTGGAACTTGCGGAAGCCGCACTGTGCAGAAGACAGATGACCTCCGCTGTCCAGAAAAAAGGCTAGTCTAACATTTACCAATTTCTCCATCAACTTGCACACGCAAGAGGTTAGAGAGATTGAGCGGAAACCGGTCGGAGTAGAGTGATCTCTCCCCGGCTTGCGAAAGGCGAGCACAGTAGCGATTCGCCAGGAGTCTGGGAGAAGACCTTCCACCCAGATCCTGTTGAACAGATCTAACAGAAAGGCCATGCCTCGCTCACCCAGGTGTCGAAGCATGGCTTACGGGACATCGTCCGGACCATGGGCGGTGTCCGCGCACGAAGCGAGAGCGAAACGCAACTCACTCACAGTAAACTTGTCGTTGAAGGGTTCTCCGCCTATGGAGGTAAAGTCCAGCCGGCGGCCTTCCGCGACATCACGACGTGCATTGAATGCTGGCGGAGCAGCATCACGGCTAGATAATGCGGAGAAAGCGGTCGCTAAGGATTCCACCACGGACGCGGGGTCCGAGATTGCGGTCCCATTCTCCTGGAGAACGGGAGGGGGGTCCTGCGAGAACTTGCTCCGAATCCTTTTGACTCGCTTCAACACCTCAGCTAAAGGGGTCTTCCCGTTAAGTGAAGACACGTATGCCCACCAAGAAGAGCGGCGGGCGTGCTTCGAAATATACCGGAACCTAGCCCTAGCCCGACGAAATTCAGCGACAGTGAAATCGTTCGGGCGGCGCTTATAGCGCATGTAGGCATAACGCTTCTGTTTGAGGGCCGTCTCACACTCGGCCGACCACCATGGGAGTGGTCGGCGTGCAAAACAGCCAGACGTCCTAGGAATAGTAGTCAGGCCCACGGCGATGAGGTTGCCGGAGAAGAACTCAACGGCCTCATCTACCGACCTAAACTCAACTGAGATAGAGAATTTAGTCATTTCCTGAAATGCAGGCCACCGCGCCCGCGCCAAGCACAACCGAGGTGGTCTCTCAGGCGGCAGTTGCCCTGAAAATGATATTTGAATGGGAAAGTGATCACTACCATGGAGGTCATCGACCACCCCCCAATCAAAATCAGGCTGTGCATCCGAAGAGCACAAAGATAGGTCAAGGCAAGAAAATGAAGCGGTTCTCGGACAGTGATGCGTAAACTCATCCACGTTTAGGACGCCCATCTCAAGCTCTTCGATCAGATCGGCAAGGACTTGTCCCCTGGGATTTATGGAGTAATCTCCCCAGAGAGGATGCCTGCCGTTCAGATCTCCAAGCAAGAGATAGGGCCTCGGCAACCGTGCCACGACGCGGCGGAAGTTCCCCGCGTCGAAGTCAGCTGACGGTGGAATGTACGCAGAAATGATAGTATACCTCCTATCCAGGTGCAGCTGCACAGCCACTGCCTGAAAGGAGGTATCTAAAGAGAAAGGAAGAACGGAGACATCATGCTGGGTGTAAACCGCGCATCCCCCAGCCCGGCCATCCCGCGGTGGTGGGGTCGCAAGACCCTTATACACCGGGAGGGCAGGCAGCGGGCACGCGCCTAGCATGGTCTCCTGCAAAAAAATAGCTAACGGGGAACGGGACGAGACGAGCCTCCGCAGCTCCTCCCAGTTGGCCCGGAGTCCACGGCAATTCCATTGAAGGAATATGCCCTCCAGGCCTAGCTCGGAGACGCGGGGGCCCTCCTCGAATTGAAGACCCTCACGGGAATGGCCGTACGCTTCCCGGGGGCAGAACCCCCGGCGCTGTTGGCCGGACAAAGCGCTGTCGCCTTCGAGGACTTATTCGGGGAGGTTGGGCTCGCTATGCGAGTCTTTTCCTCCCTCCTCCTCGAAACCTTAGGCGGGCGTTGCGGCTTCGGAGGCGGGGGGCCCTCTTTTCGAGGAACCACCGTCTCCGAGTAACTCGCTTCACCTCGGGGCGTGGGCGAAGGGGCCGAAGCTCCTTTGTTGCTGTCCTCCTTTCGGGGAACAGCTTTAGGAACCCCGGAAGATCGCCCAGCGACCATCTTCAGGGGTGTTGCCTCCTGTGAGTCTAACGACTCGGTGGAGGCGCGTGGCCGTTTCGCTTTACGGGAAACGGTCACGCTGGGGGAAGAGGGGGTGCCCTGGTTTTAGCCGGGGTATGGTATTAACCCTTTTTGCTGCCAGCTTTACCAGGGGAGTGCCTAGGTTGGGTAGAGCCCGCAGAAGGGCTCCGAATGGGCGCGGAAACAACCGTGCTCGTTGGCCTGGATGGGCCAGAGCAGAGGGTGTCTTTCTAACTATTGAGGCATATGACGTCCCAGGCAGAGCCGGGCGCGCCAGGACCAAGTCCTTTGCCTCGCGGAATGAGAGTCGATCCTGGGCCTGAATGGCCAGGATTTCTTTCTCAAGGAGATATGCACCACATTGCTTCGAAGAAGCAGGGTGCGGCTCTCCGCAATTGACACACTTGGCCACACACGATTTGGACTTATCGTGTGCGACCTTGGAGCAATTTACACAGACTTCGGGTGACCCCGACTTTGCCCGTCTACAAGATCGATTCGTATGGCCAAAGCGGTGACAGTAATAGTACCGCCGCGGCAGTGGCACGAATACCTTCACGCGGTAGCGGTACCAACCAGCACGCACCGACTCAGGGAGCTTGTCACAGTCGAACGTAACGAAGAATGTAGGGGTGGGTCTCGAGGCCCCTCCCTGTTTTCTCATAACACGTTCGACCTTGACCGCCCCATGGTCGGCCAGCTCTAAGGTGATGTCCTCAATGGACTGGCAACGAGTTCCCTCGCATAAACTACTCCTTTCACAAAGTTCATGGTAGAGTGCGGTGTCGCACTCACCGGGGTGCCATGAAGTGTCCGAAGAGCACTTATCTTGGCCGCCTCAGCGAGATACGGGTCACCTTCGGCTCTCTACCAATTTTACAAGCTAATCCTCTCCTCTGATGGATCATGTTGCTCTTGGCCAACATGGTGCCATCAGTGGATCAAATAACAAGGAAGCGTTTGAAGCCAGCGGGCTCGAAAACGCTTGGTAACCTCTGAATCAGGGGCCACGATGTCATCGAGGCTCCACCCTGTGCACTTTTGGTCTTAGTCAGGGGCTCCGCAACAGGGGAGGGGGGGGGGAAGAGGGGCCGGATGTGCCGATCTTGGCTTGGTGACTTGCCAAAGTGGCAGCAGATCCATCCGTCCCCGTAGCTCCCGCCGATGGAGAGGAGCCCCGAGTCTTTTTTCTTTTTTGGAGAGGAGGGCGGGGAATGACCCCGCTTCTAAACTCGTCCGGGAGGAGCTCCCAGGCCAGATGGACCGGACTCAGCCAGGTCCTTCTCTGAAATGGAGAAGGTCCTGGTAGTCGTGGGGGCACCGGTCGGAGGAGATTCCTCCCCTCCTTGTACTGCTTCGGAAACCCTAGCCGTTTGAGGAGGACCTTACATAGGGGCGGATTTGGGTTAGGTCCTTGGAACCGAGCCCGGATTGCCCCCCATGGAAGGCCCTACCGTCTGAGGCTGGGTTTCCTCAAGGATCATGTCTATCTCAGGGGAGGCCTCCAGTTGGCCATCCCCCCGCCCCTCCCCAGACATCGCAGGTCCCGTTGGCAGTATCGTCACTAGTCTTGTGTGGGGAGGCACAGGCCTTAACCCCGGCAAGGTTCAATATTCTTGCCAGCAGCTCTTTTGAGGGAAGCGACCAAAGGGGCCTGGCTTCCCTCTCCCCCCTAATGGGGTTTGCCCTACCAAGCCGCTTCGATGTCGAGCGGCTGGCTTTCTTGGCAGTCCCCTTGGAAAGAACAGAGGGGACTGCCGCTGGAAAAAGGGGTGCCCGAAAGCACCTCCAGAGAAGGGGGTGAGGGGGTCCCCTACACCCGTAAGCGAAGGAGAGGAGTAAGCCTCCTCTCCGGTTAGAGAGATATGGAGGGTCCCCTGCGCAAGCACAGGGTGGGGGGGGGACCTCCATTTTTTCAGGGGAGTTGCCCGAGGGTGGCTCCGTTGGTGACACAGGAAGAATTAAGGGGAGATTTTTGTGTTTCTCATGATTGGGCATGGTGACCCTATTTGTTTCACGGGATGCAATCACTCCTCACCTCTTGCAGTTGCCCGCACTGCAAGAGGTGCTTACAGGCCTGGCAGAGCCAGGCGCCGCCATTTGGGACCACCCCTCCCGCCTGGTGGCCTGGCAGTCCATCGGCATGACGGCTCCACCTTAGACGCGGCGTAAAAAGATAGATTGTCAAGAGGAGAGGAAAAGGGATGTGAGAAAGGTATGGGTGGGGATGAAGCAGATTGTTAAAAAAACCCATCCCGAACCGGAGCTCAGGGGTTAGGGAACGTTGTCCCCTCCCGCCTCAGCCCCGATCCGGGACGGTTGGCTTGAGAAGAAGGTCAGCATCTACCCTGTGAAATTAGAGGCTGACCAGAGAAAGTTGTGGGAGAGGTTGTATGAATAGCGACGAAGTAGGGGAGAAATACAGGCTATCTGAAGGAAGGAAGAGAGGCTAAGCTGGGGCCGGACGGAGCGCTGGATCACGTCAGCACGGCTGCCAGGATGGCAAATCGCCGCGCCCCTTACGGGAAGCTTGGTGTATAAAGATGTATATGACAAGGTGAGCAAGGGTAGTTTGGTAGGTATTGGTAATAGGAGAGTGTCTGTGATTGGAATGATAAGGTCACCTGTTCGAATGCATGGTATGTTGATGAATGAATGTAAATTCTCTGTGATTGATAAGGTGAGTAGTGAGTATGGTGTGATTTGGGGGTATGATTTTATGAAAATGAATCGTATGGTTGTGCATCCTGCGAGTGATCAGATTGAGAGAAAGATTGGTAAAAATGGGGTGTATAAGTTGTTTGTAGGGAAAGATGGTAGTGTTTTGAGGTGTGTGTTTACTGGTATTGAGGTGACTGCTACGGAGAGTGAAGGCTTGTGAAGGGTGAAAGGATGTCTGTTAGAGTGAGTTGGAGTAAGGATGTTAGTTTGAATGTGGGTGAGAACACTGTGATATTAGATGGAAAAAATGTGTGTTGCTTGTGTGTTTGATGGCTTAATGAATGATCCTTTCATATGTGTGCAGGCGGACCCCAGGATGAAAGGACAGGTGAGGGGTATCTAAGTCGGAGATGTACTGGGTCACCTCTCCTCTGTCAATGAGGTAGGTATGGATGATAGTACGGATGTCAGGGTGAATGTTGCAGGTGAAAAGACGTATAATGAAGTGAAGAGCATGGTGAAATTGGATGGATGTTTAACTGAGTATGAAAGGGAGGATGTGTATCGAATGATATTTGAACGAAAGGGAGCCCTCAGTAAGGGTGATCTGGATTTCGGGGTTGTAAAGCTCCCAGAATTCAAGATTGTCCTGAAGGAGGACTCCCTAATCTATCAGCGGCCGATGCATTTCCCACGTCCGGTTGCTGATGAGATTGAGGAGAGCGAGAGTGCATGGAATAGTCCAATTCTGCCTGTACGTAAGCCGGATGGAAGATTGTGTCTGTGTGTGGATTATCGAAAGGTGAATGAAAGGACTATGAAAGAACGGTTTCCGATATGTGTGGTATCTGAGTGTGTGTATAGTATGCATGGGATGGAGTGGTTTACGAAGCTAGATCTGGTACGGGGGTATTACCAGATGCCTATTGCTAAGGAGAGCCGGCCGGTAACTACCTTCTCTTCCACAAAGAGGCATTACCAGTTCCGGAACCTCAGCTTTGGGTTGGCTAATGCTCCCGGAGCTTTCCAGCGGGAAATGAATGTTGTGTTGAGTAAGTTTGCGAATAAGAATGTGATTGCATTTATAGATGATATTTTGATCATGACTGAGACTTTTGAGGAGCATATGAGATTGGTGAATGATGTGTTGAGAACGTTGGAGTGTTGGTGTGAAGGTGAAAGTGGCGAAGTGTGAATGGTTTGCGAAAGAAGTGGAATTCCTTGGGCATATGGTGAGTGAGAATGGGTTACAAAAATCACTGAAGTATGTTGAGAAGGTGCGAATGTTTCCAAAACCGGTGACTGTGAAGCAACTAAGTCGTTTTTGGGTTTGATTGAGTTCCAGCCAAAGTTTATACGTGATTGTTCTGGTGTGAGTGAGCCTCTGACTGAGTGGATGGGCAAGAAAGGTAGTACGGTTGTCAGGTGGAATGATAAGATGAATGAGGAAGCGGCTGAAGATGTTGAATTGGTGTATCCAGATTATAGTGTGAAAGCTAAAATGCTTGAATTGTATACAGATGCGAGTGGGTATTGTATGGGAGGATTTCTGATGCAAGAGCAGCGTTTGAATGGAGAGAATGTCAGGCGAATAATTGGGTATGTATCTAAGGCTATGGATGTTGCCGAACGAAAGTATTCGACTGTGGAGCGAGAGAAGACTGCGATAAGGTATTGTTTGAAAGTGTTGCGTCCATTTTTGTATGGTGTGAGGTTTGTGATTAAAACTGACCACCAACCTCTTGTGTATCTGCAGCGTATGAAGTGGGCTGATAGTAGGATTGCAAGGACTTTGGAAGATTTGAGTGACTTTGAATATGTGATTGAGTACGTGCCAGGTGAACGAAATGGAGTGGCTGATTTGATGTCAAGGTATCCTGGTACGAATGATGAAAATGTCTGTGGAGTGAGTGATCCTGAGTATTTGCCGAAAGGGATTATGAATGGAAAGGAGAGTAAGGGTGGTGGTAATTCCTTGTTTGAGTGTATGGAATGGTTTGCAAGATTTGAAGAGTGATGGAGTAGATGTGAGAGTGCCCGATAGTGTGGATGACTTAAGGAAAGAGGTAATGAGTGAAGTATGTAGGAAGTCTGAAAGCATTGGTATGGCAAGGGTGCGGAACTTCATGAAAGAATTGAGAGCGATGTGTATGCAAGGGGTCCCGCCATTTCAGGAAGTGTAGATTGTTTATGCGCACTTTGGTGGTGAGAGGCCGATTGTGTACAAAGATGAGAAGATGAAGGGTTTGAATGCTAGTGTGGTGCATCTGCAGTGTTTGAGCGGTGTGCACTACAATTGGGTGATTGAAGAGTGTTCATATATGAGAGAGAAGAATGATTGTCTGGATGAAGATGAGTGTGTGGTGAGTGATGATGGTGTGGATGTCAGTGCTGATGTTAGTCTGCTTGTTCCTTCTGTGTATTGCGAACATGGTGGACCTGATATGAGAGAGAAGAAGGATTGTCTGGATGAAGATGAGTGTGTGGTGAGTGATGATGGTGTGGATGTCAGTGCTGATGTTAGTCTGCTTGTTCCTTCTGTGTATTGCGAACATGGTGGACCTGATATGATGGAAGCCAGAGTGAAAGTTGGTGAAGGGTTCTTCTGTAGTTTGATTGATACTGGAGTGCAAGTGTCTTTAGTGAATGAGAGGATTCTGAGTAAGTATGAAGAGTTTAGATGTTGTGAGCATAAGCCTGTGAAGTTACGGATAAGTGGATTAGGAAATGGCATGATAGTGGCATTTTTTTTTTTTTTTTTTTAAGAGCTCATCTGGCGACTGCCTACTTGGGCATTAGTCGCCGTATTAAAACTGGCCTAGTTCTAGGCTACTTTAAAATGAAATTAAAGAGAGAAAAAAAAAAAACACCCCAAAAGGGGGAAAGGAAGCAAGCTGGTGCGTCGGGGAGAGGTCCCCCCGGCGCAGGAGCGTGCAACTAAAGAAAAAAAACAAACAAACAAAAAACAAAAAATGCAAAAAAACAACAAAAAACAAAACAAACAAACCTTGTTTAAATAATAGGGAGAAGGCCGGCCTCCCCCAAGAAGTCAACAAGTCCACAAGTCAGTGTGCACGAATCTGTCCCGAGCACAAGGGACAGGCGGTAGCGACCCCGCCCATCCCGGTACTGGGACAGGTATCGTGCGCGAAGATCACCCAGACTGGGACATTCGACAAGAATGTGCCGAACAGTCTGGGGGACGACGCAGTCGTTGCAATAGGGCGCAGGCGAGCGCTCCATCAGATAGCGATGCGTCACACGAGTGTGTCCGATTCGGAGACGACAGAAAGCAACCTGAAGCCGCTGCGGCATTGGGGGATAGGTCCATGGGAACAGTCGCGGCACAATGGCACGCAACTTTAAGTTCCCCTCGACCGTCTCCCATCTTCTTTGCCAAGCAGTCCGAAGAGCTGCCCGTATTCCTGCCATGTAGTCGGTGTGAGGAAGAGCGAAACGCTGGTCCGGTCGCAGAGTCCTCGCGGACTGTTTGGCACCCTCATCGGCGCGCTCATTCCCCGCAATTCCTACATGTCCAGGAACCCAGCAGAAGATAATCTCGACATCTGCCCGGCTCGCCAAAACCATGGCGTCACGGATATCGCGAACCAGGGGATGCGGAGATTCCAATGCCCCGAGAGCACTCAGGGCGCTTTGTGAGTCGCTATAGATCACAATCCGGTCTCCGAACCGGGCACGTCGCGTAATCTCCCGTACCGAGTGGTGTATTGCCACCAGCTCGGCCGTGAAGACAGACGCAGCGCCTGGTAGAGCCCCGCTGACTTCAAACAGGGGGGATACGGCGTGGAAGCCGACCCCCTCTTGGGACTTGGAGCCATCCGTATACACTGGCACGGTACCAGCGTGACACGATGTGTGCTCCAAAAAGGTCGAACGCAATACTCCCGGCGCAGTACAAGCTTTGGGAGCAGAGGCGTGGCGACAAATAGCCAAATGTGGTACCCTCCAGGGTGGCATCCTGGGCAGAACCAGGGGCGCCACCGGCCCGAGAGCTATATCTACCTCTCGAAGGAGTTTCCTGGCCCTAAACCCAAAGGGCTTAGGGTATGACTGGCGTCTCTCGGCGGCATAGGCACCATCGAGATCAGCTGCGGATGCAGTGAGAGCTGTTGGCGACTGAGGGAGGCACCGGGCTCGCGCATACAGGCGAGTGATGCACTGCACGCGGCGCAGAGCGAGTGGCATCTCCCCAGCATCGACCAACAGGCTCTCAATGGGGGAAGTGCGGAAGGCACCGGTCGCAAGGCGAAGGCCGGTGTGGTGGATTGAATCCACCTTCCGCAATAAACGCTCGGCTGCGGATGCATAAAACTCGCATCCGTAGTCGAGCTTCGAGCGAACAAAGGATCGATAAAAAAGTAAGGCGGTAGCCCTATCAGCGCCCCAAGCGCTGAACGTCACGGAACGGAGAATGTCCATGGTGCGGGTACAAGAGACCCTAAGGCTGCGAATATGAGCCTCCCAGGTGAGGCGTCGGTCGAATACAAGACCAAGGAAACGGTGCGACTCAACCACATCCAGGCGTTCCCCATTAAGAAACAAATCTGGGTCAGGGTGAAGCCGTGGATGGCGGCAGAAGTGCACCACCTTAGTCTTAGCCAAAGAAAACCGAAACCTGTGCGCTTCGGCATAGCGAGAGACGCGGTTCAATGCCTGTTGGAGTCGACGCTCCAGAGTTGACATCTGGGCCGCGCCAAAAGAGATCGAAAGGTCGTCCACGTAGAGCGTAGCGAGAACATCTTCTGGCAGCACCGAGGTGATGCCGTTGATGCTCAGGGCAAAGAGTGTGACACTGAGGACACTTCCCTGCGGGACACCCTCTTCCTGCTCCTTTGGGGCAGAGAGGGCTCCCCCCACCCGTACGCGGAATCGACGATCTCGCAAAAATTCAGATATAAACATTTGGAGGCGTCCCCTTGCCCCCATTGTGTGGAGAGTCTCCATGATACGGTATCGCCATGCCGTATCATAGGCCTTCTCCAGATCAAAAAACACCGTGGCGTAGTGCTGTCTACGAAGGAAAGCCTCGCAGACGGCATTTTCCAGTCGGAGCAGAGCATCCGACGTGGAGTGGAACTTACGGAAGTCGCACTGTGCAGAAGACAGATGGCCTCCGCTGTCCAGAAAATAGGCTAATCTAACATTTACCAATTTCTCCATCAACTTGCACACGCAAGAGGTTAGAGAGATTGGGCGGAAACCGGTCGGAGTAGAGTGATCTCTCCCCGGCTTGCGAAAGGCGAGCACAGTAGCGATTCGCCAGGAGTCTGGGAGAAGACCTTCCACCCAGATCCTGTTGAACAGATCTAACAGAAAGGCCATGCCTCGCTCACCCAGGTGTCGAAGCATGGCGTACGGGACATCGTCCGGACCATGGGCGGTGTCCGCGCACGAAGCGAGAGCGGAACGCAACTCACTCACAGTAAACTTGTCGTTGAAGGGTTCTCCGCCTCTGGAGGTAAAGTCCAGCCGGCGGCCTTCCGCGACATCACGACGTGCATTGAATGCTGGCGGAGCAGCATCACGGCTAGAGAATGCGGAAAAAGCGGTCGCTAAGGATTCCGCCACGGACGCGGGGTCCGAGATTGCGGTCCCATTCTCCTGGAGAACGGCAGGGGGGTCCTGCGAGAACTTGCCCCGAATCCTTTTGACTCGCTCCCACACCTCAGCTAAAGGGGTCTTCCCGTTAAGTGAAGACACGTATGCCCACCAAGAAGAGCGGCGGGCGTGCTTCGAAATATACCGGAACCTAGCCCTAGCCCGACGAAATTCAGCGACAGTGAAATCGTTCGGGCGGCGCTTATAGCGCATGTAGGCATAACGCTTCTGTTTGAGGGCCGTCTCACACTCGGCCGACCACCATGGGAGTGGTCGGCGTGCAAAACGGCCAGACGTCCTAGGAATAGTAGTCAGGCCCACGGCGATGAGGTTGCCGGAGAACTCAACGGCCTCATCTACCGACCTAAACTCCTCGACTGAGATAGAGAATTCAGTCATTTCCTGAAATGCAGGCCACCGCGCCCGTGCCAAGCACCACCGAGGTGGTCTCTCAGGCGGCAGTTGCCCTGAAAATGATATTTGAATGGGAAAGTGATCACTACCATGGAGGTCATCGACCACCCCCCAATCAAAATCAAGCTGTGCATCCGAAGAGCACAAAGATAGGTCAAGGCAAGAAAATGAAGCGGTTCTCGGACAGTGATGCGTAAACTCATCCACGTTTAGGACACCAATCTCAAGCTCTTCGATCAGATCGGCAAGGACTTGTCCCCTGGGATTTATGGTGTAATCTCCCCAGAGAGGATGCCTGCCGTTCAGATCTCCAAGCAAGAGATAGGGCCTCGGCAACCGTGCCACGACGCGGCGGAAGTCCCCCGCGTCGAAGTCAGCTGACGGTGGAATGTACGCAGAAATGATAGTATACCTCCTATCCAGGTGCAGCTGCACAGCCACTGCCTGTAAGGAGGTATCTAAAGAGAAAGGAAGAACGGAGACATCATGCCGGGTGTAAACCGCGCATCCCCCAGCCCGGCCGTCCCGCGGTGGTGGGGTTGCAAGACCCTTATACCCCGGGAGGGCAGGCAGTGGGCACGCGCCTAGCATGGTCTCCTGCAAAAAAATAGCTAACGGGGAACGGGACGAGGCGAGCCTCCGCAGCTCCTCCCAGTTGGCCCGGAGTCCACGGCAATTCCATTGAAGGAATATGCCCTCCAGGCCTAGCTCGGAGACGCGGGGGCCCTCCTCGAATTGAAGACCCTCACGGGAATGGCCGTACGCTTCCCGGGGGCAGAACCCCCGGCGCTGTTGGCCGGACAAAGCGCTGTCGCCTTCGAGGACTTATTCGGGGAAGTTGACCTCGCCATGCGAGTCTTTTCCTCCCTCCGCCTCGAAACCTTAGGCGGGCGCTGCGGCTTCGGAGGCGGGGGGCCCTCTTTTCGAGGAACCACCGTCTCCGAGCCACTCGCTCCACCTCGTGGCGTGGGCGAAGGAGCCGAAGCTCCTTTGTTGCTGTCCTCCTTTCGGGGGACAGCTTTAGGAACCCCCGAAGATGGCCTAGCGACCATCTTCAGGGGTGTTGCCTCCTGTGAGTCTAACGACTCGGTGGAGGCGCGTGGCCGTTTCGCCTTACGGGAAACGGTCACGCTGGGGGAAGAGGGGGGAGCCCTGGTTTTAGCCGGGGCTGGGTGTGAACCCTTTTTGCCGCCAGCTCTACCAGGGGAGCGCCCGGGTGTAGTAGAGCCCGCAGAAGGGCTCCGAATGGGCGCGGAAAAAACCGTGCTCGTTGGCCTGGATGGGCCAGGAGCAGAGGGTGCCTTTCGAACTACTGAGGCATATGACGTCCCAGGCAGAGCTGGGCGCGCCAGGACCAAGTCCTTAGCCTCACGGAATGAGAGTCTATCCTGGGCCTGAACGGACAGGATTTCTTTCTCCAGGAGATATGCACCACATTGCTTCGAAGAAACAGGGTGCGGCTCTCCGCAATTGACACACTTGGCCACACACGATTTGGACTTATCGTGTGCGACCTTGGAGCAATTTACACAGACTTCGGGTGACCCCGACTTTGCACGTCTACATGAACGATTTGTATGGCCGAAGCAGTGACAGTAATAGCACCGCCGCGGCAGTGGCACGAATGCCTTCACGCGGTAGCGGTACCAACCGGCACGCACCGACTCAGGGAGCTTGTCACAGTCGAACGTGACGAAGAGTGTAGGGGTGGGTCTCGAAGCCCCTCCCTGTTTTCTCATCACACGTTCGACCTTGACCGCCCCATGGTCGGCCAGCTCTAGGGTGATGTCCTCAATGGAGTAGTCAACGAGTTCCCTCGCATAAACTACTCCTTTCACAAAGTTCATGGTAGAGTGCGGCGTCACACTCACCGGGGTGCCATGAAGTGTCCGAAGAGCACTTATCTTGGCCGCCTCGGCGGGATTCGCCGCATTCGCCAGAAGGCTGCCGTCCGAGAAACGGGTCACCTTCGGCTCTCTACCAATTGCACTAGCTAATCCTCTCCTCTGATGGATCATGTTGCCCTTGGACAACATGGTGCCATCAGTGGAGCGAATAACGAGGAAGCGTTTGAAGCCAGCGGGCTCGAAAACGCCAGGTAACCTCTGAATGAGGGGCCCCGATGTCATCGAGGCTCCGCCCTGTGCATTCTTCGTCTTAGTCAGGAGCTCCGCACACGAGGGGGTAGAGGGGCCGGATTTGCCGATCTTGGCTTGGTCGCCTACCAAAGTGGCAGCAGACCCATCCGTCCCCGCAGCCCCCGCGGATGGAGAGGAGCCCCGAGTCTTTTTCGTCTTTCTTGTCTTTTTCTTCTTTTTAGGAGAGGAGGGCGGGGAATGAACCCGCTTCTCACCCCCGCCGGTAGAAGCCCCCAGGCCAGATGGACCGGCCTCAGCCAGGTCCTTCTCTGAAATGGAGAAGGTCCCGGTGGGCGCAGGGGATTCATCCAGAGGAGATCTCTCCCCTCCTTGTCCTGCCTGAGAATCCACAGCCGCTTGATGAGGACCTTGCATAGGGGCGGATTCGGGTTCGGTGCTTGGCGCCAAGCCCGGATTCCTCCCCATGGAAGGCCCTACCGTCTGAGGCTGGTTTTCCTCAAGGACCATGTCTATCACAGGAGGGGCCTCCAGTTGGCCATCCCCTCCCAGGACATCGCAGGTCCCCTTGGCAGCGTCATAAGTCTTTAGTGGGGAGGCACAGGCCTTGACCCCGGCAAGGTTTAATATTTTTGCCAGCAGGTCTTTTGAGGGAAGCGACCGAAGGGGCCTGGCTTCCCTCTCCCCCCTAAGGGGGTTTGCCCTACCGAGCCGCTTGTACGAGGGGCGGTCGGCAATGGGCTGCCTGCTGGCTTTCTTGGCAGTCCCCTTAGAAAGCATAGGAGGGACTACCGCTGGAGATAGGGAGGTGCCCGAAAGCACCTCCAGAGAAGGGGGTGAGGGGGAGTCCCCTACACCCGTAGGCGTAGGAGAGGAGTAAGCCTCCTCTCCGGTTAAAGAGGTATGGAGGGTCCCCTGCGCAAGCACAGGGGGGGGACCTCCATCTTTTCTGTGGAGCTGCACGAAGGCGGCTCCGTTGTTGTTATAGGGGGAATTAAGGGGAGATGTTTTTTTGTTTCATCATTGGGCATGGTGACCCTCTTTGTTTTACGGGACGCAATCGCTCACCACCTCTTGCAGTAGCCCGCACTGCAAGAGGTGCTTACAGGCCCGGCAGAGCCAGGCGCCGCCATTTGGGACCACCCCTCCCGCCTGGTGGCCTGGCAGTCCTTCGGCATGGCGGCTCCACCTTGAACACGGCGTAAAACGGATAGATTTTGAAGACGAGAGGAATAGGGATGTGAGGAAGGTATGGGTGGGGATGAAGCAGGTTGTTAAAAGCCAACCACCCCAGACCGGAGCTCAGGGGTTAGGGGACATTGTCCCCTCCCCCCTCAGCCCCGATCCGGGACGATTGGCTGAGAAGAAGGTCAGCTTCTACCCTGTGAAATTAGAGGCTGACCAGAGAAAGTTGTGGGAGAGGTTGTATGAAAAGCGACGAGGTAGGATAGGAATACAGGCTATCTGAAGGAAGGAAGAGAGGCTAAGCTGGGGCCGGACGGGGCGCTGGATCCCGTCAGCACGGCGGCCAGGATGGCAAATCGCCGCGCCCCTTACGGGGGCATGATAGTGGCATGGAAACAGGTTAGTCTGAAAGTGAGTTTGGGTAATGGTGTGAATGTGAAGAATGACTTTGTGATTCTGAAAGATGAGCAAATGCTGTGTTGTTTTCTGCTTGGTGGAGACTTTATGAGATTGAATGATTTGTCTTTGGATGCTGATAAGGATTGTATTATGAAAGGTGAATGTGAGGTGATGAGGTTGAATGAGTGTGCAAAGAATGTTGTTAAATTTTGTGGTATGATTGAGTTGGTCATGGATGATGAGAATGAGATTTTAAGTGATGATGATATTCTAGAGATGCAAGAGATTTGTCCTTTTGTTAGTGAGTTGAAGAGGTGTGTAATGACGCGCGTTGATTTGAATGAATGGCCTGAGTGTTTAAATGATTTTAAAAGGTATGCTAAGGATTTTGTTGTTTGTATGGATGTTGTATATTTTGTGAGGCATGTGAAGGGTGGTGATGATATGTATGTACCTGTGATGTCCTTGGTTGGTATGATTGGTCTGGTGAAGGTTGTGCATGATAATTATGGGCATATGGGTAAGTTTAAGCTGTGGGAGTGTATGAAGGAGCGTGTGTTCCATCGGTTTATGAGCACTGTTGTGAATGATGTTGCAAATACGTGTGAAAGGTGTCAGAAGCGAAAGGTGCAAGGTGTGCAAGTGAAACAACCGTGCTCGTTGGCCTGGATGGGCCAGGAGCAGAGGGTGCTTTTCTAACTATTGAGGCATATGACGTCCCAGGCAGAGCCGGGCGCGCCAGGACCAAGTCCTTAGCCTCGCGGAATGAGAGTCGATCCTGGGCCTGAACGGCCAGGATTTCTTTCTCAAGGAGATATGCACCACATTACTTCGAAGAAGCAGGGTGCGGCTCTCCGCAATTGACACACTTGGCCACACACGATTTGGACTTATCGTGTGCGACCTTGGAGCAATTTACACAGACTTCGGGTGACCCCGATTTTGCACGTCTACATGATCGATTCGTGTGGCCGAAGCGGTGACAGTAATAGCACCGCCGCGGCAGTGGCACGAATGCCTTCACGCGGTAACGGTACCAACCGGCACGCACCGACTCAGGGAGCTTGTCACAGTCGAACGTGACGAAGAGTGTAGGGGTGGGTCTCGAGGCCCCTCCCTGTTTTCTCATCACACGTTCGACCTTGACCGCCCCATGGTCGGCCAGCTCTAGGGTGATGTCTTCTATGGAGTAGTCAACGAGTTCCCTCGCATAAACTACTCCTTTCACAAAGTTCATGGTAGAGTGCGGCGTCACACTCACCGGGGTGCCATGAAGTGTCCGAAGAGCACTTATCTTGGCCGCCTCGGCGGGATTCGCCGCATTCGCCAGAAGGCTCCCGTCCGAGAAACTTTTTTTTTTTTTTTTTAATTAAGGGGCTATCTGGCGACTGCCGACTTAGGCATTATTCGCCGTAAACAAACAGCCTAGTTCTAGGCTACTTTAAAAATTAAACAGGAAACAATAAAAAGAAATAACAATAAAAAAGCAATAACAAAAACAACAACAACAATTAAACTGGGTTAAATGAAAGGGAGAAGGCCAGCCTCCCCCAAAAAGTCAATAAGTCCACTAGTCATGGTGCACGCACTCGTCCCGAGTACAATGGACAGGCGGTAGCGACCCCGCCCATCCCGGTACCGGGACAGGTATCGTGCGCGAAGATCACCCAGACTGGGACATTCGACAAGAATGTGCCGAACAGTCTGGGGGACGACGCAGTCGTTGCAATAGGGCGCAGGCGAGCGCTCCATCAAGTAGCGATGCGTCACACGAGTGTGTCCGATTCGAAGACGACAGAAAGCAACCTGAAGCCGCCGCGGCATTGGGGGATAGGTCCATGGGAACAGTCGCGGCGCAATGGCACGCAACTTTAAGTTCCCCTCGACCGTCTCCCATCTTCTTTGCCAAGCAGTCCGAAGAGCTGCCCGTATTCCTGCCATGTAGTCAGTGTGAGGAAGAGCGAAACGCTGGTCCGGTCGCAGAGTCCTCGCGGACTCTTTGGCGCCCTCATTCCCCGCAATTCCTACATGTCCAGGAACCCAGCAGAAGATAATCTCGACATCTGCCCGGCTCGCCAAAACCGTGGCGTCACGGATTTCGCGAACCAGGGGATGCGGAGATTCCAATGCCCCGAGAGCACTCAGGGCGCTTTGTGAGTCGCTATAGATCACAATCCGGTCCCCGAACCGGGCACGTCGCGTAATCTCCCGTACCGAGTGGTGTATTGCCACCAGCTCGGCCGTGAAGACAGACGCAGCGCCTGGTAGAGCCCCGCTGACTTCAAACAGAGGGGATACGGCGTGGAAGCCGACCCCCTCTTGGGACTTGGAGCCATCCGTATACACTGGCACGGTACCAGCGTGACACGATGTGCTCCAAAAAGGTCGAACGCAATACTCCCGGCGCAGTACAAGCTTTGGGAGCCAAGGCGTGGCGACAAATAGCCAAATGTGGTACCCTCCAGGGTGGCGTCCTGGGCAGAACCAGGGGCGCCACCGGCCCGAGAGCGATATCTACCTCTCGAAGGAGTTTCCTGGCCCTAAACCCAAAGGGCTTAGGGTATGACTGGCGTCTCTCGGCGGCATAGGCACCATCGAGATCAGCTGCGGATGCAGTGAGAGCTGTTGGCGACTGAGGAAGGCGCCGGGCTCGCGCGTACAGGCGAGTGATGCACTGCACGCGGCGCAGAGCGAGTGGCATCTCCCCAGCATCGACCAACAGGCTCTCAATGGGGGAAGTGCAGAAGGCACCGGTCGCAAGGCGAAGGCCGGTGTGGTGGATTGAATCCACCTTCCGCAATAAACGCTCGGCTGCGGATGCATAAAACTCGCATCCGTAGTCGAGCTTCGAGCGAACAAAGGATCGATAAAAAAGTAAGGCGGTAGCCCTATCAGCGCCCCAAGCGCTGAACGTCACGGAACGGAGAATGTCCATGGCGCGGGTACAAGAGACCCTAAGGCTGCGAATATGAGCCTCCCAGGTGAGGCGTCGGTCGAATACAAGACCAAGGAAACGGTGCGACTCAACCACATCCAGGCGCACCCCATTAAGAAACAAATCTGGGTCGGGGTGAAGCCGTGGATGGCGGCAGAAGTGCACCACCTTAGTCTTGGCCAAAGAAAACCGAAACCTGTGCGCTTCGGCATAGCGAGAGACACGGTTCAATGCCTGTTGGAGTCGACGCTCCAGAGTTGGCATCTGGGCCGCGCCAAAAGAGATCGAAAGGTCGTCCACGTAGAGCGTAGCGAGAACATCTTCCGGCAGCACCGAGGTGATGCCGTTGATGCTCAGGGCAAAGAGTGTGACACTGAGGACACTTCCTTGCTCCTTTGGGCCGGAGAGGGCTCCCCCCACCCGTACGCGGAATCGACGATCTCGCAAAAATTCAGATATAAACATTGGGAGGCGTCCCCTCGCCCCCATCGTGTGGAGAGTCTCCATGATACCGTATCGCCATGCGGTATCATAGGCCTTCTCCAGATCAAAAAACACCGTGGCGTAGTGCTGTCTACGAAGGAAAGCCTCGCAGACGGCATTTTCCAGTCGGAGCAGAGCATCCGACGTGGAGTGGAACTTACGGAAGCCGCACTGTGCAGAAGACAGATGGCCTCCGCTGTCCAGAAAATAGGCTAATCTAACATTTACCAATTTCTCCATCAACTTGCACACGCAAGAGGTTAGAGAGATTGGGCGGAAACCGGTCGGAGTAGAGTGATCTCTCCCCGGCTTGCGAAAGGCGAGCACAGTAGCGATTCGCCAGGAGGCTGGGAGAAGACCTTCCACCCAGATCCTGTTGAACAGATCTAACAGAAAGGCCATGCCTCGCTCACCCAGGTGTCGAAGCATGGCGTACGGGACATCGTCCGGACCATGGGCGGTGTCCGCGCACGAAGCGAGAGCGGAACGCAACTCACTCACAGTAAACTTGTCGTTGAAGGGTTCTCCGCCTCTGGAGGTAAAGTCCAGCCGGCGGCCTTCGCGACATCACGACGTGCATTGAATGCTGGCGGAGCAGCATCACGGCAAGAGAATGCGGAAATAGCGGTCGCTAAGGATTCCGCCACGGACGCGGGGTCCGAGATTGCGGTCCCATTCTCCTGGAGAACGGGAGGGGGGTCCTGCGAGAACTTGCCCCGAATCCTTTTGACTCGCTTCCACACCTCAGCTAAAGGGGTCTTCCCGTTAAGTGAAGACACGTATGCCCGCCAAGAAGAGCGGCGGGCGTGCTTCGAAATATACCGGAACCTAGCCCTAGCCCGACGAAATTCAGCGACAGTGAAATCGTTCGGGCGGCGCTTATAGCGCATGTAGGCATAACGCTTCTGTTTGAGGGCCGTCTCACACTCGGCCGACCACCATGGGAGTGGTCGGCGTGCAAAACGGCCAGACGTCCTAGGAATAGTAGTCAGGCCCACGGCGATGAGGTTGCCGGAGAACTCAACGGCCTCATCTACCGACCTAAACTCCTCGACTGAGATAGAGAATTCAGTCATTTCCTGAAATGCAGGCCACCGCGCCCGCGCCAAGCACCACCGAGGTGGTCTCTCAGGCGGCAGTTGCCCTGAAAATGATATTTGAATGGGAAAGTGATCACTACCATGGAGGTCATCGACCACCCCCCAATCAAAATCAGGCTGTGCATCCGAAGAGCACAAAGATAGGTCAAGGCAAGAAAATGAAGCGGTTCTCGGACAGTGATGCGTAAACTCATCCACGTTTAGGACACCCATCTCAAGCTCTTCGATCAGATCGGCAAGGACTTGTCCCCTGGGATTTATGGTGTAATCTCCCCAGAGAGGATGCCTGCCGTTCAGATCTCCAAGCAAGAGATAGGGCCTCGGCAACCGTGCCACGACGCGGCGAAAGTCCCCCGCGTCGAAGTCAGCTGACGGAGGAATGTACGCAGAAATGATAGTATACCTCCTATCCAGGTGCAGCTGCACAGCCACTGCCTGAAAGGAGGTATCTAAAGGAAGAACGGAGACATCATGCCGGGTGTAAACCGCGCATCCCCCAGCCCGCGGTGGTGGGGTCGCTAGACCCTTATACCCCGGGAGGGCAGGCAGGGGGCACGCGCCTAGCATGGTCTCCTGCAAAAAAATAGCTAACGGGGAACGGGACGAGGCGAGCCTCCGCAGCTCCTCCCAGTTGGCCCGGAGTCCACGGCAATTCCATTGAAGGAATATGCCCTCCAGGCCTAGCTCGGAGGAGACGCGGGGGCCCTCCTCGAATTGAAGACCCTCACGGGAATAGCCGTACGCTTCCCGGGGGCAGAACCCCGGGCGCTGTCGCCTTCGAGGACTTATTGGGGGAGGTTGGGCTCGCCATGCGAGTCTTTTCCTCCCTCCGCCTCGAAACCTTAGGCGGGCGCTGCGGCTTCGGAGGCGGGGGGGCCTCTTTTCGAGGAACCACCGTCTCCGAGCCACTCGCTCCACCTCGGGGCGTGGGCGAAGGAGCCGAAGCTCCTTTCGGGGGACAGCTTTAGGAACCCCTGAAGATGGCCTAGCGACCATCTTCAGGGGTGTTGCCTCCTGTGAGTCTAACGACTCGGTGGAGGCGCGTGGCCGTTTCGCCTTGCGGGAAACGGTCACGCTGGGGGAAGAGGGGGGAGCCCTGGTTTTAGCCGGGGCTGGGTATGAACCCTTTTTGCCGCCAGCTTTACCAGGGGAGCGCCCGGGTTGGGTAGAGCCCGCAGAAGGGCTCCGAATGGGCGCGGAAACAACCATGCTCGTTGGCCTGGATGGGCCAGGAGCAGAGGGTGCCTTTCGAACTACTGAGGCATATGACGTCCCAGGCAGAGCTGGGCGCGCCAGGACCAAGTCCTTAGCCTCGCGGAATGAGATTCTATCCTGGGCCTGAACGGCCAGGATTTCTTTCTCCAGGAGATATGCACCACATTTCTTCGAAGAAGCAGGGTGCGGCTCTCCGCAATTGACACACTTGGCCACACACGATTTGGACTTATCGTGTGCGACCTTGGAGCAATTTACACAGACTTCGGGTGACCCCGACTTTGCACGTCTACATGAGCGATTCGTATGGCCGAAGCGGTGACAGTAATAGCACCGCTGCGGCAGTGGCACGAATGCCTTCACGCGGTAGCGGTACCAACCGGCACGCACCGACTCAGGGAGCTTGTCACAGTCGAACGTGACGAAGAGTGTAGGGGTGGGTCTCGAAGCCCCTCCCTGTTTTCTCATCACACGTTCGACCTTGACCGCCCCATGGTCGGCCAGCTCTAGGGTGATGTCCTCAATGGAGTAGTCAACGAGTTCCCTCGCATAAACTACTCCTTTCACAAAGTTCATGGTAGAGTGCGGCGTCACACTCACCGGGGTGCCATGAAGTGTCCGAAGAGCACTTATCTTGGCCGCCTCGGCGGGATTCGCCAGAAGGCTGCCGTCCGAGAAACGGGTCATCTTCGGCTCTCTACCAATTGCACTAGCTAATCCTCTCCTCTGATGGATCATGTTGCCCTTGGACAACATGCTGCCATCAGTGGAGCGAATAACGAGGAAGCGTTTGAAGCCAGCGGGCTCGAAACGCCAGGTAACCTCTGAATGAGGGGCCCCGATGTCATCGAGGCTGCGCCCTCTTCACTCTTGGTGTTAGTCTTGGTCAGGGGCTCCGCACACGAGGGGGTAGAGGGGCCGGATGTGCCGATCTTGGCTTGGTCGCCTACCAAAGTGGCAGCAGACCCATCCGTCCCCGCAGCCCCCGCGGATGGAGAGGAGCCCCGAGTCTTTTTAGTCTTCTTTGTCTTTTTTGGAGAGGAGGGCGGGGAATGAACCCGCTTTTCACCTCCGCCGGCAGAAGCCCCCAGGCCAGATGGACCGGCCTCAGCCAGGTCCCTCTCCGAAATGAAGAAGGTCCTGGTTGTCGTAGGGGCACCTGTCGGAGGAGATCCCTCCCCTCCTTTTACTGCCTCGGAGCCCTCAGCCATTTGAGGAGGACCTTGCATAGGGGCGGATTCGGGTTCGGTGCTTGGCGCCGAGCCCGAATTCCCCCCCATGGAAGGCCCTACCGTCTGAGGCTGGGTCTCTTCAAGGACCATGTTTATCACAGGAGGGGCCTCCAGTTGGCCATCCCCTCCCAGGACATCGCAGGTCCCCTTGGCAGTGTCGCCAGTCTTGTGTGGGGAGGCACAGGCCTTGACCCCAGCAAGGTTTAAAATTCTGGCCAGCAGGTCTTTTGAGGGAAGCGACCGAAGGGGCCTGGCTTCCCTCTCCCCCCTAAGGGGGTTTGCCCTACCGAGCCACTTTGATGGGGAGCGGCTGGCTAAGGGCTGCCTGCTGGCTTTCTTGGCAGTCCCCTTGGAAAGAAAAGAGGGGACTGCCGCTGGGAAAAGGGAGGTGCCCGAAAGCACCTCCAGAGAAGGGGGTGAGGGGGAGTCCCCTGCACCCGTAGGCGAAGGAGAGGAGTAAGCCTCCTCTCCGGTTAGAGAAATATGGAGGGTCCCCTGTGCAAGCACAGGGGGGGGAACCTCCATTTTTTTGCTGGAGCTGCCCGAGGGCGGCTCCGTCGATGGAACAGGGGAAGTTGAGGGTTGGGTTTTTTTTTTTATCATCATTGGGCATGGTGACCCTTTTTTAAACACGGGATGCAATCGCGCACACCTCTCGCAGTAGCCCGCACTGCGAGAGGTGCTTACAAGCCCGGCAGAGCCAGGCGCCGCCATTTGGGACCACCCCTCCCGCCTGGTGGTCTGGCAGTCCATCGGCATGGCGGCTCCACCTTGGACACGGCGTAAAAATTAATAGATTGTGAAGAGGAGAGGAAAAGGGATGTGAGGAAGGTATGGGTGGGGATGAAGCAGGTAGTTAAAAACCAGCCACCCCAGACCGGAGCTCAGGGGTTAGGGAACATTGTCCCCCACCCCCTCAGCGGGACGGTTGGCTGAAAGGAAGGTCAGCATCTAACCTTTGAAATTAGAGGCTGACCAGAGAAAGTTGTGGGAGAGGTTGTGTGAAAAGAGAGGAAACAAGTGTTTTGAAGGAAGGAAGAGAGGCTAAGCTGGGGCCGGACGGAGCGCTGGATCCCGTCAGCACGGCGGCCAGAGTGGCAAATCGCCGCGCCCCTTACGGGGCGTCCGAGAAACGGGTTACCTTCGGCTCTCTACCAATTGCACTAGCTAATCCTCTCCTCTGATGGATCATGTTGCCCTTGGACAACATGCTGCCATCAGTGGAGCGAATAACGAGGAAGCGCTTGAAGCCAGCGGGCTCGAAAACGCCAGGTAACCTCTGAATCAGGGGCCCCGATGTCATCGAGGCTCCGCCCTGTGCATTCTTGGTGTTAGTCTTAGTCAGGGGCTCCGCACACGAGGGGGTAGAGGGGCCGGATGTGCCGATCTTGGCTTGGTCGCCTACCAAAGTCGTAGCAGACCCATCCGTCCCCGCAGCCCCCGCGGATGGAGAGGAGCCCCGAGTCTTTTTCGTCTTCTTTGTCTTTTTCTTTTTTGGAGAGGAGAGCGGGGAATGAACCCGCTTTTCACCTCCGCCGGCAGAAGCCCCCAGGCCAGATGGACCGGCCTCAGCCAGGTCCCTCTCCGAAATGGAGAAGGTCCTGGTTGTCGTAGGGGCACCTGTCGGAGGAGATCCCTCCCCTCCTTTTACTGCCTCGGAGCCCTCAGCCATTTGAGGAGGACCTTGCATAGGGGCGGATTCGGGTTCGGTGCTTGGCGCCGAGCCCGAATTCCTCCCCATGGAAGGCTCTACCGTCTGAGGCTGGGTCTCCTCAAGGACCATGTTTATCACAGGAGGGGCCTCCAGTTGGCCATCCCCTCCCAGGACATCACAGGTCCCCTTGGCAGTGTCGCCAGTCTTGTGTGGGGAGGCACAGGCCTTGACCCCAGCAAGGTTTAAAATTCTGGCCAGCAGGTCTTTTGAGGGAAGCGACCGAAGGGGCCTGGCTTCCCTCTCCCCCCTAAGGGGGTTTGCCCTACCGAGCCGCTTGCACGATGGGCGGTCGGCAATGGGCTGCCTGCTGGCTTTCTTGTCAGTCCCCTTAGAAAGCAAAGGAGGGACTGCCGCTGGAGATAGGGAGGTGCCCGAAAGCACCTCCAGAGAAGGGGGTGAGGGGGAGTCCCCTACACCCGTAGGCGTAGGAGAGGAGTAAGCCTCCTCTCCGGTTAAAGAATTATGGAGGGTCCCTTGCGCAAGCACAAGAAGGGGGACCTCCATTTTCTCGGTGGAGCTGCCCGAGGGCGGCTCCGTTGATTTTCTTGGGGAAGTTGGGGGTTGGGTTTTTTGTTTTTTTTTGTCATACATGGGCATGGTGACCCTCTTTTTAATACGGGACGCAATAGCTCATCACCTCTCGCAGTTGCCCGCACTGCGAGAGGTGCTTACAAGCCCGGCAGAGCCAGGCGCCGCCATTCAGGACCACCCCTCCCGCCTGGTGGCCTGGCAGTCCTTCGGCATGGCGGCTCCACCTTGAACACGGCGTAAAAAATATAGGTTGTGAAGAGGAGAGGAAAAGGGACGTGAGGAAGGTATGGGTGGGGATGAAGCAGGTTGTTAAAAAACCCCCATCCCGAACCGGAGCTGAGGGGTTAGGGAACAATGTCCACTCCCCCCCCCAGCCCCGATCCGGGGTGGTTGGCTTGAGAAGGTCAGCATTCTACCCTGTGAAATTAGAGGCTGACCAGAGAAAGTTGTGGGAGAGGTTGTATGAAAAGCGACGAGGTAGGGGAGAAATCGGGCTATCTAAAGGAAGGAAGAGAGGCTAAGCTGGGGCCGGACGGAGCGCTGGATCCCGTCAGCACGGCGGCCAGGATGGCAAATCGCCGCGCCCCTTACGGGGGGCTCTCTACCAATTACACTAGGTAATGCTCTCCTGATGGATCATGTTGCGGGCTCAAAACTGCCAGGTAGCCTCTGAATGAGGGGCCCCGATGTTATCGAGGCTCTGCCCTGCCCACATTTCGTCTTAGCCTGGGACTCTGCACCCAGGGAGGGCAGAGGGGCTGGATGTGCCGATCTTGACTTGGTTGCTTACCGAAGTGGCAGCAGACCCATCCGTCCTCGCAGCCCCCGCGGATGGAGAGGAGCCCCGAGTCTTTTTATTTTTAGTCTTGTTTCTATTTTTTTCTTTTTCGGAGAGGGAACATTGTCCCCTCCCCCCCTCAGACCCGATCTGGGACGGTTGGCTGAGAAGAAGGTCAGCATCTACCCTGTGAGGAAATAGGGGAGAAATATAGGCTGTCTGAAAGAAGGAGAAGAGGCTAAGCTGGGGTCGGACGGGGTGCTGAGTCCCGTCAGCACGGCGGCCAGGATGGCAAATCGCCGAGCCCCTTACGGGGGGGAGGGAGGGACCCGTGCACTCCTTAACCAGCACTGGTGTAATAAAAACGAGTGGCTGCCTTCGGGATTTTCCCTTCAAGGGTGCGCAAAGACCATCACGCTAGGTAGACGCGGTCTGGGAACCCACATCTAACTCAGCGTGGTTCAGCCACGCAACAACGCACCCCGATGAAGCAGTACCGGTACACCAATACGGCAAAAAAAACAAAACGAACTTAAACCTTCAACACGCACTAGCACCCACACATTCATTCAGTCATACACTACAACCGACCACACAGATACGCTCAGGCGCAATCAATAATACTTTCTCAAGTAAAAGGGGAAAGGAGATAAAGGGAAACAAGAGAAGATCATGAATAACATAAAAATGATACCATAAATAGAGGTTGAGGAGAGAGGTATAGTAAAACTTCACTTCGCAGTTCGCTCTAATGAGTGAGCTGAGCTTCCTCTCCAATGAGAAGGCAGGAACACTCACAGCGAACCTCTGGAAACACTGCGAACAGGGAGGAGGAAGCAGAGTAACAGGGTGGATAGTACCAATCATCGACAGGATGGCAGGGAACAGAGACTTTTAATTGGTCTGCAGCCAGCAAGGCAGTAAAGCCCGCTCACCATAAGCAGTACAACCTTATGCACCTGAGAACGGCTGCAGGAAGGTGTAAATTGATTACACGGAGGGAGAGGGTTATTGGGGCAAAACCAATCTTCCCATTAATTGCGCCCCAAAGACAAGGATCCCTCAAGTCCTGGTGTCTTGCGATCTGCAGGCGTTATTTATGGAGGTTACAAAGACTCTCCTCTGACACGGGACCAGGTAGCTGGTTAGGACCTTAAACCCTGATACTCCACCTCCACGCAAAAACAAAAATCCTACTCATCAGTGAACATCTAACATTGTGGGCACATAAACTCTCCCCCCCACTTTGCACTAATGGGAAGACCGCACCATACCCAACAAAAACACAATACAACACCTACACACCCTACTTCAATGCCCCCCCCCCCCCCCCAACATCCACCCTAGATCGGCGAATCAGTCTCTGGCCAGTCTTCGATCAGGACACCACCCCTCATGAATAATACAACAGACTAGACCCTGACACTCCTCCGATTGCCCAGGTCAAATGACACTACTCATCTCATTTTCACCTGCCTTTCCTTCCAACACCTCATGAGCTGACTATCTATCCTCTCACTTTGAGACCCGTGGAGAAGACCGCTCGCCGTGGTGGGATTCCTGAGTGCTGCCAGGTTTATCTGGGGAGAACTCGGGAGCCACAAAGAAAGTAAGCTAAACTGAGACAAAGACTTAAGGGGATAATCAGAAAAAAAGGAATGCTGAGAGGAAACAAAGAGGAAGGTCATCAACTTCGCATGGCTCTGGCAGTCCAAGTTAATCTCGAATTGAACTCAAGCCGGGAGGATGCGCAGCTCCTCCAGGTACAAAGTGTTAAAGGCTACACAAAATACCCCCGGGGGAACAAGTGACACAGATGACAGCAACGGAACAATGTCGTGCAAGATCCCAGGTGGCAATGGCTTCTTAAGCCCATGTGGGACAACTCCCAGATGAATAGGCCGATTTATCAGGCAGAGAGTCAACCAAGCTTCCCATTTGCCACCAAACCACAAAAAAGTGAGGTCGCAACTCAGGAGGGAAGTTCAATTTCTAGACTTGGGGCATGTTGGGTTACAGGGTTTCCACGCACTGTCAACACCAGGGAACGTGTAAACCATGGGTGAGGTAGTGGAAAGGAATATGGGGGGATACAGCAAGAGGACATAAATAGTGTGTAAGTAATCAACATAACAAATACACAAATTATAATAAATAAATGGGGTGAGGAGGGGGGGGGGGAAGTGAGGCTGATAAAAGTCCAGTTAGCAGTTAGTTAGTGATGGCTGATTCACCCTCTGATGAAAAGGCAGGAGGCTGTTTTCAGGAAGCCCCCAGTATCTGCGAGCAAGGGGTGGCTATTTAATAAATTCAACAAATATTCACATTTCTTTATATATGTAGTAAATCACAAGCCTTTAAAAAATATTCACAAGTTCACTATGGTAATTATCAAGAATAATAAGTCTAGGAGACATTTGATACTAAAGATTTAACAATTGGTCATTTACTCACAACCATGAGTGTGAGGCTTCACTTCTCGACCCGCACTGGAATAAGTACAACTCAAGCTGTAATGGAGCCAGGAGAGCTGCCTCTTGTAAGTAATTAGGATGGTGATTTGGAGTATAACACTTTACTACTTCCAGAACCTTAAGTTCTCCCCCTCCCTTTTCAACCCAAAGAATGACATATCAAGGCGATTTTTATGACTAACTTCAAATTCCCTTCATTAGTTTTAACGAACTTAAGACATCTATGTATAAAGTACAATAAAAAACTATTAAGGATTTACAATTTCTTTCATCAAATATTAAACTGACCTTTTTACTTAGGGAATTACAGCCATGGTAAGCAATGCATAAATTCAAGCTATTATTACAACCATCTGAACTGGAAACTGCTCCAATCTTGAGCTAAAGATAGTGATCTTATTTTTCACCTACCCTATAAGTTATGTTTATCACCATAATCGGTTATTTAAGGAAACATACAACCACATGAAAGCAGAAATCAACTAAGATGAGTTAATAAATCACATCAGAGCTTTATGGCCTACAAAAAATACAGTCTTCTTCCACCAACCTAAATTCTCGCTTGATAGTGATAGAAAATACCACTATTATGGTGTCAGCTAAGCATTGTAAGAGAGAAAGGGCTGAACGAGGAACAAGTAAATGATCTTGTGTAAGAGAAGGGGGGCGGTCTTCATTAATATGGTAATTGAGTCCTGTCTAGGTATGAACAATGAATAGATGCAATACAATAATGTCACTAAATAATAGGGAGCACTGGTATGAAAAATAAAGATAGTTATCTTTATGTAGCATTGATGCACACCAACTTTCCTTTTTTTTTGTGGGTGCGATGAGTGTAATGATTATGTATTCAAAAAATTCAAATGAATAGTTACATTCAAATCTTGTATCCATAATAAATGGAGATACCCAAGTTGTACTTATATTAGCCCCTTCCAATATGATGGCCCCCCACACAGCCATAATATTTTTACCCTCCAATTTGGATTTGTTTCTTCCTGTAGGATGTTATGAGACTTATGTCATACTGAAGGTTGATTTAATTTAGCCAATCAAATAAGTGGGTGGGGCTTACTTAGGAAATGTATTACTTTGATTAGTCCTGCAGCATGTAATTCTTGGTGGTTCCATTGTTCAATAAGATTTAAAATTTTTTTGTGCTTTTACTTTATAATGGCCTAAAGTAATTTGATTGGTGTGTTTAGTTATGATGATAGTGAAATATGTCCAATTATCAAGCAGTTTAAAGACAAAAAGTGATCTAATTTCATTAGTTGACAGTGACAATGAAGCTGCACAAACTGCCACAAGTTGGAGACATGTCCCAGATATATTTTCCAATGTTAGGCCTAATGATTTACATGCTCTAATGCATAATTATGCTGTACCAAATTCGCTACACAATAAAAAAATATAACAAAAGTAGGTGCTGGATGTTGAGAGAATCCAGATCTTTGTTCGATCATTTTCAGCAGTGGTATTCAAAAGCAAAGGAGACATAAGAAAAGGAAGAGTATAAAATCAATTTATTTACGTACTTAAATAGAGTATACAAATAATTTTGTGATTTGATATAACTTTTTTAATAAAATTGCTTAAAAAGGGTTGGCTATAAACAAGTTTATTCAGTACCGTACTTATGCATTTTCATTTTAGCAAAGAAGGTTTGTAGTAGTTGTGTATGTTCGCCTCCCCTCACCCATGTAAATGCCTAATCCCTGTATTCTTTTCCAAGGTATTGGTGAATGACTCATCACCAGAGATGAGAGGGGGGCTTGATGGATGTGCATCATGCCCCACATTTAGTTGTTTTTTTTTACACCAGATTGTGCTTCATTTAAATGGTATTTAAATGAAGGTGGGGTGTCTGTATGTGTGCCTGTGAGTGTATGTGCTTGAGGGAATGTGTATCTGCAAGTGTATGTGTCTGTACTAGCTAGTGAGTGTATGTTCATGTATGTATGCTTAAGTGTCTCATTAGCTGTGCTTAAGCATGTGTATTCAGTTATTCGTATTGCTGTAGCATGTGCTGTGTGTGCGTGGCGCATGCCGATCACTAATTGGTCCATGGCAAATCGTGCGACTGGCCTGGACTGGGATGCAGGGCTGGGAGAAGTGGGTAGCATAAGGCAGCGAGGAGTTATGGTGACTGTTTCGTGCATCTGGCCGGTTTTTAGTGCAGTAGAGGCGAGTTGTGTCTAGCAGGTGTGTTGTTGTGGTATGAGATTTTGATTGGAGACATGTTTTTATTTGTTTCTTGTGTATTTTCTAATTGAATCTATTCTTAATATGATTTATTCTATTTACAGATTTGAATCCATGACAAAACGGCACAGATACTCAGAATACTACCTCAACATTGGCTCACCAATGACGGCATTGAGAAACCACACTGTGTTTTGTTCCAGGCTGTCCAGAGTGCAGGGTCAATGAGACCATCAAAACTCAAGCACCATCTAGAGGAGATTAAACATCCAGAACACACAAAGAAGGATTTGGATTTCTTTAAATGGCATGAACAGTCACTCAAAAGAAGTCAAAGACTAAATGCCCGCGGGTCGTTTCAGCTGTATTGGAGGCCTCATATGAGATTTCATTGGAAATTGTTAAACAAAAAAACTCTCACACGATTGGAGAAACACTTCTAAAACCCTGCATGTTGAAAGCAGTAAATCTAATTCTTGGAGAAGCCATTGCAAAGAAGATGCAGCAAGTAGCCCTGTCAAATAATACTGTACAGAAGTGCATTTCTAAAATGTCTATGGATGTGAAGGAGCAGGTTCTGACCAAAATCAAGGCTTTTCTGTTGTTCTCCTTTCAGCTCAGAGTCAACAGATGTAAGTTCATGTTCTCAGCTGCTTGTCTTTGTGAGATACATTCATTCAGGTGATATTAAAGACGAATTCTTGTTCTGCAATGCACTTGAAACTACTACAAAATCTGATGAAATCATGAAAACGTTTCCATGGGGAAGGCCTTCAATGGGAAAACGTGTGTGGGGTTTGTAAAGATGGAGCACCAATGATGCTGGGATTGAAGTCAGGATTTCAGTCAAGAGTGAAGAAGCTAGCACCTCAAGCTAAGAGCATCCAATGCATGATCGACCAATATGCTCACGCCAGTAAGACTCTCCCTGCCTTTCTTCAGAAAGTGCTAGTTTCTGTAATAAAAATTGTAAATTATGTGAAGACTGCAGCACTCAACACTCAGCTATTCAAAGAACTATGCCAAGACATGAATGCTGACCATGAAGTCCTTTTCTACACAGCAGTTCATTGGTTATCGAAATGGAACGTTGTTAATTGTGTTTCGAGATGAAAGATGAAATAAAGCTATTCCTAAAGGTTCAAGAAAAGAAAGATCTTGTAGCTCACTTCGATGATGAAGCATAGAATAAAAGGATTGCATACCTTGATGACCTTTTCAACCAGCTAAACAAGCTAAATTTGAAGCTTCAAGGAAGGAAAAAGCATATTCTCCTTTTTCAAGATAATCCTCGGGCTTTGTTTCCAAACTGAAGAACTGGCATCAGAAAACCCATCTTGGATACATTGCCATGTTCCAAAAAACTTTGTGGAGTGATATACGAGTCTTAGGTCCAACTGGATCAGTTCCTCAAGGATGAAATTACTGAACATCTTCAATCTCTAGAAGAAGAATTTGAGCGATATTTTCCTGAGCTCTCAAGATACAAGATGAATTTCTAGATCTAAGGAATTACTCTCCAGCTTGTGATCTCTTCAAGGTGAAATCGGTGACTCAGTTCTGATGCGTTATGTATCAGTTCATACTCCAAAGTCAGCATGATAGCCTTACATGCCCTTGTTCCATTTGCTTCTACCTACTTATGTGAGGCAGGATTTTCAACTATTGTCAATATAAAAATGAAGAATAGGAACAGATTTGATGTTAGAGATGACATGAGACTGGCCCTAACAAATGCTTGGCCACAAATTTCAAGACTTGCTGCTCAAATGCAACATCAGGCATCCCACTAGCTGAGCTGAAGAGCTGTTAAAACCTATTTTGATATTATTGTAAGAATAATTGTGTTCATTTTGTGAATTAAGGTTGGACTAATGTTGTGATTTAGTTTGTTAATAAATAATTACAGGATCTTTGAATAAATTCTTTGTTACATGTTTCTTTCCCCCTCCTTCACAGAAAATAAAATGTAAATCAAGCTGCTGATAGTAGGGGGTCATGTGAGTTTCAAGCTTTTGGGTAAGGGGTTGCGAGTGCTGCAAAAATATTGGGAACCACCTGTTTATATAGATTAGTATCGATGTTTGAAACTACCTTTGACTGAAAGTGACTTCTCTTTTTTAGCTCTTTAGAGCCTGCGAGTGCTGTTGCTTGTGCAGTGTAGTTGCACTTAGGATCTAAGTCACAAAGCACAGCCAGTCCCCCAAAGAAGGATACCACCAGAAACTATGGCCATTTCCCAGAGTACAGTTGCGAACTACAGCTATTTCATGGAAAAGAGTGGGGCCCTCTCCAACTAAGTCCATTTGTAATTGTGCAAGAGATGGATACAATCTCTTCAGTATTTATAATAGACCTGGGAAGCACATAGCCAGATTGATTTTGATTATTGTAAGATTTTTGTAATTTGTCTAGTTAATAATAATATTTTTCTTCCGGGGTTGTATGTCTCAATTATTGTATGATTTTTGTCTTAATCTGTGAATATTGTAAATATGTCTATTTTGTGTATAAATAAAGATTGTATTCTATCTCTTTTTACCTCCTTTCAGACACCTAAACAAGTTCACTTGAACATGGCACAAAAAAGAAAATTAATTAAAAAAGTAATACATGTATGTTGTTGGTGTGCTTCCATACTGAGGGGGTTGAACAGAAATTGCTGTTTGTTGGAACGGACTCTTAGATCTATTAATTTCTTAAACTATACTGACTCTAGCCATATCCAACTCTAGTTCTTTTGCCTCTTTCATGTTCATACTTTAAGGGAAGTTGAAAGCTACCACAATTAAATAACAATTATCAGAATATATTACATAGGCCATAATTTCATTCGCAAAAAGCAAATTTTGTAAAAAACTAGCCAAAATCTTATAAACACAAAAGTTTGCAGAAACTTTTTAATCATAAAACTTATAATAATCATAATTATGGAAGAATGCACATGAAATTGGATATAGGGTTATTTATTCATAAGATTTGGGAATAATAATTTAATTCACAAAATCCTCAGTTCCACCAATGAATCACATGGTATAAAATATGCTGGCTTTTGCTTAACAAACAACCTGCATCTTCATTTGTGTAGCGAAAAAACTGATTACCTCATTTAAGATAGTTTGTTTAAAAGGTCCCAAAGCTCCAGATGATAAAAATACTGCGAGGTTAAGATAATCTGTGGAGTCCAATGCATTTAGAATATCCTGAGGAGTAAAAAGATTGCTGCTAGCTTAAAAAAGGATTAGGAAATTAAATATTAAAAATAAAATAAAAATAAATGCCCATTTATTTAATGCACAACATTCATAAGTCAAGAGGATTTTGCTGACCAAAATATAAAAAGGTGATATTGAACAATGACATAAATACGATGGGATACATAATTAAAATTAGAACTTGGAAAGAATATCAGCTGCATTAGTGTTGTGGTGGAGCGAATGTGAGTGTGTGTAAAAGGGCCATTCTCCCACCCCTTTTCTCAGTACCCTCTCCCTCCCTCTGTAAGAATGTGTGTGTGAGTGGGAATGAGGTTTTTTTTATATTTTCTCTTTGTATATATATGTATTTGATTTCATTTATTAATTGTTTTCTCTTTCTCAGATTGTACTTTGCTTAAAATAATCTTTTATCAAAATTGTACTTTGTTTATAATATTCTTTTAGCAAAGCGCCATATTCTGGAAAGAGGTAAGCTAGTCGATAAATTTACTCGGGTAATGCCCACTTATTAGTTTCCCTTCCATGTATAAATAAAGGGGTCATAAAAGGATATATCTCTTCTACAGAGAGTGGAAGTGTGGACTGATAGCAAGAGGGGTTCTCTAGACGAGTGCTCCGCCCAGCCCTGAGACGGAGGGCTTTCGTGCCTCTCTAACCACCTGAACCGCCATACCCGCCTTCGTTGACAATCCTGCTTCCTTCTAAGTTAGCCTACTACCACCCACCTCCAGCACACAAGTGATAGCGCGTGCCCCCTTTTCGTTCGGTTGTTGTTGTGTTTTTTTATGTTTTGTGTAGATATATAAGTAAATTGTTGTATTCGCCGGTTATAAAATTCTCTTTTGGTATCGTATTTGGATTGGGGAACTTAGCCTCATTTTGAAGTGTGCACACTTCCCTTGTAAATATAAAATTGTTGTAAATATAAGCTGTAATTATCATTGTACTTTTTTTTCTGTTAGTAAAGAACTGTACATACAATCGGTTTCATTCTCCTTCGATTTCTCACGTCCGGATTAGTATAGGAAGCGGGTTGGATCGATTGGGGTTAGTCTAAATTTTTCGGCCCGCTACATTTGGCGCCCTAATAGGGACGTGAGACTTCGAAACTGGGAGCGTGACTGGATTGGATTGCAGTCCATACCCAATTAGTGTGATAAGTAGTTTGATTGATTTTTCCCTCCTCCTATCTTTTTACTAACTTGGGAACAATGGCTGTAGCGGAAACATTGAATGAAGAAGTAGTGCGATTGAGACTGGAGTTGAGAAAGAAAGAAGAGGAGTGTGAAATGTTGCGGGGAATGATGGAGGGAATGGAGAATAAAATAAAAGGGATGAATGAAAAGACTGATAGGATGAAGAAGGAAATGGGAGACTGACAGAATCAGACGGACCGACGGATGCAGGACCTGTATAACATGATGACAGGGGCTGGATCAGCCCCAGGACCTACAACCTTGACCCCTGCTCTTACTGAAGGGACTCCGCTAAAAGGAATGGATGGCAGTAGGATTGAGTCTAAAGAAGATACGGTGAGTGGTAGGAAGGACGGAGAATGGAAGAGAGTTGAACGCAAGAGAAGGAAGAGTGGTGCAAAGGGGAAGGATAGGAAGGTAAGAGGCAAGAGTGTGGACTCATTGTACTCGGATGAAGGAGAGAGTGATGGTATGATTGGAATGAGTGAGACCGAGAGTAGCTCTTCGGAGAGTGAAGTGAATGTGGGGAAAGGTATTTTGATAAGGGAAGTGCCAAAGATAGATCGATTTAGGTTACATGGTGGGAAAAGTATGGAAGAATTCTTCGGGGAATTTGAGCGTTATTGTAAGCTCAAGTACCCGGAGAATAAGGGATACTGGATGAATGTTTTGGGGGAATGTTTGGAGGGAAAAGTATTGGAGTTTTTCCGTGTGATCACAAGTGTGGGGGAGCCAAAGTACGATGTAGTGAAGAAGAGATTGATTGGGCAGGTGAAACGAATGAAAGAGAGTGTGAAGTATAAAAGGGTGAATGAATTTGAGAAGGCTCGAATGGGGAAGAGTGAAAGTGTGAATATGTATGCACATAGGCTTGAGAGTATGGCAAGAACGAGGTATGGTGATGATGTAAATGAATATAAACCACTCATGAGGAAGTTTTTGGACACGATCCCGCGAAAGGTGAGTGAATGGCTGAGTGGAAAGAGAAAGGAGAGAGTGAGACTGACAGGTGAAAGGTTGATGTGGGAGGATGTGTTGGAACTGTTAGAAGATGGACGATTTGATGATGAAAGCAATCTAGAAGAGGATGGATGGTACAGTGTGAATGTTGGAGGTAAGAAGCCCAGGAGCTTTCATCCACCCCAGCAGTTTGTCAGCTACAGGGATGCCCTGAAGGCTGCACCAGCTGGAGTGATGTCAAACTTCCTGGGCCGGCAGAATGGATGGGCAAATGGAGGGTGGTCGAATGGAAGGGGGCAGATGAATTTCAAACGTGGGAACGGATATATGAGAGAGAAGCCGAGGTATGTCCCAGCAAACGAGAGACCGAATGGTGGGAGAAAGATTGTGGAATGTCGTCGGTGTGGAAGGAAAGGTCATATGTTGGCAGAATGTAGGTGGACATCTGGTGCATGTTTTGGGTGTGGTAAGAAAGGGCATATGATAAAGGATTGCCAGGAAAGTGTGAAAGAGTGCTTCGAGTGTAAAGAAATAGGCCATTTGAAGAAAGATTGTCCGAGGTTGAATGGTGGAGCAACTGGTGGGGAAAGTATGAAATATGCATGTGGTAATTGTGGAAAGGCTGGTCATTATGCAAGGATGTGTCGTGACCAGAGGAATGTATGTAGCTATTGTGCGATGGAAGGACATTCGAGTGAAAAGTGTTGGATTAGACTGAGAGCGCAAGGTGTGAATGGAAAGTCTGAAGCGGGAAACTGAATGGTAAGAGGGTACCTGCTGAAGTATCCTCTGGGTGCATGAGTGTGAGTAATGTGTTGGTAAGTCTGTCTAGTGTGAAAGTGCTGTCTGGTAGGAAGTATGAGTGTCTGAGTGTGAAGGTGGAATTGAATGGAATTGAGTGTTTGGCTTTAATAGATTCTGGATGCAAGGCGAGCTTGGTGTATAAAGATGTTTATGACAAGGTTAGCGAGAAAGCCCTCCTGTCTGAGTGCAAGGGTAGTTTAGTAGGTATTGGTAATAGGAGAGTGCCTGTGATTGGAATGATAAGGTCAGCTGTTCGAATGCATGGTATGATGATGAATGAATGTGAATTTTCTGTGATTGATAAGGTGAGTAGTGAGTATGGTGTGATTTTGGGCTATGATTTTATGAAAATGAATCGTATGGTTGTGCATCCTGCGAGTGATCAGATTGAGAGAAAGATTGGTAAAAATGGGGTGTATAAGTTGTATGTAGGAAAAGATGGTAGCGTTTTGAGGAGTGTGTTTACTGGTATTGAGGTGACTGCTATGGAGAATGTAAGGCTTGTGAAGGGTGAAAGGGTGTCTGTTAGAGTGAGTTGGAGTAAGGATGTTAGTTTGAATGTGAGTGAGAACACTGTGATATTGGATGGAAAGGATGCATGTTATAAGGTAAGGCGTGTTGCTTGTGTGTTTGATGGCTTGATGAGAATGAATGATCCTTTTGTATGTGTGCAGGCGGACCCCAGTGTGAAAGGGCAGGTGAGGGGAATCCAAGTCGGAGATGTACTGGGCCACCTCTCCACTGTCAATGAGGTAGGTATGGATGATAGTACGGATATCAGGGTGAATGTTGCGAATGAAAAGACATGTGAATGGATGTATAATGAGGTGAAGGACATGGTGAAATTGGATGGATGTTTGACTGAGTATGAAAGGGAGGATGTGTATCGAATGATATTTGAGCGAAAGGGAGCCCTCAGTAAGGGTGATCTGGATTTCGGGGTTGCAAAGCTCCCGGAATTCAAGATTGTCCTGAAGGAGGATTCCCCAATCTATCAGCGGCCAAGGCATTTCCCACGTCCGGTTGCTGATGAGATTGAGGAGCAGTGCTTGGAATTGGAGCAATTGGGGGTGATTGAAGAGAGCGAGAGTGCATGGAATAGTCCAATTGTACCTGTACGTAAGCCGGATGGAAGATTGCGTCTGTGTGTGGATTATCGAAAGGTGAATGAAAGGACTGTGAAAGAAAGGTTTCCGATGTGTGTGGTATCTGAGTGTGTGTATAGTATGCATGGGATGGAGTGGTTTACGAAGCTGGATCTGGTACGGGGGTATTACCAGATGCCCATTGCTGAGGAGAGCCGGCCAGTAACTGCCTTCTCTTCCTCAAAGAGGCATTACCAGTTCCGGAACCTCAGCTTTGGGTTGGCTAATGCTCCCGGAGCCTTCCAGCGGGCAATGAATGTTGTGTTGAGTAAGTTTGCGAGTAAGAATGTGATTGCGTTTATAGATGATATTTTGATTATGACTGAGACTTTTGAGGAGCATATGAGATTGGTGAATGATGTGTTGAGAACGTTGGAGAGTGTTGGTGTGAAGGTGAAAGTGGCGAAGTGTGAATGGTTTGCGAAAGAAGTGGAATTCCTTGGGCATATGGTGAGTGAGAATGGGTTGCGAAAATCACCAAAGTATGTTGAGAAGGTGCGAATGTTTCCTAAACCGGTGACTGTGAAGCAACTGAAGTCATTTTTGGGTTTGATTGAGTTCCAGCCAAAGTTTATATGTGATTGTTCTGGTGTGAGTAAGCCTCTGACTGAGTGGATGGGCAAGAAAGGTAGTACGGTTGTCAAGTGGAATGATAAGATGAATGAGGCGTATGAGAGACTGAAAGAGGCAGCGGCTGAAGATGTTGAATTGGCTTACCCAGATTATAGTGTAAATGCTAAAATGCTTGAACTGTATACAGATGCGAGTGGGTATTGTATGGGAGGTTTTCTGATGCAAGAGCAGCGTTTGAATGGAGAGAATGTCAGGCGAATAATTGGGTATGTATCCAAGGCTATGAATGTTGCAGAACGAAAGTATTCGACTGTGGAACGAGAGCTGGCTGCGATAAGATATTGTTTGAAAGTGTTGCGTCCATTTTTGTATGGTGTGAGGTTTGTGATAAAAACCGATCATCAACCTCTTGTGTATCTGCAGCGTATGAAGTGGGCTGATAGTAGGATTGCAAGGACTTTGGAAGATTTGAGTGACTTTGACTATGTGATTGAGTATGTGCCTGGTGAATGGAATGGAGTGGCTGATTTGATGTCAAGGTATCCTGGTACAAATGATGAAAATGTGTGAGGAGTGAGTGATCCTGAGTATTTGCCGAAAGGGATTATGAATGGAAAAGAGAGTAAGGGTGGTGGTGATTCCTTGTTTGAGAGTGTATGGAATGGTTTGCAAGATTTGAAGAGTGATGGAGTAGATGTGAGAGTGTCCGATAGTGTAGATGATTTAAGGAAGGAGGTAATGAATGAAGTGTGTAGGAAGCCTGAAAGCATTGGTATGGCAAAGGAGCGGAACTTCATGAAAGAATTGAGAGCGATGTGTATGCAAGGGGTCCCGCCGTTTCAGGAAGTGTTGATTGTAGTGAGTCGTTTGTATGGAGTGATTGTTTATGTGCACTTTGGTGGTGAGAGGCCGATTGTGTACAAAGATGAGAAGATGAAGGGTTTGAATCCTAATGTGGTACATCTGCAATGTTTGAGCGGTGTGCACTACAATTGGGTAATTGAAAAGTGTTCATATATAAGAGAGAAGAATGATTGTCTGGATGAAGATGAGTGTGTGTTGAGTGATGATATGGGAGTTAATGACAGTGTGGATATCAGTGCTGATGTTGGTGTGCTTGTTCCTTCGGTGTATTGCGAACATGGTGGACCTGATATGATGGAAGCGAGAGTGAAAATTGGTGAAAGGTTGTTCTGTGGTTTGATTGATACTGGAGCGCAGGTGTCTTTAGTGAATGAGAAGATTCTGAGTAAGTATGATGAGTTTAAATGTTGCGAGCATAAACCTGTGAAGTTACGGATAAGTGGATTAGGGAATGGCTTGATAGTGGCATGGGAACAGGTTAGTCTGAAAGTGAGTTTGGGTAATGGTGTGAATGTGAAGCATGACTTTGTGATTCTGAAAGGTGAGCAAATGCCTTGTTGTTTCTTGCTTGGTGTAGACTTTATGAGATTGAATGATTTGTCTTTGGATGCTGATAAGGATCGTCTTATGAAAGGTGAATGTGAGGTGATGAAGTTGAATGAGTGTGCGAAGAATGTTGTCAAATTTTGTGGCATGATTGAGTTGGTCATGGATGATGAGAATGAGATTTTAAGTGATGATGATATTCTAGAGATGCAAGAGATGTGTCCTTTTGTTAGTGAGTTGAAGAAGTGTGTAATGATGCGTGTTGATTTGAATGAATGGCTAGAGTGTTTAAGTGATTTTAAAAGGTATGCTAAGGATTTTGTTGTTTGTATGGATGTTGTATATTTTGTGAGGCATGTGAAGGGTGGTGATGATATGTATGTACCTGTGATGTCCTTAGTTGGTATGATTGGTCTGGTGAAGGTTGTGCATGATAATTATGGGCATATGGGTAAGTTTAAGCTGTGGGAGTGTATGAAGGAGCGTGTGTTCCACCCGTTTCTGAGAACTGTTGTGAATGATGTTGCAACTACGTGTGAAAGGTGTCAGAAGCGAAAGGTGCAAGGTGTGCAAGTGAAACCACCGATTTTGAAAGTTGATGCGAAAGAACCGTTTGAATTGGTAGTGATTGATTGTGTGTCTTTGCCGCGTACGAGTGCTGGGAATGTTGGTATGGTTGTTATGGTTGATCATAAAAGTAAGTTTGTGTATGCAGCGCCTGTGAGAGATAAAAGGAGTGTGACTGTTGCGCGTGTGGTTGAGCAGTTGTTCTTTCCTATGTGTGTGTGGAAGCCTAGAAGATGTCTGAGTGATAATGGGCCTGAATTTGTAGGGGAAGTGTTTGAGCAAATGTTGAGAGAGAATGGTGTGGAGCATGTGAGAACAACTCCGTATGTACCGTCTTCAAATGGATTGGCTGAATGGACTAGAAGAACCTTGTGTGAGATGTTGAGAATGATGAGTACGACAGTGAATGACTGGGATGTGTGTCTGGGGAGAGTGTTGTGGGCATATAATTCAACTGTGCATAGTGCAACTGGAATGTCCCCATGTCAGTTTGTGATGAATTTTGAAAGGCGAGTGAAAGATAGGTTTCGTTTGAGTGAAAGTGAGCAGAGTGTATGGCGTGAGGCGCATGAAAGGTTCCGTTCATTTGAATTAGGTACAAAAGTATTGAAGGTGAAAGAAGTGAAGGGTAGGTTGAATGTATCAAAGATGAGTGAGAAGTTTGATGGACCTTATAGAGTTGTGAGAGTTTGGGAAAATGGGGTAACGTATGTTTTGGAGAGTTTGAATGACGGCATGACTGAGAGAGTGCGGGCTCATCAGAGTCAGTTAAGGAGATGGAGAGAACCTCCTGACTACCTGGTGAGCCATCCGGTGTATGGACTGTGTAGAGAGAGAGGTAAAGTGCATGATGATGAGATTGAATGTGATAGTATGGATCTGTCTGGGAAAGAGCTAGTCTTAGTCTCGAGGAGTAGAAAGCGTACAAAGAAGGGTGAAAGGAAGAATGCAAGTACGAATGAAAGTAAGTCTGAGCAGAGTGTTTCTGGTATGGGGGATCTTGAAAGGGAGATTGAGTTTTTGCGTAAACAGGTGAGTGATTTGGCTGGTATAAGTAGACGAGTGAGTGAGCTGCCTGTGCCTGATTTTTCTGGTTTTGGGAACAGTATGAATGATAGTGTGTTTGGGCAGAATGAACCTAGTGTGGCTGATTTTTCGGGTTTTATGAATGGTAATAGTAGGGGTGAGTTTGATGTAGTGAATGATGAAGTGGCTGATTTTTCAGGTTTCTGGTGGGAACCAGTCGAAGGGGTTTCTGGTATGCCTGTTGAGAATACAGGGGATGTGAGTGACCTGTCTGTTTCACAAGAATGTACCTTGAGTTGGATGAGAGCTGTGAGTGAGGAGCTGATGAATGGGGGTATGAAGAGTGAGGGTTCTGAACGGAAGAGTATGAAAGAATTCTGTCGTGAGATGGGAGAACTGGTAATGAGGGCTAAGAGTATGGTTGATGAGATGATAAATAGTGACGATGAGACTGACAGGACGACTGACGAACAACCCCGACTAATTGCTACGCGTAGCCAGGGACCAGTAGAAGAGTGTGAATGGGTGCAGAAGGGTGCGATTGAGCACAAGTGGTACCAGGAAGAGTAATTGAAAGGGTTTAGTGAGTGGCTGGTCGAATGGCTTAAGGAAGGAGGGGTGTGGTGGAGCGAATGTGAGTGTGTGTAAAAGGGCCATTCTCCCACCCCTTTTCTCAGTACCCTCTCCCTCCCTCTGTAAGAATGTGTGTGTGAGTGGGAATGAGGTTTTTTTTATATTTTCTCTTTGTATATATATGTATTTGATTTCATGTATTAATTGTTTTCTCTTTCTCAGATTGTACTTTGCTTAAAATAATCTTTTATCAAAATTGTACTTTGTTTATAATATTCTTTTAGCAAAGCGCCATATTCTGGAAAGAGGTAAGCTAGTCGATAAATTTACTCGGGTAATGCCCACTTATTAGTTTCCCTTCCATGTATAAATAAAGGGGTCATAAAAGGATATATCTCTTCTACAGAGAGTGGAAGTGTGGACTGATAGCAAGAGGGGTTCTCTAGACGAGTGCTCCGCCCAGCCCTGAGATGGAGGGCTTTCGTGCCTCTCTAACCACCTGAACCGCCATACCCGCCTTCGTTGACAATCCTGCCTCCTTCTAAGTTAGCCTACTACCACCCACCTCCAGCACACAAGTGATAGCGCGTGCCCCCTTTTCGTTCAGTTGTTGTTGTGTTTTTTTATGTTTTGTGTAGATATATAAGTAAATTGTTGTATTCGCCGGTTATAAAATTCTCTTTTGGTATCGTATTTGGATTGGGGAACTTAGCCTTATTTTGCAGTGTGCACACTTCCCTTGTAAATATAAAATTGTTGTAAATATAAGCTGTAATTATCATTGTACTTTTTTTCTGTTAGTAAAGAACTGTACATACAATCCGTTTCATTCTCCTTCGATTTCTCACGTCCGGATTAGTATAGGAAGCGGGTTGGATCGATTGGGGTTAGTCTAAATTTTTCGGCCCGCTACAGTGTGACTAGGGGGTTAGTCCCCGACAATGGGTAAATATAATCATGGGATTATTATACATAGTGAGTTCCCATGAGATTATTCATTCATTTCATAGTTTGCAGTTAAATCATCCATACTTTAACATCTACAAGTTTCACACAAAGTGGGCTTGACAAATTTACATGTCACTAAAAATACCCATCCATTTATGCCTTCTACATGACAAAGCTATTATCATATCAAACATTGTTATAAATCTATATGATGTCAATGTTGGCATCATTACTATTACTTTTCAGATTAGACTGTAAATATGTCATAATGCTCATAAGAGGATTTCCATGATGTGTTTGTAATGTTGTGATGTGTATTAATCCTCAGGAAGTTTCAATTAATGAAAATTTAGTGCAAGTAATACTAGTGCGCAAAACTTTTCACACTCAATCCTCGTTAACAATTGCCTGGTAAGTCACAGATGCATCTAAAAAATTGATGCAGTGTGCTATCCATAATGTAGAGAAACAAGAAAGGGTTTCACTGGATGCCCAGAAAAACCAGGAATAGCAGCACTGAACAGTCCAAAGAATGGCATAATAAATAAGAGTCTTCTAAACTTAGTATTAGTATGTGATTTCCAATATTTGTTACTTATTCGTATATATGTATAAATCTTTCATGCGTGTGAAAGAATGATGAAAATGAATCCAACAAACCGCAAGAAACAGAAAACAGGAAAAATTGTCTTCAGAAATATTATTTCCCAATTCATAAAAGTTCTGGACAGGTGAACAGGGGTGGGATTCAAACTGTGCACACTGAGTCAGCGAGCATCCACTTTGATTCCCACCCCTGTAAGAATTTTTGTGAATTAGGAAATAATATTTTTGACGAAAAATTTTCCTGTTTTGTTTCTTTCAGTTTGTTGGATATATATATATATATATATATATATATATATATATATATATATATATATATATATATATCCAAAATATATATTTTATTTATAATTTGCTTTAGTAATGCTTAAAACAATCTGATATTTTGATGGTCAAAAGTTATTTTTCGTTACCTGTAACATCCAACCCTCCCAACAACAAATCAGCCCTTTATAGCAATGAGGAGCTAGCACTGAAGCATCTCATCCATTCATGGTTCATCCTTGGGAAGAAGACCCTTATTATGCCCCTCACAAAACCTTTCCATGAACACCTATCATACACAAAATCATACACTCCCTCCTCAGTCAACCCTTTCTCATTCACTCTCATATATTCTCTTCACGGTCTTTTCCCATCCATTCTTCTAATATGTCCATAACACCTCGGATTAATCTTAGTCACAATCTCATTTGCACAAAACAATTTCTCATCCATCTAACTTTGCAACACCAAGCATCCTCCTCAAGTTATCCATTGCACTGTTCTATCTCACGATCTATCCTTATCCTTCCATACAATGGTCTCATTCCTATAAAAAAATCTTAACACCAGCATACTCTCATGCAGCTTCCAGGCACATTCCACACACAAACTCTTACCACTCATTAATGCTCTAAATCACTTCTGACTTTCCTCTATTCAAAACTTGTGGTTGCAACCCACTTCATCAGTAACACATCATTTACTTAAAACTTGACAGTTCATGGGTGGCAACAAATTTGGATATCATACCTGACCTGATTCTCTATTTGCCTGCACACACGGTAACAAAAGCTTTGATCAACATTTCCAAATCTCTCTCACTCTAGGCCAGGGGTGTCCAAACTATGGCCCGCAAGCCAGATACTGCCCACGAGGTCAGTTCACCTGGTCCGCTGCTACACTGTGCCACAAATGTGCTAAAATATAATTATGTGTGTGCATTGCAACTTATAACTGCATAAAATTATTATTTTTCTAAAACCTTTTGGGTAGAATATTTAATGAGTAAAATTCTATTCCCCCACTTCCTACCTCCACTCCTTTATCACTCCGCCTATTCCCCCACCTCCCACCTCCACCCCTCAGGCTGGAGGAAAAATTGAGAATACTACTTTCATTAGGAGTTATTCTTACTATAGGTCAGGAGAAATAATTAATATTTTTATTTACCCTTTTGATCATTTCTACAGTGCTATTAAACTGAGATTGTGATTATTTTTTCTGAAAAAAATGATCAATTCAGTATTGAAATTTAATTAATTTTAAGTGCCTCAAGGTGAGTTAATTTTATATATTGTACACTTATAGGTATATTGGACCCTGATTCTTTTTCTCTTAAGTTGTGTAGGTACTCTTACATGCATTCGTTTCAGTTTGTTTTCTTTTATTATTAATTATGATTTAATTTTTATTTTATTTTAAAAGGTTGTTTTTATATTAGATGCTTATTTTCTTAAAAGGGCAATTGGTCTTGGATTGTATACGAGGTTTAATTTTAAAATATAAACTTGTTTACACATGCTTACTTGATGTTACAAATTTCTTTTAAAGGCAATAATTCTCAAACTTTTTTATACCCAGTAGAATTTAATGCTCACACTGATGATTTTAAAGATAAAACAAACATTTAAAATATTTTGATCAATATAAAACTTAATTTTGAGTTGTCAACTTTACCAAAGTCAACTTTATCGGGTGGGGTAAAAAAGGTTTTAAAATTGAACTTTAATAACAAGTTAATTTGAATGATTATCACTTTGATTATATATTTGGTATATATTATCATTCATTCTTAATAAGTTCACAAAATTTCATTAATTTTTACCAAATATTTTGGCTATAAGTAATAGTTAAAAAACATGGGTCGAAAATTTGATTGCTGCTTCAATCTTTCTAGGTAAGAACAAATATGAGTACACCATGTAAATACAAATATTTTATATGAAAATTCTAAAGAAATGTTTATCATTTTCAGATCTTGTTTTCTTTACCCATCATTATGTATACTAGAAAAAGAAACTTGGATGCTGAGTGTCGCCCTTTCAATGGAGAATGGGGAGAAAAGTACTTTGTGGAAACAAAATACCAGAAGGCTAGTTGCATAATATGCAACAAAAGTGTTGCTGAGGTGGGCTCACAGGCGGCAGTTGCTCTGAAAATGATATTTGAATGGGAAACTGATCACTACCATGAGGGTCATCGACCACCCCCCCCAATCAAAATCAGGTTGTGCATCCTGAGAGCACAGAGATAGATCAAGGCAAGAAAATGAAGCGTTCTCAGGCAGTGATGTATAAACTCATCCACATTTAAGACACCTATCTCAAGCTCTTCGACCAAATCGGCAAGGACTTGTCCCCTGGGATTTATTGAGTAATCTCCCCAGAGAGGATGCCTGCCGTTCGATCTCCAAGCAAGAGAAAGGGCTTCGGCAACTGTGCTGAAGTCCCTCGCGTCGAAGTCAGCTGATGGTGGAATATACGCAGAAATGATAGTATACCTCCTATCCAGGAGCAGCTGCACAGCCACTGCCTGAAAGGAGGTATCTAAAGAGAAAGGAAGAACGGAGACATCATGCCGGGTGTAAACCGCACATCCCCCAGCCTGGCCATCCTGTGGTGGTGGGGTTGCAAGACCCTTATAGCCCAGGAGGGCAGGCAGGGGGCACGCGCCTAGCATGGTCTCCTGTAGAAAAATAGCTAACGGGGAACAGGACGGGACGAGAAGAGCCTACGCAGCTCCTCCCAGTTGGCCCAAAGTCCACGGCAAATCCATTGAAGGAATATGGAACGGGGGCCCTCCTCAAACAGAAGACCCTCACAGGAATGGACGTACGGTTCCACGAGGCAGAACCACGGGCGCTGTCGCCTTCGAGGACTTATTGGGGAAGGTTCGGCTCGCTATGCAAGTCTTTTCCTCCCTCCGCCTCGAAACCTTAGGCGGGTGTTGCGGCTTCGGAGGCGGGAGGCCCTCTTTTTGAGGAACCACCGTCTCCGAGCCACTGGCTCCACCACTAGGCGTGGCGAAGGAGCTGTACTCCTTTCGGGGGACAACTTTAGGAACCCCGGAAGATGGCCTGGTGACCAACTTCAGGGGTGTTGCCTCCTGTGAGTCTAACGACTCGGTGGAGGCGCGTGGCCGTTTCGCCTTACGGGAAACGGTCACGCTGGGGGAAGAGGGGGAAGCCCTGGTTTTAGCCAGGGTTGGGTAGGAACCCTTTTTGCCACCAGCTTTACCAGGGGAGCACCCAGGTTGAGTAGAGCCCGCAGAAGGGCTCCGAATGGGCGCGGAAACAACCGTGTTCATTGGCCTGGATGGGCCAGGAGCAGAGGGTGCCTTTCTAACTATTGAAGCATATGACGTCCCATGCAGAGCCGGGCGCACCAGGACCAAGTACTTTGCCTCGCGGAATGAGAGTCGATCTTGTGCCTGAACGGCCAGGATTTCTTTCTCAAGGAGATATGCACCACATTGCTTCAAAGAAGCGGGGTGAGGCTGTCCGCAATTGACACACTTGGCCACACATGATTTAGACTTATCGTGTGCGGCCTTGGAGCAATTTACACAGACTTCGGGTGACCCCGACTTTGCACGTCTACAAGAACGATTCGTATAGCCGAAGCGGTGACAGTAATAGTACCGCTGCGGCAGGAGCACGAATGCCTTCACGCGGTAGCAATACCACCCGGATGCACCGACTCAGGGAGCTTGTCACAGTCGAACGTGACAAAGAGTGTAGGGGTGGGTCTCGAAGCCCCTCCTTGTTTTCTCATCACACGTTCGACCTTGACTGACCTATGGTCGGCCAGCTCTAAGGTGATGTCCTCAATGGAGTAGTCAACGAGTTCCCTCGCATAAACTACTCCTTTCACAAAGTTCATGGTAGAGTGTGGCATCACACTCACTGGGGTGCCATCAAGTGTCCGAAAAGCACTTATCTTGGCCGCCTCGGCGGGATTCGCCAGAAGGCTCCCATTCAAGAAACAGGTCACCTTCGGCTCTCTACCAATTGCACTAGCTAATCCTCTCCTCTGATGGATCATGTTGCCCATGGCCAACATGGTGCCATCAGTGGAGCGAATAATGAGGAAGCGTTTGAAGCTAGCGGGTTCGAAAATGGCAGGTAACCTTTGAATGAGATGCCCTGATGTTATCGAGGATCCGCCCTGTGCACTTTTGGTCTTAGTCGGGGGCTCCGGACCCGGTGGGGCAGAGGGGCCGGATGTGCCGATCTTGGTTTGGTCGCCTACCAAAGTGGCAGCAGACCCCTCCGTCCCAGCGGATGGAGAGGAGCCCCGAGTCTTTATAGTTTTTTTCTTCTACTTTTTAGGAGAGGAGGGCTGGGAATGAACCTGCTTCTCACCTCCGCCAGCAGAAGCCCCTAGGCCAGATGGACCAGCCTCAGCTGAGGAGCATGTCTATCTCAGGGCGGCCTCCATTTTCTTTGTGGAGCTGCCTGAGGGCAGCTCCATCTTTCTTAAACGGGAAATGGGGAGAGATTTTGTTTGAAAGTTTTCATCATTGGGCATAGTGACCCTTTTTTTTTACGGGATGCAAACACTAATCACTTCCCACAGTGGCCTGCTCTGTGAAGGGTGAGTACAGGCCTGGAGAGCCAGGTGCCACCATTTCGGACCACCCCTCCCGTCTGGTGGTTTGGCAGTCCCTTCACATGGTGGCTCCACCTTAGACACGGCATAAAATGGATAGTGTTTGAAAATAGAAGAGAAGAGGAGGTGAGGAAGATGTGGATTGGGATAAAGCAGGTTATTAAAACCCACCATCCCAAAATGGAGCTCAGGGGTGAGGGATCATTGTCCCCTCCCCTCTCAGCCCCGATCCTGGATAGTTGGCTGAGGTCAGCATCTATCCTGTGAAATTAGAGGCTGACCAGAGAAAGTTGTGGGAGGTTGTATGAAAAGCAAGGAAACAGGGGAGAAACACAAGTATCTGAAGGAAGGAGAAGAGGCTAAGCTGGGGTTGGATGGGGTGCTGAGTCCGGTCAGCACGGCAGCTAGGATGGCAAATCACTGCGCCCTTTACAGGGTCAGGGAAGAGAGGGGGGGCACAAATGGTGACCCCCTCTAAACTCATTTTTCAAGCCTGCAGGTCTTTAGAGGGAAGGAGCAGATGGGCCCTGTCTTCCCTCCTCCCTCTAAGGGTGTTGGCTCTATCATGCTGCTCCCACTGGGAGTGGTCAATTATGGGCTGCCTGCCTGCTTTTTGGGCAATCTCCTTGGAAAGAGGGAGGCACCCGAGTGCACCTCCAGAGAAGGGGGTGAGGGAGGAGTCCCCTACACTCATAGGCAAATGAGAGTAGTAAGCCTTCTCTCTGGTAGAAAGCATGGGGGGTGGGGGGGGGGGGGGAGAGTACCTGCATTTGGCTGGTGCAGGGAAAAAGGATAGGGGGTTTGTTTTATTTTTTTCCCTCACCATTAGGCATGGTGACCCTATTATCTCTATGGGGAAGCAAATGCTAATCACCCCACTCAGTAGCCCACTCTGAGAGAGTGAGTATGGGGCCAGTAGAACCAGCTGTCGCCATTTGAGGCCACTCTTCTTGCCTAGTCAGGCCATTGGCATAGTGGCTCCACCTTGGGAATGGCAGAAAATTGATAGTGAAAGGAGAAAGAAAGTGGAACTGAGGAAGGTGTGGGTGAGGTTTGAAGCAGGTTGTTAAAACCCACCACCCCAAATTGGAGCTTATGGGTAAAGGAACATTGTCCCCTCCCTCCTCAGCCCTGATCCGGGAGAGTTGGGCGAGATGAAGTTGGTCAGCATCTACCCTGTAAAATTAGAGGCCAACCAGAGAAAGTTGTAAGAGAAGTTGTAGGGAGAATTAGGAAGTAGGGGAGAAATGCAGGCTATCTGAAAGAAGGAGAAGAGGCTAAGCTAGGGGCAGATGAATCACTGAGTCCCGTCATGGGGTTGAATGTGGACAATTTGAGTGAGAAATTGGAGGGTCCATACGTGGTTAAGAATGTGTATGAATGGGAATGAAGAGGTATGAGCATACCAAAGTCAGCTTGGAAAATGGAGAGAACCTTCTGAATACTTGGGTGTTGCATCTAGTGAGGTGATAGTGAGTCCTAGGAATTCTGCACTTAGTGAAATGATAGAGTGTAAGAATGATAGAAGTGCAGATTTCTCTGGATTTAGCCCCTTGTGTGAATGATAAAGGCATGAATGTTTCTACAAGTAGTTAGAGAGTGAATAATTTTTCTGGGTTTAGTCCAATTGGGAGTAATCAAATGAGTTTTGCTGAAGTAGTGGATATTGTGAAAGAGTTGTCAATGGCCACTGAGTATGCCTTAAGTTCAATGGAAGCTGTGATTGAAGGTTGGGATATGAATGAGAACTTAAATGTGAATGCGCTGCGTATGGCGGTAGCTGATGCAAGAGAGATGATGAACTGAGTCAGTAGTGTGGTTGATGGAATGATGGGTAGTGACAGTATAGAAGGCAGAGAAAGTAAAGATATATCTGGTGAGAAGACTGAACCAGACAGCTTGACTGACCTGATGAACCGAACTGCTCTGCATAGTCAAGGACTTGTGATGGACTGTGAATAGGTTCAGAGTAATATATTAGAGTATCAAAGGTGGAGAGGGTCTAATTGTATGTTGAGTGGATAGACAAAAGGGATCAAATGGTTTAAGGAAGGAGGGATTCATGGATGGCTGATGTGGGAATGGAAAGTACATTTGGGAGGCATTCTCCTCATTTTGTCCATTATAGATTTTCACAACTTTGCCTTAACATAACATAACATAATTTCACGGATGACAAAAGCCACAAGGGCCTATAAAAGGTCATCTGCATCCATCAAAACCCACCCACATAGGACTATATTAGATCATGCAACTACTTTATAAACAATCCATAGGATTGTGTCAGATCATGCATCCATAATATACAATTTAAACAATCCATAGGAGTGTGTCAGATCACGCGCCCACAATATACAATTTAAACCAGCCACACGAGCGGATCAAAAACAAAAAGCACCATCACCAGGGGGAGACAAAATCAAAGTCCCCCACAATATAGTATAACAGATGACAAAAGCCACAAGGACCCATCATAGGTCATCCAAGTCAAACGGCCTCTTTTTTAAGGCACCCAAACTCCCAAGAAAACTACATCCAGAGGATTGCGTCTAGAAACAAGGGTATCACCAATCAAGGCTTCTCAAGAACTAAATCATGCAGCTATAGATATATACAAACAATATTAATATATACAAAACTTAGGAACCATCACAACCTTTCCTCCCCATAAACTCATCCAACCTACTCTTAAATACATTTAAATTTGGACTACCTACTACCCTCCATGGCAATTTGTTCCAGAAGTCCACCACTCTATTGGCAAAAAAATATTTTCTTAAATCCAGCCTACACCCTTGCTTTTTAATTTTCAAGTGGTGACCTCTAGTCCGATTTACATAATCTAACTCAAAAAACTTGCTAACATCCAATTTATCTATCCCAGAAATTTTTTTAAAGAGCTCAATCATATCCCCTCTCACACACCTCCTTTTGAACGAGAACATATTTAATACCCTCAGTCTATCTATATATTCAAGGTGCCTCAGGGAAGGAATAATCTTTGTTGCCCTCCATTGCACTGACTCAAGAAGATTAATATCGTGTCTAAAATGTGGGGACCATGTCGGTATACAGTACGCTAGATGTGGCCTAACATAAGAGTTATAGAGTTTAAGAATAACTTCCTTACTTTTGTAACTGACATTTCTCTTAATGAAACCCAGCACTCTATTTGCCCTATTTCTTGCTTCAATACACTGCTTAGAAAACCTTAATGACTTATCTATTACTACTCCTAGATCTTTCTCATCCTCTACTGAGCAAAGCCAATGCACATCCATTTCATAGTTAAATTCTCTATTATCTTTTCCCATGTTAATAACTTTGCACTTATTAAGGCTGAAAGTCATTTGCCACTTATGTGCCCAGGATAACAATTTATTTAAATCCTCCTGCACTTTAAAATTATCATCAATATCTTTAACTACAGCTGCTAATTTGGTATCATCCGCAAAAATTGACACTTTATTATTAACTGCCTCCCCAAGATTGTTTATATAGGTGACAAATAATAATGGACCGAGAACTGATCTCTGAGGAACCCCACTGATAAAATCCCTCCACTCTGACTTTACACCACTACCCTTTGCTTCCTATCTTTCAGCCACTCAGCTATCCAATTTGAAACACCCCCACATATCCCAATCATTTTTAATTTATGAACTAGTCTCCTATGTGGTACCTTATCAAATGCTTTATAAAATCCAAGTAAATTACATCTACATTCTCTCCCTTATCTACTTGATTTGTTACGAACTCGAGAAAGTCTAGTAAATTAGTCAAACATGATCTACCTGATCTAAACTCCTCGCTCTCTAGATGTTGGCAAATCCATTTTTTAACTATTTTTTCAAGAATTTTACAGACTACAGGAGTTCGGCTAACCAGTCTAAAGTTATTGGATCCTCTTTACTACCCTTTTTGAAAATGGGGCTACATTCGCTCTCTTCCATTCATCGGGTATTTCTCCATATTCCAGTGACCTAGTATACAACTTCTCCAGAGCTATTGAGATACTTTCTACCCCTTCTTTAAGTATCCTAGAATGAATATTATCAGGGCTGGAGGCCTTGGTAGTATCTAACTCACCTATTAGTCCTTTTATCGTCCTCCAATCCACACTAATGGTAGTAAACACTTCTTTCCCTGACCCATGAGTACTATACATAAGACTATTTAGTTTCTCTTTTGTAAATACTGATGCAAAATGACCATTTAGTACCTCAACTATTTCCTCATCAGTTTATCTCACAACCCCTTCATATTTGATAGGTCCTATTTTAACTCTGCCAGACTTGTTATTAATTTTATAGTAACTAAAGAACTTTCTAGGATCTTTGTTGCTATCCTGAGCTAATTTAATTTCTGACACCCTTTTGTTCTTGTTTACAATCTTATTTAACTCATTCCTAGCCATTCTATAATCACTTAAATTTTGAATATTATTTTCTACCTGTAATTTTTTATATGCCCTTTTCTTCTCTGAAATTTTTATAGCTATCTCCTGATTCCACCATAATCCTTAGTCTCTCCTTTTACCCTACTTTTCTTTCCTTATGGTAGAAGAGTGCGTGTTGCTAGGAAAGGGGGTTAGGATAGACTAGGTTGTAAATTAGCTAAGGTATAAGGTTGTGTATGTCTCCTTTGCTGCCAGAAGTGGACTTTTGCTTATCCAACAGTTTGAGTCCCGAACCCCAGTGAAAAAGATGTGGAAAGTACATTGTATCCTGCCACAATGAGACACAAACGCTAATTACCCCACACAGAGAAAGATGTGGGAGAGATTGTAGGGAAAGTGAGGAAGCAGGGTAAGAAGACAGGGTGTCAGAAAGAAGAGGCTAGGCTGGGGCTGGAAGGGGTGCTGAGTCCCATCAGCACAGCAGCCAGGAAAGCAAATTGCCGTGCCTCTTATGGGGGCATGCTTCAGCATTGATTGGAGGTCTGCAACATCCCAGCACCTGGGGCATGCAACCAGCACTATAATGAAATAAAATTAGAGGAAGCCAACATAAAAGATTCCACAAGTTTGTGTAAGGAAAATCATTCTCTTATTTTGCCTGGTAGTGTAGACTAATGAGGCCATTGGAGTGTGTATGAGTATCTGAATGGGGAAAAATCAAGAGCATTTTATGAATAAATGCAATATTTTAATTGATTAAAATATTTTTAGAACTATTAGGAAATTTAGTTTTAGCAAGATATTTATAACTAGGCTAATTTGCCAATGAGCCTTTACTTTAAAACATATTACATTTCCACTTACTCTAACTCTATTAGCGAGGAGTTCCTGCTGCTTGGGGTTCATTTTGGCAATCACTTGTGGAACAGACTCAAACTTCCCTTGACTCATGAAATACGATGCAATGCCACCAAATATTCCACCTATAACCAAAATTTTTGTTTCATTTAAGGATGAAGAACATCATAGATCCTAAGATTCAATTGAGGCTAGTTGCAGAAAAGGAAAGGGTAGAAGTCATTAGGTAAAGTTATGTTTTAGAGTAACATTTAGCTATTATATTCATATTATACAAATCTATTGTTAAACATATTAACTGTATGGCTTTCAACAATATCCTTTGGCATGCCATTCAAAGTTTGTGTTGTTCTATAAACAAGAATTTTTTTACTATCTGTGTTAAATATTTTTTTTACAGATTGAAACCATTCTTTGTAGTAGCTGCTCAGTTATCTAGCTAAAATATTGAGTCATAATTTATATTAGTGAAGTTATTTATGATTTTCAAGAATTTAATCTGATATTCCAGTCAAAGCAAATTGAGGTGCCTCAGTCTTTGTACAATTTCCAGGCCAGAAATGAATTGAACTGGATACTCCAAGGCTTCTTTTGATTCTGGAGCAGTTACACTTTGCTATTAGTAATTTCTTTTAAATGGCAATGCACAGAGGAATGAGTTGAATGTAGTTTGGGGGGAATTCTACTTGAAGTGTACACACTTTTTGGCAAATCTTGACACTAGGTCATGGATTTTGATGATCTTTTGCATGCAAGTTGGATCTGGTGAGATAACATCACATACCAATTTTTATGGCTCTGGGTCACCCATGGCCATTTTTATGGGCAGGTCAATTTTTGGTCAAACTGATTGACTGAAAAAGTTTGAGAGGTCATAAATTTGGCTAGAGTTAACCAATCAGAACGATTTTGATACCAAAGTGCTCAGGAGAAAGAGATCTTCCAATTTTTGCCATGATGACCCCCTTTTTTGAACTCTTTGACCTTTGACCCTGGCCAAAGTACAACTTCGATCTTCCCCCAAATTTTTCTAAAGTTAGCTCTATTTATCCTCCATAGCTCCAGGAAAAATAAAAATTGGATCTCCATGGGTTTTGAATCCATGGGCATTTATATACCATGAGGTGGGTGGTATTTTCAGTCATGTGGCTCTAGTGGGGCCGTTTATGAAAGACAGTGTTAGTAAATAGAGATTTTGAGAAAGTTTGATGTATCTTGACACGGTCATCATATTTCAATCTTTCCAAACACAACCTCTCCCTCTTCCTAGGCTGCCCTGCCTTTTTTCAGTCTTAGATTCAATAAAACAAGATTATTTTTTATCATTTCAGAAATGTGAGAAAAACAACATAATACCTTTCAAATATTACAAATTTACAATTTTTATTACCTATACAAAATGTTATTTAATACAAAACATTAAACAAAAGATTATTTAAGACAAAAATTTAAACCAAAACTTTTAGACAAAACATTATTTAATAAATACCTAGGTACAGTGGAACCTCAGTTGTTGAACGGCTCCCTTTTCGAACAAAACTTTGAACTAAAAATTGCCCCAGTTGTTGTACCATAATTCGGTTGCTGAACAAGCTAACAATACCAGGTGGGCAGCACATGACCACTGAGTGTGTAGCATCAAGCTTGCCTCAGCCCGCGCTCGGAGTATACACGCTAAGAACTGTTGTCTGATTTTGCCGGTATTGGTTGAAGATCCCAAATAGAGCTTCCTCGGGACCAAGACTGTGCTGGATTTTGGATTGTTCTGGATTTTGGATCACTAAATCCTAGACCCATTTAAATTTAAAAAAATAATTTAACCCTCAAGATTCCCCTATACAATATCCGTTTACATAATTTGGTGCATTTCCATTGGTAATTTTGGGTCAAAATTATTGCTAAAAAATATGGCCCAAATTTTAGCAAATATCTCAGGAACTAACCCTGCCAATTTGAACGAAACCAAGGTCATTCGAAAAGGGAAGAAATTTCATATCTATTTATATACAGCTTATCAAGGTTGTCCCATAATCCTGATTTTATGTGTGTGTGTGTGGGTGGGGAAGCAGTGATATCTTGCCAAAAAAAGCCGAGAGAAGATATTGGAAATTTTATATTATCGCATATAATGATTATTTTCAACCTGAACGACCACCTGATGGTCATTCAGGTGATGGCATATTCTAATCTTTCCGGGAGAAAATTAGGTTTAAGTCGGACTGGGCGCTAAAATGTTCAACCCGATTTTTGAGGAGCGAGGCAAGGTTTGTCCTGTAAAATAAACTAAATTTTGGAATCTTAGATATCATTAGGCGCGGGCGGGTACTTACGTTCTTCAGGCCAGTGTATGAAAATCAACCCTTTCCCAAAGATTACCAAAGTTATTGACGCTGAACCTTCGCTTGAAGGCCCCAAATAGAGAAAATGACCCTTACCTGGTAGACATAATTGAATATAAAATCACTGCTACTTATCATACGGAAAAGATTTAGATATCAATTTGAAGGTAATATGATTTCCCATACGCATGAACCGGAACTTTTGGCCAAATGTACTGTTGTAAAAGTTTGAAAAAGCAATCATTTGGCATCTATGAACAGATTAATCCATTTTACATTGATTCCTATGGGGAAAATGGTTTCAGTTTTCAAACTTTTTGGTTCTCGAACGCCCAAAGGAACAAATTAAATTTGAAAACCGAGGTTCCACTGTACTCATTGCAGCATAGCCATCACTTTGTTTGTTGCATCAGACTCTTTCTTACTAATCGTGCAACTTCTGGTTCTACTGACACCAAAATATCAGAGATGTCCATAGTACAAGAATCTTCTATTTCAGGGAAGCAAAAACTGTAAGAGGGTCCATTCGGGTGAAGAAACTTCACAGTCACTTCTCATGACTCTGAGAAGTCCCGAGAATCTTGTATTCCAGGGAAGCAAAAACTGTAAGAGGGTCCATTCGGGTAAGGAAATTTCACAGTCACTTCTCATGGCAGTTATTCCTATGGGGAAAATGGTTTCAGTTTTCAAACTTTTCGGTTCTCAAACGCCCAAAGGAACAAATTAAATTTGAAAACCGAGGTTCCACTGTACTCATTGCAGCAGAGCCATAACTTTGTTTGTTGCATCAGACTCTTTCTTGCTAATCGTGCAACTTCTGGTTCTACTGACACCAAAATATCAGAGATGTCCATAGTACAAGAATCTTCTATTTCAGGGAAGCAAAAACTGTAAGAGGGTCCATTCGGGTGAAGAAATTTCAGTCACTTCTCATGACTCTGAGAAGTCCCGAGAATCTTGTATTCCAGGGAAGCAAAAACTGTAAGAGGGTCCATTCGGGTAAGGAAATTTCACAGTCACTTCTCATGACTCTGAAAAAGCTTCGGTTATGCAAGCAAGCCACCAATGTCCAACGTAAATCACAGTGATATAGCTTTCAGGTTTTCCATTGAACATGAAATATTTTTTTGTGACTGATTCTAATCTAAAAGTCTCACAGAGACTAAATGGGCAAACTTGGAAAGCCTCCTTTGATAGTGGAATGAACGAATTAAGTTTTTGTATGCCTGGAATAGTTTTGGTCGCAGGTCTGGTTTTCAAAATTTCTTCCTCCTGTTTATTCCTTTTGAGTTCCATATCCAAACTTCATAGTCCCAAGAGTTTCAGCGAATACAAACAAATCTCTTGGTGATACAATCGGTTTGTCATAGGGTCTTCTCAAGCTCTCTTTAGTAGCCTCCCTTTTAATGGTGCCACCTACGTCATCTGATGAGCCTTTCCCATGGCTAGTAGCAAAAAAATGCCACTCTGCTTCTATACCATATTCCTCTTTATGCCAACCAAGATTCTGGAAAGATATACAATTTTTATACTGTGCTGCAGATCCATCCGAAAAGTAGTACCATTTTGAATACTGATTTCAGATACTCTATCAACATTCGCTGAAATAGATGCACTGACAGATTATCGTGGATGTTACTCTGAAATTATGGTGTATGAGTCATGACAGAGTTTTCCATATTTAATGTGATAAAACACCCAAGGATGTATTGTCACCTGTGTTCAATTCCAATGATATCCTTGGGCTGCGTCTTGTATTAAAAATGAATAGTTTTCTGAAAAATCACCAATTACTACAAATTCACCATCTGTAATATTGTTTTTCACAGTTTCCAAGTACTGTGCTTGTAATTTTGCCACAAAATCATGTCGCACCAAAGTTTTGACACAATCACAAAATCTATCCATGAAATCATCAAGCAATAATACCATGGTTACCAGCTCAGATCTATCAGTTGATGTCCACTGTTTGCACGGTTTGAATTCAATATTATCCACATACTCCTGTTCATAAAATCCAAATAGTTTTGCTTTTAGTTGATCCACAGGTGGACAGTACTTGCACAATCTCATGTAGCATGCTGGATGGGCTGGATTACATACGACAGAGGCAACTAGGTGATGGTAAGAGGGTAGAACAGTGATATCGGACATCTTGGATACAACCATCATCAGTTTTACATTTTGATGTATTGTACATAGACATACTGAGTGAGTTCCACTGCCTCCCGCAAGAACACCCTCACAAGGCCGTAGCATAGCAAATTCGAGAATGATACTTTTACCTCAGGGTACTTCACTTTGAAACTGCTATGTAGTTCCTTCAAATTGTTGAGAATCAGTCGTTTCTGTAACCTCTGCTTTTCCCGTTCAATTAGCACTACTAGACAATCCTTCTTTCCTGGTAAAACCCGACTCATGTCATCACTACAATAATATTCAAGGACTAAAGATTTTAGTTCCTCAGGAAGCACTCTGCCGAGCTTAGGGTTAGGTGAAGCTAACATTCCTTTCTCCTTTAGTATATAGTGAGCTTGTACGGCCATTCTCTGAGAGGAATCAAACTCATTCATGAGTTTTCTAATGCTCATACTGGTTGCAAATATGGGTAGAATTCTGATTTGATCCATACGGCTTGATTGCTGATATTTTTCGTTTAGAGACTGGATGACTTCTGGCGTACAGTTCACGTTACATCTCCTTGTTTTCCTGAACTACTACCCATGACCAAATCCAACTTTTTCCTAACAGATTCGTAAACTTTTTAATCTTTTCTCAGTAAATTACTGTTTATAAACAATATATAATAAATTAATTAAAATAAACACCTATATAAATGATTGAAGCTATTATATTTAAAATTGCCAATATACAATATCAATATAACTGCTTCAATCATTGCATTGTCCTAGAAAATTGGTAGGCAAAGTAAGAAGTGCATAATAATCATCAAGTATTATATTTTAGTAGAAATAGGTCAAAGTTTAGGTGCAAAGGTCTGTAAGTTGGTTAAGTTGGTAGACTGGTTTATAACTAACAAACATTTCCATTAGCGCTTTTTAAGATTTGATTCTTCATAAATTCACAGAGAAATGGACAAAACACAAGAAAAGAGTAGGTACCTATTCAATGATCAACATTATTTTTAATTATTTTCATGTTTTCTCAGTCCAGCGCTTCAACCCCAATGGCTATTAAGTTAGCTAATTGCTATATCATAATGCATTGCTAGAATAGGTTTATTACACTCTTAGTTTAATCTTTCTTCCATACCTATTCTTGGAGGGTATAGCTACCTATATTCTGTAGGTAAATTCAGTTTTCATCAAATTAAAGGATTTGGTGAAAATTGCCTTCTCTCATTTGAAATAGCTTGGCATAGTAAAAATATGTTATCAATCAAAAGTCACTATTAATTAATGGGTGTTCATTTTAGATGCCTAATAAGTAATAAATCATTCTCCTTTTTTCATAATATAATAATTTGGTAGATAGCTGTATAAAAATCATTAGGTATTTCAAAACTATCAAAAAATAAATAATAAAATTACACACCTGTAAATTATTTTAGGATCTGCAGATAATGTCACAATTAATATTAAGTAGGTAGTTTAGAAGATATCCTGAAATTATTTTAATTTATATATTGAAGACATAAATGACATTGGTATCTGAAAAATGTACACTAATTAGTTAAGGATTAATGAAAGCAGTTAAAGACTGCTTGTCATGTTACATTGATTTGGCAAGATTACCTATACAAGGTAGGTACCTAGGTATATATAGGCAGTGATGTATTATTTATTGATTCAAAAAGATTATATAAGAGGTATATAGGCCATGCCATGGTTAGGACTTATCTAGGTATATGATATCACCATAATTTTTGGGTCAATAATACTTTTAGTAGGTATACCCAGTGTCACATAATTGCCCATAGATTCTAAACCCATGGAGATCCCATTTTTATTTTTTCTAGAGCTATGGAGGATAGAAAGAGCTAACTTTAGAAAAAAATTTGGGATGATCTGAGTTGCACTTTGGCTGGGGTCAAAGAGTTCACAAAAAGGTCATCATGTCAAAAATTGTCATAGAAACATTGTTCTTCCACTCATTTAAAAGATCTCTTTCCCCTGAACATTTTCGTAAATTAGTTAATTCTGCCAAAAGTTATGACCTCTAAAAGGTTTTGGGTCAATCAGTTTGACCAAAAATTGATCTGGCCATAAATATGACCATAATGACCAGATAAGCCTCATACTTAGCATGTGAACTTTATTCATCATAACCAACAAATGATGTAAATTTCATGCGATTCGGTGACCAAGGTGTCAGGAGGGTGTGTACATTCACGTAGAATGCCCCTTTTCAGCCAATTGTTTAACAGGTATAATGGAATTTTCTTCCAAAATTTTTAAAAGATCTTGGAACCATCTTTGGCTACAGGAATGCGGTTGCTAGATTTTTTTATCTGCCCATCTGGCATAAATCACTGTAATTAAAATGTCAGCATAGTGCTAGGCTACTCTAAAATTATCTAAGCAAACCAAAAGAAACAAAAACAAAACAAGCAAGCACATTCTGGCATTGGGGAGAGGCAGCCATCCCCCAAGGAAATTGCATTCCATGCAATTCCCACATGCCTAGGAACCTAGCAGAAGATAATGTTGATATCAACCCAGCTCATGGATGCCGTGGCATCCCAGGTACCCCAAATCAGGGGGTGTGGAGATCCCAATACCCCAAGAGCACTCAGGGCTCTTTGCGAGTCGCTAAAGATCACAACCTAGTCTACGTAGCAGTTGGTAGAGCCCTGCTGACTTCAAATGGAGGAGATATGGCATGGAATTCTACCCCCTGCTGAGAGTTGGAGCCATTTATATACATTGGCACAGATCCAGCATGACATGAAATGCACTCAAAAAAGCTTGAACACGATACTCCAAGTATTGTGGAAGCTTTGGGAGGAGAGGTGGGGTGATAAATATTCAAATGTAGTACCCTGAGCAGAACCAGAGGTGCCACTAGCACAGGAGCTACAGAAGAGCTTTCAAAAGTTTCCTAGTCCTAAGCCCAACGAACTTAGGGTATGACCAGTATCTCTCAGTAGTATAGGCACCATTAAGATCGGCTGCAGGTGCAGTGAAAGGCATTGGTGACCGAGGGAGGCGCTGTGTGCACAGGCACATAATGTACTGTGTATGGAATAGAGCAGGATACTATGCATCTTCCACAACATATTAACTAGGTTCGGGACTGCATATATATATATATATATATATATATATATATATATATATATATATATATATATATATATATATATATATATATATATATATATATATATATATATAGCAACAGCGCTGTTGTACAATAAAAAATACAGAAGGATAAATGAGTAATACAACAAAAAAAAAAACCTTTTCAATCCAAGGAAAGAAGTGAGAAAAAGGGAATGGGATGGAATGCAATGACTTAAAATGAAAAAGAAACCATTATTAAAACAAGTAGGCCTATGCTAAGACTAGATGTCATCCCAAACTGTTGCACTCACAAATACAATGTCGGCCAATATGATAGAACATCTTGGTTTATGGTTGTGCATACTTACAGAAGCTATTTTAACATTTAAATAAAGTTTTAAAAGAATAACATTTAATATTTTTGTAAAACTTGAATTGCTTCCTCATCTTCAAAAGTCACTGCTTGCCACTGGTGAATATGAGCCTCCTAAGCGAGGTGTGGGTTGAGGGTTGAAAAAAGACCCAGGAAATGGTGCGAATCGACAACTTACTGGCACACACATCTAGGAACAAGTTTGGGTAGAGGTGAATCTGTGAACCGTAGCAGAAATACATCACCTTAGTCTTGGCAAAGGAAAACTGAAGCCTATATCCTTTGACATAGAGATATGGTCCAATGCATGTTGGAGTCGATGCTCCAGAGTTGGTATCTGGGCCAAACCAAAAGAGATTGTAAAGTTGTCCACGTAGAGCCTAGTGATAACATCTGGTAGCACAGAGGCAAACAGTGTCATACTGAGAACACTTCCCTGTGGGAAGCCCTCTTTCTCCTCAATTTGGCCATTTCTTAATCAACTTGCACTGGTAGGTAGGAGAATAAACAAATTAGGCAGAAACTGACTGGGGAGTCCAGATCCTGCTGAACAAATCTAACAGAAAGGCAATGCCTCATTCACCTAAATTTCTCAGCATGGCATACAAGACATCATCTGCACCAAGAATGGTATATGTGCAAGATGAAAGAGCAGAATTCAACTCACTCAACATAAACCTATCGATGAAGGATTCTCTGCCTATAAAAGTAAAGTTCAGTTGGTGGCCTTCAGCGACATAACATACATTGAATGCTGGCAGAGCAGCATCCTGGATAGAGAATGGAGAAAGTAGTCAGAAAGATTCCACAACAGACATGGGGCCCGAGATTATGGTACGGTCACATTCACCTGGAGAACGGGAAGGAAGGTCCTGTAAGAAAGTGTCCTGAATCCTTTTGAAGCACTTACACAGCTCTGTTTCACCTTATAGGAAGGGTTCTGAAGGGGCAAGGAAATGACCATGCTCATAGGCCTATAGGAACCAGGAGCAGAGGGTACTTTTTTTTTAAAATTGAGGCATAAGACATTCCAGGAAGCACTGGGCATGCCAAGACCAAGTCCTTAGCCTCATGAAATGAGAGACAATCTGCAGCTGAGGGAGGAGGTCTCTCCTCTCCTTGTGAGTCTTTAGAGGCCCAAGACAAATAAGAAGCTTGCACAGGGGCCAATTCAGGTTCAGTACTTAGCACCATCCATCCCAAAGGCATCACTGATCCAATTTGAAGTAGCTTCATTCACTTTAGTCTCTGGCTGGCGAACAGAGCTCCATCAGGAAAGAGAGGAGGGTAGGTACACTATACACTAAAAGGTGCATATGCATGCCTGCAGGATGGTAGGGGCTTTTTTAAAAAAAATTTAGGAGCCTATTTAGTGACTACCCACTAGGCTAATTTAAAATAAGAATATGCAAAAAAAAAAAACAATAAAAAGGGAAAATGGCAACAAGGAGGAAGCAGGCTTCAGCGTCAGGGGGAGGTCCGCCTCCCCCCTGGTGCAGGTACGTGCAACCTACAAAGAAAACAACAACAAAAAACCTAGTTAAATAAAGGGGAGAAGGCCAGCCACCCCCCAATAGTCTATAAGTCCACCAGTTAATGTGCACAAACTTCGCCCAGACTGGGACATTCAACAAGAATGTGCCGAACAGTCTGGGGAACATTAAAGAAATATGCCCTCCAGGCCTAGCTCGGAGGAGACGCGGGGGCACTCTTCAAAGAGAAGACCCTCACAGGAATGGCCGTATGCTTCCCGGAGGCAGAACCCAGGTGCTTTTGGCCAGACAATGCGCTAAAGGCACTGTGGCCTTCGAAGATTTATTGGGGAAGGTTGGGCTCGCCATGCACGTCTTTTCCTCCCTCCGCCTCAAAACCTTAGGTAGGCAGGAGGCCCTCTTTTTGTGGATCCACAGTCTCCGAGCCACCCAGCCCACCACTGAGCATGGGTGAAGGAGCTGAAGCTCAGTTTTGCCTTATGGGAAACTGTCACACTGGGGAAAGGGAAAGGGGCTGAGTGTGTACCCTTTGAGACGCCAGCTTTACCAGGAGAGTTCTGAATGGGCGCCAAAATGACCGTACTCGTAGGCCTGGAGGGGCCAGGAGCAGAGGGTGTTTTTTTCAACATTAAGGCATAGGAGGTCCTGGGTAATGGCGGGCGTGCCAGGACCAGGTCCTTAGCCTCACGAAATGAGAGACGATCCTGAGCCGGAATGGCCAGGATTTCCTTCTCAAGGAGATACGCACCACATTGCTTCGAAGAAGCGGGGTGCGGCTCACCGCAATTGACACACTTGGCCACACGCGATTCGGACTTATCATGTGTGGCCTTGGAGCAACTTACACAAGTTTTGGGTAACCCTGACTTTGCACGTCGACAGGAGCAATTAGTATCGGCAAAGCAGTGGCAGTAATAGTACTTCTGTGACAGTGGCACGAATGCCTTCATGCGGGAGCGATATCAACTGGAATGCACCAACTCAGGAAGCTTGTCACAGTTGAACATGAAAAGTCTAGGGGTGGGTTTCGAGGCCACTCCTTGTTTTCACATCACATATTCAACCTTGCCCGCCCCATGGTCGGACAGCTCTAAGGTGATGTCATCTATGGAGTAGTCACGAGTTCCCTCGCATAAACTACTCCACTCACAGGCGTGCCATCGAGTGTCCGAAGGACACTAATCATGGCCACCTCGGAGGGATTTGGTGCATTCGGCTCTCTACAAATCACACTAACTAAAGCTCTCCTCTGATGGATCATGTTGCCCTTAGCCAACATGCTCGAAAACGCCGGGTAGTTTCTGAATGAGGGGCCCAGATGTAACCTAGGCTCCACTCAGCGCACAAGCACTTTTGGTCTTATTCAGGGGCTCTGCACCCGGGGCGGATGTGCCGATCTTGGCTTGGCCGCTTACCAAAGTGGCAGCAGACCCATCTGTCCCTGCAGCCTTCACGAATGGAGAGGAGCCCCGAGTCTTCTTAGTCTTTTTCTTCTTTTTAGGAGAGGAGGGCGGGTAATGAACCCACTTCTCTCTTCGGCAAGCAGGAGCACCCAGGCCGGATGGACTGGCCTCAGCAAGGTCCTTCCCCTCAATGAAGAAGGTCTTGGAGGTCGCAGGGGAACCAGCTGAAGGAGGAGATCCCTCCCCTCCTCACACTGCCTTAGACACCCGATACATTTCAGGACCTTGCATAGGGGGCGGACTCGACTTCGGTGCTTGGCATCGAGCCCAGATTCGCCCCCATTGAAGGCCCTACCATCTGAGGCTGGGTTGCCTCAATGAACATGTGTATCTCAGGGGAGGGGGGGGGGCTCCAGTTGGCCATCCCCCCTCCAGAACATTACAGGTCCCATTGGCAGCAGTGTCATGAGTCAAGTCTGAGGAGGCACAGGCCTTGACCCCCCACGATAGGTTTAATATTCTAGCCAGCAGGTCTTTGGAGGGAAGTGACCAATGGGGCCTGGCCTCCCTCTCCTCCCTAAAGGAGTTTGCCCTACCCAGCTGCTTCAATATGGAGCGGTCGGCAATAGGCTGCCTGCTGGCTTTCTTGGCAGTACCCTTGGAAAGTAAAGAGGGGGCATCCACTGGAAAGAGGGAAGTGCATGAAGGCACCTTCCGACAAAGTGGTGAGGGGTAGTCCCCCACACCAGTAGGCAAAGGAGAGGAGTAAGCCTCCTCTCCAGTTAAAGAGATTTGGAGAGTCCCCTGGGAAGGTGGCTCCTTAGATCATCAGGGGGAAAGGGGAAGATGCTTTTTTAAAAAATTTTCATCATTGGGCATGGGAACCCTATTCTTTCTCGCAGTGGCCTGCTCTGCAAGGGGTGCTGCCATTTAAGGTCACCCCTCCTGCCTGGTGACCTGGCAGCCCTTCGGCACAGCATAAAAAATAGTGAAGTGAGAAGGAAAAGGGATGTGAGGAAGGAAGGGAAGAAATACAGGCTGTCTGAAAGAAGGAGAAGAGACTATGCTTGGGCCAGACAGGATGCTGAGTCCCATCAGCATGGCGGCCAGAAAGGCAAATCGGCATGCCCCTTACGGGGTGATGGTAGGGGCCATGGCCATGGTCCTAATGAGCCGCTCTAACTGTGAGTGGTGAATTTTGGGCTGCCTTCCTACTCTCTTGCCAGTCCCCTGTTATAAGAAAGAGAAGGGACTGCCACTAAGATCTAAAGAAGGGGCTAGGGGCGAACCCCCAAACCTTTCACCACAGGAAGAAATTGGAGTGGACCCATGAGAAAACAAAGGGAGGGCTACCTCCCTTTCAGAGGTGAAGTGCCTAAGGGTGGCTCCAAAGGAAATGGGGAGCCCCTCCACTGATCCAAATTGTGCCTTGTTTTAGCTGATCCTCCAAAGCACCTAGGGGGAGGATATGGCTGCACTTGGAGGTGGATATCCATGTACCTCTGGTTGCCCACTACTACTCTCTATTGTAGTCATATTAAGTAAAAAAAGAACAAAATACAGGGAATGTAGATACTATGACCTCCTACTGTCTTGAGAGATTAAGAGAAGTCTCTCACAAAGTTCCAGAATGTGATCATTTACACATACTCAGCCCACAGGTACAAGTTAAGATGGGCTTTGACAACCTGGTCAACCATTCAGGTAAAATTGTCCTCAAACTTTAACCATAAAGGATGGTGCCAATAGCCACCTTATGTGTACTGGAAGAAGGTGAGCATAGTCGATGGACCAACATACCCTGTGCCTAATAGTTGCCTTACCAGAGACCTTTCATCCAGGCACCAGGTACTAACCTTGCAGTGTACACTGCCACTCAACAAAGGATCCCTAAGATGAAAGTGCTCCAAACAGCCAGAACCTCTGTAGATAGAAGAGTAAGTTTGGAAAGGGGTAGAAGGATGTGTATTAAAAAGAAGTAAAGATAGGCCGGTCCACTAAAGAGTAGGGTGGGTGATCACCTATTAATATCATACCCTGTTGCTAGGTGATTCCAGGATGGCATGCAGTCCAAGGCACCGTAACATGTCTAACGGACTGAACACTCTCCAGACGAAAACAGTTCCTCATGGTATGAAGTGCAGGTTGACAAAAGGTTGAGGGGGATAGCTATAATAATAATAATAATAATAAATAAAAGTAACAATAACTAATAATACTAAAGATAAAGTAACACTGAGAGAGAGAGAGAGAGAGAGAGAGAGAGTGAGGGGGAAGTGCACCAACAACTTTTCCATTCACTTCCCTAATTTGCACTTAGGATGGAAAGATGTGCAGCTCATCCAGGTGCCAAGTGTAACAGGCTACACAGGGTCTCCCCTGCAGGGAATTGGTGTAGCAGGCGATAGCATAAGAAAACCACAAGAGCTCAAAATGACCAATGTAAAGAGGAAAGAAAAGCAGTAAAGGTAAGGAGAAAGGAGCATGGGGGCATAAGTCCCCTTGGTCACAGGCAAGCCTGCTAACCCCATCACCATCTAGATGGGAGCCCATCTGCGGCTGAGCCAAGAAAGACCACAGATAAAGATAGAGAGACAAAGTGGTCTAGCGAGTATTCTATTTGGGTAAATCCCTTTGTAGTCAATGGGGCCATGAGGTCAAAGTGTTTCAAATCTTAGCTGCCTCTTACATCTGACATCCCTTTGTGAGGTTGTTTTTTAAAAGGAATGAACTAACAAGGAATCCACATAAAAAACATCAATGTACTTACCAGCTGCCAACCCTATTGGCCCCAATAAGATTCCACCAAAAGTAGTTGTTGCACCAACCATGACACCCCCTTTTAAAGACTCTCTGACTGTTAATTTGATACCTTCTTGTTCTGACAGATCAGAAATAAGCATTAATATCTCTTTACTATCAATTGTCATAGTTTAAATTTATATTAAGAAAATGTTACAAACCTAAAAGTAAAGACTTCTGTATAATCAAATGTAAATAAACAAGAAAATAATAAACCATTTATGAATCATGGAAATTTTCTATCAGAAACTTAACCAAATATAGGTTTTTGTAAATAACTAAAGATAATACTGTGAAGATATTAAATTTTAAAGAGGGAAATTTTCCCCAATTCTAGGAAAGGAAAAGTTGCAGAAAATAACAGAAGAGAGTTTTCATAATAGGACAGCATTTGAGACATATAAGTTAAAGTTGTTATCTTAGAAACTATTTAAAGAGAATGTACATCTCTTAAAGAAATTAGGCACTCAAGGCAAGGAAAGATTTTGAATAGAAATCAATTTAACCAGAAATTGTAATAAGGATAAAAAATGATTTTTTCATTTTATAAATTTCTAGAAAGGATAGAATAGACACCTTGTATTTTTTCCCCAAAGAGTTCATCTTGGTGATTACCTTCATGGGCACAAGTTGATGTAATAAAGTATGCCGATTACTAGGCTATGTTAAAACACAAAAACAATACAAACTGTAAAACAAAACCAATACAAGAGGAAGAAGCAGGAGGCATGCCCACACATCGGAGTATGTAGACAGGCACCTTTGAGATTGCTAGTAAAATAATGGATAGAGATAAAAAAAAAATGATGCAATTTTTCAGCAATCACTTCAGTTAATTGACAGTGATCAGTCTAGCTTGGATCATGGGGGTTTGAATAGAAGTAGTGCATTTTTCCCTTAAAATTTAAAGTAAAATACTAACACAAGGATAACATACAGAAAGTTTGTAAACTGTGTGGAAGATATATAGCCACAGATCCTCTTGTAGGCATTAAGTCTGTGCGGGGGAACTATGATATTGAGGCTGGGTAGGAAACACTCCTTCTAGGCCAGTCAATCTAGTTCATTTTGGTGCTCAACATGGATCAAATTGCAACAGAAATTATTTAACCTGTATGGGTTAGGGTAAAGTCTCCCTCACAACATATCAAAAGTCTACCAGTGTCAACCCCGGGGAAATGGGTCAATGGCAGCCACGCAAATTTTTGATAAAAGTGACATACTAAAGTTTTGTATTTCTATCTGACAATTTTGCACTCAGGATCATTAAATATGTTTTAATCTACTTGCAGTAGATTACTCTAACTTTTAATATTTTTTTAATTTTACAAAAATGATTAACTTTGTGATATTTTAATCAGCAAAATACCAACAGTTAGTGCAATTTTGCTGAATTGCTTTCATTTATTTGTAATAACTTGTAAGCTATTGATGTTTTGAGGTAGATTTATGTTGGATTTTATTCTCAGAAGTAGGTAAGGCTTTCCAAAACTTTATTTCCGATGCCAAAATCAATATTTTGGGAAGTTTTGAATGAATTTTGCTTGTAAAATTGTATCAGGTTGTGACCTAGTTTTCATAAAACTGACATAGCTCCTATATCTATTTTCCAAATCATATATTTTTGTGCCTTTACTACAATCAACCCTTGATTTAACGGATTAAAAGGGGGAAAGGGTGGTCCATTGCTTGAAAATACTTACATACGATAAATACTGGAATGCAATAAAATTCCACCACAGAAGGTAGAGAACTTTAAGTGATCGACATTTTACAATCGTATCTCATACCTTATGGCTTCTCTACCGATTGATATCAGTCGTATACATGCAAACCAGGAATTGTAATTACAAAAGCCCAGGGAGCTACGAGCAAAAGGATAATGAACCAAGATTGGCAACAAGAAACGCGCTTGTCACTTAAATATTTAGTCATTTGGTATTAACTTTGCCCTTTCAATGATATTTCAGCACTAAGTAAAACTTATGCTAGAGCAATTTTTTTTATATACGATTTTTAAAACTTGCCTTTAATAACTTTTAAGGCATGCACCACTGGCTATATTAACCTCGCCAACTAAGGTTTTGTTTTTATTTTGTGATCATTTATTTTATATTTAAGTAGTTGCTGGAACATGTCACGGTGCTTTTCACTTGCCAGAGTATCAGGATACCTGGCAATTCATTGTTTTGAAAAATAAAAAAATATGAGCATCCCAAGTCGAATACAAGACTGAGGAAACGGTGCAATTTCACCACATCCAGCTTCGGCATAGCGAGAGACGCGGTTCAATGCCTGTTGGACTCGACGCTCCAGGGTTGTCATCTGGGCCGCGCCAAAAGAGATCGAAAGGTCGTCCACGTAGAGCGTAGCGAGAACATCTTTCGGCAGCACCGAGGATACTTTCCTGCGGGACACCATCTTCCTGCTCGTTTGGGCCGGAGAGGGCTCCCCCCACCCGTACGTGGAATCGATGATCTCGCAAAAATTCAGATATAAAGACTGGAAGGTGTCCCCTCGCCCCCATCGTGTGGAATCTCCATGATACCGTATCGCCATGCGGTATCATAGGCCTTCTCCAGATCGAAAAACACCATGGCGTAATGCTGTCTACGAAGGAAAGCCTCGCATTTTCCAGTCGGAGCAGAGCATCCGACGTGGAGTGGAACTTGCGGAAGCTGCACTGTGCAGAAGACAGATGGCCTCCGCTGTCCAAGAAAAAGGCTAATCAAAAATTTACCAATTTTTCCATCAACTTGCACACACAAGAGGTTAGAGAGATTGGGCGGAAACCGGTCGGAGTAGAGTGATCTCTACCGGGTTTGCGAAAGGCGAGCACAGTAGCGATTCGCCGGGAATCTGGGAGGAGACCCTCCACCCAGATCCTGTTGAACAAATCTAACAGAAAAGCCATGCCTCGCTCACCCAGGTGTCGAAGCATGGCGTACGGGACATCGTCCGGACCATGGGCAGTGTCCGCGCACGAAGCAAGAGCGGAGCGCAATTCCCTCACAGTAAACCTGTCGTTGAAGGGTTCTCCGCCTCTGGAGGTAAAGTCCAGCCGGCGGCCTTCCGCGATATGACGACGTGCATTGAATGCTGGCGGAGCAGCATCCCGGCTAGAGAATGTGGAAAAAGCGGTCGCTAAAGATTCTGCCACGGACGCGGGGTCCGAGATTGCGGTCCCATTCTCCTGGAGAATGGGAGGGAGGTCCTGCGTATACTTGCCCCGAATCCTTTTGACTCGCTTCCACAACTCTGCTAATGGGGTCTTCCCATTAAGTGAAGACACGTATGCTCGAAAAGAAGAGCGGCGTGCGTGCTTCGTAATATACCGGAACCTAGCCCTAGCCCGACGAAAATCAGCGACAGTGAAATCGTTCGGGCGGCGCTTATAGCGCATGTAGGCATACGCTTCTGTTTGAGAGCCGTCTCACATTCGGCCGACCACCATGGGAGTGGTCAGCGTGCAAAACCGCCAGACGTTCTGGGAATAGTAGTCAGGCCCGCGGCAATGAGGTTACCGGAGAAGAACTCAACGTCCTCATCTACCTACCTAAACTCCTGGACTGAGATAGAGAATTCAGTCATTTCCTGAAATGCAGGCCACCGCGCCCGCACCAAGCACCACCGAGGTGGGCTCTCAGGCGGAAGTTGCCCTGAAAATGATATTTGAATGGGAAAGTGATCACTACCATGGAGGTCATCGACCACCCCCCAATCAAAATCAGGCTGTGCATCCGAAGAGCACAAAGATAGATCAAGGCAAGAAAATGAAGCAGTTCTTGGACAGTGATGTGTAAACTCATCCACGTTTAGGACCCCCATCTCAAGCTCTTCGATCAGATCGGCAAGGACTTGTCCCCTAGGATTTATTGAGTAATCTGCCCAGAGAGGATGCCTGCCAGTCAGATCTCCAAGTAAGAGAAAGGGCCTCGGCAACCGTGCCATGACACGGTGGAAGTCCCCCGTGTCGAAGTCAGCTGACGGTGGAATGTACGCAGAAATGATAGTATGAGGAACCACCATCTCCGAGCCACTCGCTCCACCACTAGGCGTGGGCGAAGGAGCCAAAGCTCCTTTGTTGCTGTCCTCCTTTCAGGAAACAGCTTTAGGAACCCCGGTGGCCTAGAGACCAACTTCAGGGGTGTTGCCTCCTGTGAGTCTAATGACTCGGTGGAGGTCTTGGCCGTTTTGCCTTACAGGAAACAGTCACGCTGGGGGAGAGCCCTGGTTTTAGCTGGGGCTGGGTAGGAACGCTTTTTGCTGCCAGCTTTACCAGGGAAGCGCCCAGGTTGAGTAGAGCCCACAGAAGGGCTCCGAATGGGCGTGGAAACAACTGTGCTCGTTGTCCTGGATGGGCCACGAGCAGAGGGTGCCATTCTAACTATTGAGGCATATGACATCCCAGGCAGAGCCAGGTGCGCCAGGACCAAGTCCTTAGCCTCGCAGAATGAGAGTCGATCCTGGGCCTGAATGGCCAGGATTTCTTTCTCAAGGAGATATGCACCACATTGCTTCTAAGAAGCCGGGGGTGGCTCTCCGCAATTGACACACTTGGCCACACACAATTTGGAATTATTGTGTGCGGCCTTGTAGCAATTTACATAAACTTTGGGTGACCCTGACTTTGCACGTCTAAAAGAACGATTCGTATGGCCAAAGCGGTGACAGTAATAGCACCTCCGCGGCAGTGGCAGAATGCCTTCACGCGGAAGCGGTACCAACCGGCACGCACCGACTCAGGGAGCTTGTCACAGTCGAACGTGACGAAGAGTGTAGGGGTGTCTCGAGGCCCCTCCCTGTTTTCTCATCACACGTTCGACCTTGACCGCCCCATGGTCGGCCAGCTCTAGGGTGATGTCCTCAATGGAGTAGTCAACGAGTTCCCTCGCATAAACTACTCCTTTCACAAAGTTCATGGTAGAGTGCGGCGTCACACTCACCGGGGTGCCATGAAGTGTCCGAACAGCACTTATCTTGGCCGCCTCGGCGGGATTCGCCGCATTCGCCAGAAGGCTGCCGTCCGAGAAACGGGTCACCTTCGGCTCTCTACCAATTGCACTAGCTAATCCTCTCCTCTGATGGATCATGTTGCCCTTGGCCAACATGGTGCCATCAGTGGAGCAAATAACGAGGAAGCGTTTGAAGACAGCGGGCTCGAAAATGCCAGGTAACCTCTGAATGAGGTACCCCGATGTCATCGAAGCTCCATCCTGTGCAATTTTAGTCTTAGTCAGGGGCTCCGCAACTGGGGGAGCAGAGGGGCCAGATGTGCCGATCTTGGCTTGGTCGCTTGCCAGACTTCGGTGTTTGGCGCCGAAGACCATGTCTATCACAAGAGGAGCCTCCAGTTGGCCATCTCCTCCCAGGACATTGAGGTCCCCTTAGCAGTGTTGCCAGTCTTGTGTGGGGAGGCACAGGCCTTGACCCTGACAAGGTTTAAAATTCTTACCAGCAGGTCTTTTGAGGGAAGCGACCGAAGGGGCCTGGCTTCCCTCTCCCCCTTAAGGGGGTTTGCCCTACCGAGCCACTTACACGATGGGCAGTCGGCAATGGGCTGCCTGCTAGCTTTCTTGGCAGTCCCCTTAGAAAGAAAAGGAGGGACTGCCGCAGGAAATAGGGAGGTGCCTGAAAGCACCTCCAGAGAAGGGGGAGTCCCCTGCACCCGTAGGCGAAGGAGAGGAGTAAGCCTCCTCTCCGGTTAGAGAAATATGGAGGGTCCCCTGCGCAAGCACAGGGGAAGGGACCTCTTTAGGAAACTCTTTACTGAATTTACAAAATTCTATAAATATTTATATTTATATACTGAAAATGGAAAACAATCGGTTAACATTATTTGTATTAATAATATGAAAAATTGGAAGGCAAATAACAAAATTGTCTACCCACACACTCACACAGGGGTAGGGAAAGATATATTAAAAGGGGGTGGGAGAATGGCCCTACAAACACACCGCTCCCCAACAGCACCAAGAGGCAGGCTGACCTGGTTATGGTATACCCCCCTCTGTTTGCCTTCAACATGCACTTCTGAGCCTGTAGTAGCCTACAGGCTACACACTGATTACACGGTGAAAGTACCCCGCGTCAAAGTCAGCTGACGGTGGAATGTACGCAGAAATGATAGTATGATTACACACTGATTACATCAAAAGGCATGCTCACTTGATCCAAAGCAACAGCCATACTGAGAAACTTTTCAAAATATAATTAAAAATTCCTTTAGTATTATGTCTAATACTCAGAGTTAAATATCTTCCCGAACTAAAATATATTACACCGAAAAATCCAAAATGAAAAAATGTCACTGAATAGAGAGCTCGCCGAGAACAGGCCCGATCGCTAAAGACGTGGTGAAATGTGTAGTTGGTATGAATATATATTTTAGTTTTGTCCTGGTGTAGAGGGCATCTCTTGAATTTTCTTTTTTCATCTTCCTTTATTTTCTTTCTATTTTTGCGCTGCCAATATAGTTGGCTGGAGGCGGAGAGAGTATAATAGGAAAAGGAGGAATGCAAAGGATAGAGAGGGGGGTAACATTATAAATCTCTGTATGAAGTTCAGAAAAGAGTAACTCAGGAAAAAGTAAAGGAAGCGATTACTAAGTATGAAGTTAAATTAACATCAGAAATAAAAGACAAGAGGAACACTTATAGGAAGAGGAAAAGATCTGAAAACTAATAATATTAAAGTTTATGATGAGTATAATGAAGAATTAGAGGGAGAAAGGTTAATGGAAGAAATAAGAAGATTCTGGGAAGAGATTTATCAAAAACACTTAAATGAAGTATGGAATGAGGATTTAAGAAGACTATATGAAACAAATCTATTGAATAATGAAGATATTCAAATAAATATATTCTTTGTTTAACTCCATCCAATGGTATTCCCAGAAATGTTAGAGGAGCATTATGCTGTTGTTAAAGGTAACATGGAACAACTCTCACATAGGCGGATCAAAATACAAGTACCTGAGGAAGACTAACTTTACCAAGGAATTCTGGAAGTTTTAAGGGAACATTTTGACATGACACAAGGAGAAATCGAAGAGAGGAGCATAAAGAAAATGAAAACCATAACATACCTTGGGATACATCCGTAGCAGGCACAATCCGGCGGACGCCCCGTCTTGGCACTTTTCAAGAAGTTCCTAGGCATGTGTGGGCCCGCTCCTCCTTCGGACTATATAAGGACCCACACTCCCCGAGACGGGACGGACGTTTTACAGCCTTGCTACTGGTGTGACCTGGTCCCTCCAGCCACCCCTGGCTGCACCAGTCTCTTCTTATTTCAATTTTTTTGTATTTCTTGCGGTAATAACCTTTGTTCGATTAACTCTTGCATTAATTCCAGTCTTGTCTCTCTTGTTAATGACTTTTTCTAAGGTCTCTTTTGTAACTTTGTTAACGACCTTTTCTAAGGTCCTTTTTGTACTTTTGGTTTTGATATAAAGACCACGGCATCAGGGTCTACACTTACCTGGACGATGTTCTCTGCATCGGACAGAAGCGCGCCCTTCGCGCATTTATGAGAACGATAGATCGTAGCTCCATAAATGCGAACTGGCACAAGTCTACTACCACACCTGTCAAGCAAATTTCCTACCTCGGTTTCCATATCGATTTAAAGTTGAAACGTATTCAACTTACCACCGCCATGCGGGACAAGACCCGCGCTGCCCTGCGCATCATGTCTTCACGCCCTGTTTCTCGTAAGGCATGGTCTCGCCTGGCAGGACTTCTCAACTTCATTCTTCCGGCTCTTCGTCTCCCCTTCTGCTGGGTGCAGCTTTGCTACCTTCAGGACACTCATCCTAACCCGGCCCCCTTTCTCCACCTCAGTCGTCTCATCCACGGCCGATGGACCCGTTTTCGTCCACCGAAAGGAGTCGCCCCGGCTCTCTACGTCGACGCCTCTCCCTGGGGCATTGGTTGGTGGTCACAGGGCGCCTCTATGGCCCTTGACTGCCGCCGATGGGACATGAGGATCTTCGAGCTGGAGTCCATGGGTCTTATCCTCTCTACCCTCTTCGCTCCCCGCGCTCTCACCTTTGGGGACAACATCGGCGCTCTCTGGAACGCAAAGAGGGGAAAGCTCCCAGACTCCATACTCCTGGCCCTCTCTACCACTGCTCTACTCGACTACTCTGCTGCTTTCCGCATCTCTTCGAGGAATTGGGGATACATCCGTAGCAGGCACAATCCGGCGGACGCCCCGTCTCGGCACTTTTCAAGAAGTTCCTAGGCATGTGTGGGCCCGCTCCTCCTTCGGACTATATAAGGACCCACACTCCCCGAGACGGGTCGGACGTTTTACAGCCTTGCTACCGGTGTGACCTGCTCCCTCCGGCCACCCCTGGCAATTCCAGGCTTGTCTCTCTTGTTAATGACTTTTTCTAAGGTCTCTTTTGTAACTTTGTTAACGACCTTTTCTAAGGTCCTTTTTGTACTTTTGGTGGTATGCATCGGCCGCTTGGGACATATCGTAAATAAGGCGGGCTGAGCCGTTAGGTTTAGTCACCCCGAAAATGCGGTGGGCGCAACGGATGCTCGCCTCTTCCATGACCCCTCGTTCCACGAGTGTGGAGATCCAGGGGAGAGTCCTGTCGTCCGAGGGGGCCCAATTACGGTAGGACTTGTTGAAGAAAACCTTCACGCCGTTCTTCGCGTTGGCTTTCTGAAGATGGGAAATGGGGGTCACGGAATCGTAGGACCCGGGGGTTTCGACATCCAGAGGGGTGTTGAAGTCGACACGTGGGGTATCCGGTTCAAGTGGGTCAAGTCCCGGGCTTTCCCACTGGTTGCCTCTGTCATTGTCGTTGTTCCGGTTGTCACGGGCATCATCCCTCTCCTGTTGTTGGTCGTTGTTGTTGCCACCGTTGTCTCGTCCTCTCATAATATCCGGAGGGCCACTGTTGGGGTCGTCAAGGACGTCGCCCATTTCTGAGGGATGGGTATCGGAAGAGGCCAAGGAGGCAGGAGGGGTGGCAGTAGGGCCATGAAGCACGGTGGGGACGGCCAAACCAGGCTGGGGGATACACACGGGATAACACGGGGCAGGGACGGGGGGAGGGTCGACGAGAACAAGAGCGCCGAGTTCCTCGGCTGCTGCCTCAAAAAAGGCAGTGATCTCGGGCACAGGTAATGGGGGGGTACACTGAGATCACAGGGTCGGTAAGCTCAATAACACGAGGCTCGGAGGGAGGCACATTAATGCACACATCACTAAGGACGGGGTCAAACCCTTGTGGTCCAGAGGGGACATCACACACTTCGATAACACTACAAGCAGGGCTTGTCACAAGGGGGCCTCAACACATCGTACACGATGGGAGGAATGGGCACAGGGGACACAGGGCGCTGAGGGGTGCCGAATAAATTGCCGTCTTCGCAGGTAATCCAAGCAGGAGTAGAGGAGGCGTCGGAAATGGAGAATCCCGTGGCGGAGGAATCAAGAGTGGGGTCAGGGCTGGGAAAATAGGGTGGAGACCCGGGGCTCAGGGAGCGGAATTCCTCGGAGGTATCGGAGCGGGAGCAGAGGTCAAGGCCCATGCGGCGGCGGTGGCGGGAAATGCGGAGTTCTGTCTGCCAGTCCACGTTGAGCCTAACATCGTGGAGGAACCTGCGGGCCCGCTCGAGGCCGACCTGCAGGGCGGCGCCGACCAATTCTTCTGGGCGCCGGATTTCTGTACCACGATCCGTACGCTGGGGGCGGCCTAGCCGCTGTGGACCTGTTGAGGATCCTGGCATCGTACTCAATGCCCGATTCGTTGGACGCTTGAAGGCGGGTGTCTATGGTGGCTGCCGACCATCCGTGAATTGACACGGTGTAAAATAAACGCACGCGCTGATGAAGGGTATGGTACGTAGACGAAGGGATGCTCAGTCGAAAAGGGAATAGTGCGAGGAGGAGCTCAATCTCTACTCGGTCCCGTGCTCTAAACGTAGAGGCTGTACGGTTGCGGCGGAGGTGTGAGAGGATTACGTCCCACCTAATGTGGACGTAACACTCTATGTCGACTGGCTGAGCTCTCGTGGTATCTTCTGTGGCGGGTTCGTACGCTGGCGGCGGACGACTGGGCGACCTAAGGGTCTCTGGGTCGATGATGTAGGAGAGGGGCTCTAAGTGTAGGTCACGAAGAGCCTGCACCGGAGGGGGCGACGGACCCCTCACGTGGCGAACCTCCGGCCTCTCGCTCGCCGGAGAGGTGGCGAGGCTGCGGGACGCGTCGGGGAGGAGATAGCGCGTGCTGCTTTCCTGTGAGCCAGCGCCGAAGCCGCCTTCCCCTGAACAGGTCCCGGAGTCTTGAGTATCAGGAACTGAAGCTGAAGCTGGTTCTGGAAGATCCGATGTCGGCGGGACTAGCCGTAGCCTGCTACTGGTCGACCTAAGAAGGCTCATCCCCGGAAGCCACAAGGCGCCGGGAGAGATGAATGAAAAGGAAGAAGATGAGCACTGGACAGCAGGTCACACCGGTAGCAAGGCTGTAAAACGTCCGTCCCGTCTCGGGGAGTGTGGGCCCTTATATAGTCCGAAGGAGGAGCGGGCCCACACATGCCTAGGAACTTCTTGAAAAGTGCCGAGACGGGGCGTCCGCCGGATTGTGCCTGCTACGGATGTATCCCCAATTCCTCGAAGAGATGCGGAAAGCAGCAGAGTAGTCGAGTAGAGCAGTGGTAGAGAGGGCCAGGAGTATGGAGTCTGGGAGCTTTCCCCTCTTTGCGTTCCAGAGAGCGCCGATGTTGTCCCCAAAGGTGAGAGCGCGGGGAGCGAAGAGGGTAGAGAGGATAAGACCCATGGACTCCAGCTCGAAGATCCTCATGTCCCATCGGCGGCAGTCAAGGGCCATAGAGGCGCCCTGTGACCACCAACCAATGCCCCAGGGAGAGGCGTCGACGTAGAGAGCCGGGGCGACTCCTTTCGGTGGACGAAAACGGGTCCATCGGCCGTGGATGAGACGACTGAGGTGGAGAAAGGGGGCCGGGTTAGGATGAGTGTCCTGAAGGTAGCAAAGCTGCACCCAGCAGAAGGGGAGATGAAGAGCCGGAAGAATGAAGTTGAGAAGTCCTGCCAGGCGAGACCATGCCTTACGAGAAACAGGGCGTGAAGACATGATGCGCAGGGCAGCGCGGGTCTTGTCCCGCATGGCGGTGGTAAGTTGAATACGTTTCAACTTTAAATCGATATGGAAACCGAGGTAGGAAATTTGCTTGACAGGTGTGGTAGTAGACTTGCGCCAGTTCGCATTTATGGAGCTACGATCTATCGTTCTCATAAATGCGCGAAGGGCGCGCTTCTGTCCGATGCAGAGAACATCGTCCAGGTAAGTGTAGACCCTGATGCCGTGGTCTGAAGCGAGCTGGTTCATGGTAGTAGACGTAATTTTTTGCATGATAAAGGGGGCGCCGTTAAAGCCCATGGGAAGGCGAGTAAAGCGGAACGACCTGTTGTGGCACCGGATTCCGAACCATGGACGAGCCTTGGGATGGAGGCGGACGTGGTAGAACCCGTCCTTGAGGTCCAATTTCATAGCCCAGAGGTGTTCGGTGGCCGAGTTCATAATCTTCTTGATGCTCGGCAAGCTGAACTTAGGAGGGTGGTATGCATCGGCCGCTGGGAAGATGAATGAAAAGGAAGAAGATGAGCACTGGAGAGCAGGTCACACCGGTAGCAAGGCTGTAAAACGTCCGTGGACCTGATGGCATAAAAACTGAAATGATAAAGAGTGACAAAATGGTAAGAGTCCTAACATATATCATGAATAAAATTCTCTTTGATGGAAAACCTCCGCAAAATTGGAAAGAATCTAAAACAGTGTTAATACCAAAAATAAATAAACCAAAAGTAAAAGATTTTAGACCCATTGCCCTAACAAACAGGTTATAAACTATACATGATGAAGAAGAAGGACGCATTTTGCATGCTTCCTGTTATTATTGGAATTGTCTACTGTAAATCTTGCCTAATTTGTTTTAGTTGGGAAAATAAGTGAAGACAATAACATGCCGCCGATATCTGGGAAGAAAGACAAGGATAATAATAGAGGTGAACAAAATAAATCGACACTGGATCTTGTTGATAAAAATAAAAATGGAGCCTCAGGTAGTTCTAGAGCTTGGGCTGTTTGTGGACATTGATTGATTGATTTAATCTGTTTTATAGGTGCTGAAACCCTATAAGGATTATTGACACCGTGAAATTACAGTCAAGATAGTCACCATCACCTCTTCAGTCTAGGGACTCCACTCCTAGACACTCAAGAATAAAGAGAAAGGTGGAGTCTGTTAGTATGAGAAGATAAGCTAAACTAGACGGTGCCAACAGTTACACAATTGTGTATACAAATACTCATATCTATATATGTACATAAATGGATATACAACCTGAAAAAAAAAAAATTAAAATAAAATAAAAATAATAATAACAAAAAAAAAAAAAATAAAAAAATAAAATCAAATCAAATAAATTAAATGTGTCTATATAATGATGTATCTCTTAGAAACTTTAGTACTAGTTCAAATGGGACTGAGGAATTTAGGACAGTAGCAAATGAAAATCTTAAGTTGTTTTCCAAGCAGAAATTTAATAAGGGTTTACGACTTAAAGCATATTCAGGGCATTGAGTTATAGCATGTTCTGGGGTAAGTTGTGTATTGCATTTTCCACAAAAGTGGAAAAGTGATGGATCAAAGAAGTAGCCATGGGATAGTCTACTGCAACCTAATCTTAGTCTAGTTAGTACGATACTGTCACGACGTGACATTCTATAAGGTCTGTTATTGTTTAAATTAGGAATTATTTGCGGGAGAATGCCAATATTTTGGGACCATTCATTTTGCCAGAGGTTGAAGACTGAGGGCTGCAGCATGCCTATCATTTCTGATACTGAGAACCCCAGGTGTGTCGTATTAGCATTGTGTATTGCTGCTTTAGCTGCTGTGTCAACCACTTCATTATCTTTTATACCTGCATGACTAGGAACCCATAAAAAAACAGCTTCCAGGTTGATTTTATGTATATAGTTAATTATACGGTGGGTTAAGTAGTGACTTTTTTGTTCTTTCACAGCTAGCAAACCTGATAGGGAGTCTGAAACTATGAGTAGTTTACAGTTGTCTAGTTTTTGATTTATGTACTTGAGTGAACTCAATATTGCATATAACTCAGCAGTAAATATAGAGCAGTGATGGGGCAGTTTGAAGGTCTTTATGGTTTCCCTCCAGATAAAAGCACATGCTACTCCTTCATTACTTTTGGAACCATCTGTGAAAGTTACATTAAAACCTGAGGATTTATATAACTCAATTAATTCTAAGGACAATGTTTGGTAAATACATGAAGGAGTGTTGTTCTTAGGGTATGCAGTTAATGAGAGGTTAAAGTGAACTTTAGTTAGTGTTATATAGCAGTTAGATATTTTTATGGTGTTTAAATCAATGGGGTCATATCCTAAGTTCATTATATATTTTTTAATCCAACCACAAAAAGGTTTTGGATGAGGCCGAAGGTCATAGAAATTATACCAAAAGAATTGTAAAATACATATACGTGTGGGGTGATTTGCAATACTGAGTACTTTAATACCATATCTTAGCCCTAGCAATATCCTACGAAATTTAAGAGGCATTATATTAGCTTCTGCCTCTAAAAAATCAACTCTGGTACAATTTAATGCACCTATAGCTAGTCTAATACACTTAAATTGTATTCTATCAAGTTTTAATAGGTTGCTTTCTGATGATGTATGGTATAGGAAAGAGCCATAGTCTATTTTACTTCTAACAAGGGATTTATATATATGTAATAGATGCATTCTATTTGATCCCCAGTTTGTATTTGCAAGATATTTTAGGAGCAAAATGCTAGATATACATTTCTCTATTAATGACGTAATATGAGCTGTCCAAGTTAGTACCTGATCTAATACCATGCCCAAGTATTTATGAGTTTGCATGTAATTAATAGGGTAATTTAATATTATCAGTTCTGGCAAGTTATGTTTCCTAGGGCGTTTTGTAAAAATTATACACTTAGTTTTAGTAGGAGAAAAGGTGGTGCCCCATTTTTGTGACCAGTCAGATATAGAATCCATGATTTTTTGCATCTGGTTATGCATTTGATCCAAGTTTTCACCAGATAGCCACACTGCAATATCATCAGCATACAATGCATGGTTTATGTCTAAATTTTTGAATAAATCATTTAACATGATTGAAAATAGGAGTGGACTTATAACGCTGCCCTGTGGTAAGCCGATTTGTACAGCAAATTTTTCTGAAGGGAGATTAGCTATAGAAACTCTTATAATTCTAGAGGAAATGAAATTTTTAATAAAGTTGGGGAGGTGGCCACGTAAACCCATCTTGTATAGTTTTTTATAAAGACCATGGTGCCAAATGGTATCATATGCTTTTTCAATGTCCAGAAAGATTGCCATTACATATTTATTGCAGAGGAACGCTTCCCTTATGTCACATTCTAAGCGTACCAAACTATCCATAGTTGAGAAGTGCTTTCTGAATCCACTTTGGTAGTATGATAAGTACTTTTTTTCATTAAGGTATTTCTGTAATCTAATGGTCAATATTCTCTCTAATGTCTTGCATAAGCAGCTTGTCAAGGCTATAGGGCGGTAAGAAGATGGTTCCTGACTTGGTTTCCCTGGCTTTAAAATAGGGATGAGTAAACTCTCTTTCCATGTATCTGGATAGGTATTATTTAGAAATAGGTGATTGTAGAAATTTAAGAGATTATGTTTATTTAGGTTACTAAGATTTGCTAGGAAGGGATATATTATGTCATCCATGCCAGGAGAGCTTGGTTTGTTTTGGGGAATAGCTTTTTCTAATTCATATAATGTAATTGGGCAGTTATATTCCTCATTGTTAGATACCCCAAATGAAATTTCATTAAATTCAGCCTCCACCATAGTGTATACAAAGGGTTCTATGTAGGAGTGAATACTGCTAATAGTAGCAAAGTGGCCGGCTAATATTTGGGCAGTCACAAATGGGTCAGAAGTAAAGTTACTGCCAGATTTTAATGTGACGAGTGGATGGGGTTTATGTCCTTTTGTAAGTCTCCCTATCTTATCCCAAACTTCTGCTGTATGAGTGTTATGATTAATAGTTTGTACGAACCTTCTCCAAGAGAGACGTTTCGATAATCTAATTACCCTTCTGGCTAAGGCTTTAGCTTTATGATATAACAGTAAAGACTCTGGATTCATGTACTTCTTAAATAGTTTATAGGCTTTTTTTTTAACTTTTATTGCATAGGCACAACTATCATTCCACCAGGGATTGTTATATTTAGGGAATATTCTTCTGTATGACTTTGGTATGGTTTTGGCTGCACATTTGGTGATAGCAGAGGTTACTAGAAGGCAAGCATCATTTGCATTAAGTGAAATATTGACTTTTGGAATTTGTAGCTCTTGATGAAATTTTTTTAAATTACCTTTATATAGCCATTTGGGCCTGGTATTATACTTCATTTCATACATCGTTTCCATAATTATGGGGAAGTGGTCACTATCATAAAGATCTGGTAGTACTTTCCACTCTAAGTTTAGTTTTAAAGAGTGGGAGCATAGAGATATATCTATATGAGAAAAGTGTCCTCTAAATTCATTGCAATAGGTTGGGGCCTTTGAGTTTAGGATGTATAAATTTGCTTCTTCAATAAAATCTGTTATTTTATTTCCTCTAGGACAGCATTCTGATGAGCCCCACAGGTAGTGATGTCCATTCAAATCTCCAGATATTAATACTGGTGGAGGAAGTTGGTTATAAAGATTCATTAAGTCTTGTGTAGTTAAAGGAAATCTTGGAGGTATATAGATTGAACAAATTGTGAATTTTAAAGATGGTAAATTAATTCTAGCTGCTATAGCTTCCAGATCAGAGGTGATATTTAAAGTTACAAATGGTACCCAGGAGGCTATGGCAAGTAGAACTCCTCCTCCATTACGGCTTCTATCTTTTCTTAAGATGGAATATCCTTTTAAAGAAATGTTTTGCTCTATTCCTAACCTTGTTTCTTGTAGCATTACAATTGATGGGGAATATTCATTTAAGATCATCTGCAAGAATGGTAACCTAGTTGTATAACTGCGTATATTCCACTGACATATTCTAAAGTTCATTATCTATATATAATTTAAACTATTAATCACCAAATAATATTCTGTAACCATCCCTTGAATCAATTTTTTTTGTAAAGCCCATTTTATTAAACACTATAGCCATTTTGTTAACTGCCTGTTTAGGGGCAATGTTTGCTTCCATGATTTTCTTATATTCTTTAAGGATAGACCATAGGTATTCATTTGAGACATCTACATTATCAACATTTTGAGAGTTTTGTTTATCTTCATTATTAATACTTTTTGCAGGTAGAGATTGTGGTCTAGTAATGGGTAGGTTGCATTGTGTTTCTTTTGTAGCTTTTTCAGTTATAGTTTTTTTCTTGTTATTTGTATATATGTCACTTGCATTTATAGGATGATTTTTGAAATATACCTGTCGAGCTTCCAAGAAGGATAATTTTTTATCAATTTTTAAATGAATAATTTCTTTCTCCCTGATCCACACAGGACATTCCTTAGAATTTCCTAAATGGTTGGGAGAAGAACAGTGAATACATTTAGGAGCCTCTCTTGGAGCGATACAATCCTGAGAATTATGTTGCTCATTACAATAAAGACATCTAGATTTATTTGTACAGGTCCTACTTCCATGTCCAAAATGCCAGCAATTAAAGCACATCAAGGGATTAGGGTAGTGGTTATCAATACTGAACGTAAGGTATCCATAATATAATTTAGAAGGCAAGACATTTCCAGCAAAAGTTAATACTAACAAGGGGGTAGGGATTCGGGAAGGGCCTTTATTGAGGCGTCTAATTTTCATAACGGACTCATTTTGAATTTTTAATTCATTAAGTAATAATTCTTCCTCAAAGTATAGTAGATCAGGTGCATATATGATACCTTGAATAGTGTTTAAATTTTGTGCAACTGAGCATTCTACATCATATTGTCCATTGATAATGGTTTTTGTATTTAAAAGGGCTGTTGTCTGATCTGAGGATTTTGTATGTATTAAGAGGGATCCTGTTCTGCAATATTTAACCTCGATGACAGGGCCATGACAAATGGATTCAACAACTGTTTTAATTGTTAATGGACTTAATTTTGTCAAATTAACTGTTGGAGAACTTAAATATACCCAAGAAACAAATTTGGGATCAATATTCAATTTGGGGTCATTTTTGTTTATGGAAGTCACATTTATACTACCTGTATCATTGATCTTACTTTGTGATGTTACAGGAGCTTTATTACTGTGCGTTGAACTATGATATATAGCAGGGTAATTCGGGTACTTGTTCGATTTCTCTGAACCAGAAGTTGATGGCTGTGAAGAGAAACGAGAGACAGCTTGGTCAGTCTCTTTGATCACTTTGTGTAGTTGTTTTAGAGTAGGATCAACGTTAGGGGATTCGAGATCAGTATTAGAATTAGGTCGTTTTAGTTTAACTCGAGATTTGTCCTTTTGAGACATCTCGAGAGAAGAACGCCCCCGTGCCCTAGGGCATAACATAACATAACATAATTTAACGGATGACAAAAGCCACAAGGGCCTATCAAAGGTCATCCGTATCCATCAAATCCCACCCATATAATGCATCCATAGGATTTTGTCAGATCATGCAGCTACAATATACAATTTAACAATCCATAGGAATGTCCAACCATGCATCTACAATATATAATTTAAAGCCTCCATAGGAGTCTGTCAAAAATAAAATCAAAATCCCCCAAAATATACAATAAAAAGAAACTGCATCCACAGGAATGAGTCAAGAAACATATCCACATACCAAAAAGTAAGAAATTAACCCTCCATCCCCATATAATCATCCAATCTGCGCTTGAAAACATTCAAGTTTGGGCTGTCTACAGTCTCAGGTGGCAAACTATTCCAATAATCTACCACTCTGTTAGTGAAAAAATATTTTCTAACATCCAGTCTGCACCTCTGTTTTTTAATCTTTAAGTGGTGGCCTCTAGTTCTATTACTACCTTCTAACTCAAATAACTTGCTGAAATCTAATTTATCCATCCCAGAAAAGATTTTAAAAAGCTCAATCATATCTCCCCTCACACACCTTCTTTCAAATGAAAACATATTTAATACCCTCAGTCTATCTTCATATTGAAGGTTCTTCAGGGATGGTATTATTTTTGTTGCCCTCCTTTGTACTGACTCTAATAAGTTTATATCATGTCTAAAATGTGGTGACCATGCCTGTATACAGTACTCTAAATGTGGCCTGACATAAGAGTTGTATAGTTTAAGGATGACCTCCTTACTCTTGTAGCTAACGTTTCTTTTAATGTAACCTAGCACCCTATTTGCTCTATTTTTTGCCTCAATACACTGCTTTGAAAATTTCAGTGACCTATCTACTACCACTCCTAAGTCTTTCTCATCTTCAACTGAATTAAGCCAATATCCATCCATCTCATAGCTAAATTCCCTATTATCTCTCCCCATGTTAATAACTTTGCATTTATTAAGGTTAAAAGTCATCTGCCACTTCTGAGCCCAAGCTAACAGCTTATCTAAGTCACCCTGCACTTTAAAGCTACCCTCAACCTCTTTGACTACAGCTGCCAATTTAGTGTCATCAGCAAAAATTGACACTTTGCTATTTACACCTTGCCCAAGATCATTTACATAGATTATAAATAATAAAGGGCCTAAAACTGATCCCTGAGGTACGCCACTAATAACATTCCTCCACTCTGACCTCACTCCATTCAGTACAACTCTCTGTTTCCTATTTTTCAGCCATTCAGTTATCCAATTTAAAACGTTCCCACATATCCCATGCAGCTTTAATTTATGAACTAGTCTTCTATGTGGAACCTTATCAAAAGCTTTGCTGAAATCTAAGTAGATCACATCAACTTTCTCACCCCTATCTAATTCTTTAGTTACATAATCCATAAAATCCAGTAAATTAGTTAAACACGATCTATCTTTTCTAAAACCATGCTGAGCATCATTAATTAACCTGCTACTCTCTAGATGATCAGAAATTCCCTTCTTAACCATCTTCTCAAGAATTTTACAGACTATAGAAGTTAAGCTTACTGGTCTAAAGTTATTTGGGTCCTCTTTGCTTCCCTTTTTAAAAATTGGCACTACATTTGCCAATTTCCAATCATTTGGTATTTCTCCAGACTCTAGTGATCTAATAAATATCTTCTCGAGAGCTACTGCAATACTTTCTACACCTTCTTTGAGTATCCTAGAATGAATGTTGTCAGGGCCAGATGCCTTACTAGTATTTAACTGAATTATAAGCCCTTTAATTTCTTCTCTGTCTATATTAATAGAATTTATCACTACTTCCCTTGACCTAGAATTATCATCAATTAATCTAACTGGTTTCTCTTCTGTGAATACTGAAGCAAAATGATCATTAAGGACCTCTACTATTTCCTCATCAGATTCTTTCAAAACCCCTTCATATTTAATAGGCCCTATTTTATCACTGTTAGATTGATTATTGATTCTATAATAGCTAAAGAATTTTTTAGGATCTTTATTATTATTTTTAGCTAAATTAATTTCTGCTGTCCCTTTGGTCTTCTTAATAATCTTATTTAGTTCATTTCTGGTTGACCTATAATGGTTTAAATTATCTAAACTACTCTCACTTTGTAATCTCTGGTATGCCCTTTTTTTCTCTGAAACTTTATTAGCTATTTCTTGGTTCCACCATAATGGTTTCCTACATTTCTTCCTAATAGACTTCATCGGAATACACTGTTCCTGAACCATGTTTAATATAGTCTTAAAAATATCCCACATCTCATAAGTATTCTTTCCATGGAATTCTATATCCCACCTAATCTGATTTAGCATGCTGCGTAATTTATCGTAATCTCCCCTATAAAAATTTGGAATTTTCGTGGAGTTTGTCGTTGTTCTACCCTTAACTATTTGCAAATTAAACCGAACCATCTGATGATCACTGTTTCCCAATGATTCCCCTACACTCAATCCTTGAACTAAGTGATCATCATTTGAAAGAATTAGATCTAATATATTGGCACCCCTTGTTGGCTTATTAACAAATTGGATCAAAAAGTTATCCTCAAAACACTCCATAAACTTACAACTTGCTCTATCTCTTCCTATCATATTTTCCCAGTCTACAGAAGTTAAATTAAAGTCACCAAGAATAACTGTATCTTCTTTGCATCCTTTACTTATTTCCCTAATCATTAACTCATCGATACAATCAGTCTGTCCTGGTGGTCTATAAAAAGCTCCCAAGTGTATTTTCCTATTTTTACCAACCTTAATATCTATCCATAATGATTCACCTTCTCCTTGCTTTATAGAGTTATTTAGATTTGAAGAAATGCTATTTCTGATATAAATAATCAACCCACCACCAGTCCTATCTCTCCTTTGACTAATGTACATAGTATAACCCTCTAGTTCAAATTCACTGACATTATCATTAAATATATTTTCATTAACCCATGATTCAACTATACATATTATATCTATATCTTCATGAATGATATAACTAAATAATTCATCCTTCTTATTTCTAAGACTACGAGCATTTGTGTAAAGACAACTCAGCCCACCTATCCCTGAAGCACCTGAGGGCCTATCTCCTCTGCATCTCCTTTCTCTCTTTCCCCGACCCTGTACTCTTGTATTTCCCTGACCACTATCACTACTCAAGTAGTTTAACCCTAAAGCACTTCCATTAGCCTGCCTACCTTCTACAAATCTGTGTTTGCTTCCTTTCCCTGCCTCACTTTGAGCCATTAAATTTCCCTGACCACTATCAAAACCTAGTTTCCCGCTTCTAAAGACCTAATAACACTATCTAATTCCCGCCACAAAACCTCAACCCCATCTCGGCTCAGATGGAGTCCATCCATCGCATACAAACCCTTATTCCCATAAAACCCACTCCAAACATCTACAAATACCAATCCTGACTCCTCGCACAAACCTTTCACATATTCATTCAACCCCATTGCACGAGACAACCATTCCATCCCCACATCCATTCTGGGAAGCACACCTGAAACAACGCCTTTTACTCTACTTTCACACATCCTTTCAATCAGCCTTTTATACCGCTGTCGTAACTCACAAGTACCCACCTTCTTTACATCGTTTACTCCGACATGTGTAATCACAACTGGATCCCTCTCACACCCAGACACCAACCTATCATACCTCTCACACACATCATTTACACCAGCACCCGGCAGACAAACTCTCACTCCCTTCCATTTACTTTCATTCAACTTCCTATCTAAATACCTAATCTGAGAGTCACCCATCACAATCACCTCAGTCATTCTCCTATTCTCTCTAGGCCTAGTATTACCCTCCCTCCTGCTCTCACTCACTCGACCTCCTATTCTACTTTCAGGCACGGCCACACCAGACAAATCTCTTTCAAATTCTTCCTCTCTCAGGGCATCAAATCTGTTAGTTAGCCTAACAGGTTTCATGTCCCTCTCATTCACACACCTAACCTGTCCTAACTTATCTATTCTGTTCACTTTCACCCACCACTCATCATCACTTACTTCACTTACTGCTTTCTCTCCAGTCCCTGTTCTAGGCCTAACTTCCTACCTCCTGGTCCCAATCTGACTCTTCAAACGTACACTTGCATCTCTTCTCACTTCAGACACTAAATCATTCAGTCTCAAGCATTCCGCACGTAATCGACTCACCTCCTCAGTCAAAGCACATACACGGCACTCAGACACATTCACTCTCCTCTCTACACCACAGACATCGCACACTACATACACACTACTTTCAAAAGGCATACTCTCTACATCCAAACAGTCAGCCATACTTAAACAAGAACAATAATAGAAACAAAAACTTACAAACAACAAGAATTTGACCCCAATTTGTGCGCGCAAGTTTAAAACCTGCTAATCAAGATGGCCCCGAAGTAAACAAAAGTCACTTTCTCACCAAAACAAAATAACCACAATTTATACAAAATAACCACAATTTAACTTTGTTATATTAACCAAATATATGATCTTATAACTTAATATTTATGTTTATGTCACACACCAAAGTATATCAAATAATCAAAATATTCTGAGAGCTCTACGAAACATGTGCTACCTGTTCGAAGGTCAGTCGAAGACTGACCTTCGATATAAGGAGATAACCTAGGTTAAGCAAAATTCTCACTAAGGTACCTAACGATTAATCACTTATATCAAGCAAGATTTGGAAAGTGTGGAGCAATACAACCTTTCGGGAGAAAGTCTACAGAGGGGTTTGTGGACATTGTGAGGAGTTTGTGATGAGCAAAGGTAAAAATAGTGACGGTTTATATTGTGATTACTGCAATTACTGGTACTATGCAAGATGTGAAGGTATGTCCGTTGATTCTTATCAAATGTTCAGCAAATTAGCTAGCCAAATCCAGAATGTCCTACTATTGTGACTTTAACCACTGTAAGAGAGTCTCTAAGGAGAAAATTTCGGTGAAACTTCAGATTCGAGGCGCAAGGTAGACGGCGCTGTCAGTCGGCTACAATTTTGGGCTACAGCATATTTCTTATGACGTCAGACGGTAGCGTCAGATGTGACAATCACTGCGTTATATTTTTGTTCTTTGGGGGATTTGTAACTTTTAGTCTATTATTTACTAAATATCTGCGCTCTGCTCGTTTATAGTTTTTTTTCTAAGTTAGGTAAGGTTTCTTGATGTCTTTTATTGTTTTGTTTTCATATTTTTTGTTTACTGCGAACGATAACAGCTTCTTACTGGCAACATCGTAGCTTATAAATAGGACCCGTTTTGCAAATGTTTAACTTTTGTTATTGTGTTTTCGTGCTCTCCACGTGCTTCTTTGTTATTCGAATTCGGCTTTACTTTGTATGATCGCGAAAAACTTTTAGATTATCTAGATGCGCATAAACTAATCAAGAAACCTATAAAAGTAAGAATTGTTTGTTATCAGGTTATGTTTTTCTGCCAGTAAAAAGTTGTTGGTGAGAAAACAAACCCAGTAAATTTAAGGGGACTGCTCGTTGGGGAGATATCACTGCAGGGACCACCCTGCGATGATCCTGTGTTTCAATCAATTTGGGGGGGTCTGGGGGGCACAGCCACCCAGTATATACTCATATACAAAAAATATTACGCCGATATTGTTCACATCTGACGCTACCGTCTGACGTCATAATAGATATGTTGTAGCCCAAAATTGTAGCCGAGTAACAGCACCATCTACCGTGCGCCCCGAATCTGAAGTGTTACCCAAATTTCTATAATACCTATAAATCTATTTTAATGTATAGGGTACGGAGCAACACATTGCAACTTGGATGGAGGAAGATGTGATGTGTCAACTTTGTAAGACAGAAGAAATTTTGAACATTTCATGAAGGAGTGTAATGTGCTGGCAGAGATAAGGACACAGTTTGAAATCCAGGATGTGCAACTAAGTGAAGTATTATTATTTACAGGAAGTGAGAAAGCTGAAAAATATAAAGCTCATATAGTCTTTGGGAGGGAAGAAAACAAGTGTTAGGGGTAAATATGTGGATTGGCGGCGCGAACGATGGGACGTAAATTTTTCGTCCGTGTTCCAATATGTTTCACGTTTTTGGAGTAAATTTAAGGGGTAAACACAATGGGTGTACCACCCTACGATGATCCTGAGTTTTATCTCTTCTTTTTTTCTCTCTTCCTTCATTTTTCTTATTTTATGTTTTTTATTTATTTGCATGAATATTTATATAAATATACCTTCTCCTCCGTCAAGATTGCATTCAAGCCTTTCAAATGTGATTTTGCTTATCCATTAGCTTTCATGGTAAATATATAGATTAGCGACTCGAACGATGAGACGTACTATTTCGTCCGTGTTCCAAAATGATTCACGTTTTTGGAGTACATTTAAGGGCACGGATCGTGTGGGGGTAAACACAATAGGGGGACTACACTACGATGATCCTGAGTTTCATTAAATTTGGGGGTCTGGGGGGCACAGCCCGTCAGTATATAATTCTAAGTGTTTATAGACTAATGTGCTAACGTTTACAGAGGTGAATGATTTAACCAAATCATTTCAGCGCCTTTAATCGTTTTGCGAATTATAATGGGGTTAGGCGTGGGGTCTGACGTCAGACGTCTCAAACGCGCATGAATATTCCGGTAGGGGTGAACGAAAATATTTACCAGAAAAACACTTTTTCGGCCGAGTCGCTAATCTACATATTTACCGATTTTTAATTCTTATTTTATTTATTTTTATTATGACTTTACTTGTATGCGTGCACTTCGCCTCTTTTTAGTTTCAATTTTTGTTTTATTATATTTCTTCTTTGATTTAGTTGGGCACTTCGCCTCTTTTTATTTATATATATATATATATATATATATATATATATATATATATATATATATATATATATATATATATATATATATATATCTTTATCTATTCGAGTTTTAATTTATTTAGGTAATTGTGTAGACGATGGCCGGATCCTAGGCCTAGCTTTTTGGGGGGCTATTTTGGGCTACTTTTCGTTGTTACTTTTTTAGAGATGAAATCAAAGAATTTAATGGCGATTTTCGTTTTTATACTGGGGGGCTGTGCCTCCAGACCCCCCCCCCCCCAAGGATTGAAACTCAGGGTCATCGCAGTGTTATCCCCGCAGCGAGCTGTACCCAACAACGAGCCGACGCTCAAAATAATCGCATCCGTCATCGTCTACACAATTACCTTTATTTATTAATCTTTCGCACTTCGCCTCTTTTTATTCATTTATTGATGGTAGTTTTAATTTAGTTTTAGTTTAGGGGCACTTCTCATCTTTTCATTTGTTTACTTAAGTTTTGATTGGTAACACTTCCGTTTCAGGGCGCACGGTAGGTGGTGCTGTTTATAGGCTACAATTTTGGGCTACATGTCGCATAACGTCAGACGGTAGCGTTAGATGTTTACAATTACAGCGTTATATTTTTTGTATATGAGAATATACTGGGGGCACAGACCCCCCTCCAATTGATTGAAACTCAGAATCATCGCAGGGTAGTCCCCCGCAGTGATATATCCCCCACGAGCAGTCCTCTTGAATTTAGTTTTTTTTAACAGCTTTTTACTGGCAGAAAAACCTAACCTAATGACAAACAATAATTACTTTTATAGGTTTATTGATTAGTTTATGCGCCTCTAAATAATCTAAAAGTTTTTCGCGGGCATGCAAAATAAACCCGAATTCGAATAACGAAGAAGCACAACTAGAGCACGAAAAGCCATAACAAAAGAAAAACTAGTGCTAAGCGGGTTCTATTTATAGCTACGACGTTGCCAGTAAAAAGCTGTTATCGTTCACTGAGAAACAAAAAATAAGAAAACAATAAAAGAGACCAAGAAACCTTGCCTATCTTTGAAAAAACTATAAACGAGTAGAGGCGCAGATATTTAGTAAATAATACAGACTAAAGGTTACAAATCCCCAAAACAACAAAAAATATAACGCCGTTATTGGTCACATCTGAAGCTACCGTCTGACGTCATAAGAGATATGTTGTAGCTCAAAATTGTAGACTACTAACAGCGCCACCTACCGTGCGCCCCCAATCTGAAGTATTACCTTTTGATTTAGTTGATAATTTATTTGTTTATTTATTTACTGAATGTCGTTGTTCTGTTTTGGGCACTTCGCCTCTTCTGTTATTTTGTATTATTGTGTCTTAATTCGGGAGTTCTTCTTAATTAGTTTGAATGATCGGTTTTCTTATTTAGTTGTATACTGCGTCTTGCTTTTCCCCGGAGCACAGTCTTCCAATTGGGAATAAGGCTCTCATGATGACTCGTCTAGATAGGGATTATAGAATTTCGAGGTTGGCATCTATAAACGGGAGTATATCTTATTCAACATTTTCCCACTATGGATGAACAAGGATGCCTTCCGCAAAGCTAGGAAAAAGTACCACGCATGGATAAGATAGCTGAATACAAAGAGCAAGCTTGACTAGATAGCTTACACAGAAGCTAGAAATTCAGCTACACATGCATCAAGGCAGGCCCGTAGGGAATTTGAAAAAAAATTAGCAAAAGAGGCCAAGACCAATAACAAAGCCTTTTGGAACTATGTCAACAACCGCAGGAAAACTCGAACTGACGTAGGTGACCTTAAGGATACACATGGTAACTTTGTAAGTGACGATAAGGATAAAGCCAAAACACTAAATGAGCAATACTTTAAGACCTTTACACAAGAGGAAAGAATTAACATTCCAGACTTTGAACCTAAACCTCTCCAGTATGAGGCACTAGGAACAATAGAAATTACAGAGAGCATGATTTTTAAGCAACTGAATTCACTTCGAACTGATAAATCTCCAGGAAACGACGACCTACACCCTAGAGTTCTTAGAGAAGTAGCAAAGGAAATAACCAAACCTCTGACAGCAATATTCCAATCCAGCATCACCAACTCCGAGCTTCCAGAACAGTGGAGGGAAGTGAACATCACTCCCATTTACAAGAAGGGAAATAAGGCTGACCCAGCCAACTATCGCCCAGTATCTCTAACCTCAATAATGTGCAAGATGCTAGAGAGAATTATCTCGGAGGCAATGATACAACATATCAAAGACAATAATCTTAGATGTGTCCAACAACATGGTTTCTCTAAGGAAAAATCCACAGTAACAAATCTCTTAGAAGCGCTGGATATATGGACAGAGGCTCTCAGTCACTGCTTACCAGTGGATATCATTTTCCTGGACTATGCAAAAGCATTTGACACAGTCCCACATGAAAGACTACTTAGAAAAGTGAAGTCACTTGGTATCGTCGGTGACCTACTGCAGTGGATCCGTGGTTTTTTGACGGAGCGTAGGCAAAGAGTGGTAGTAAGTGGTACAGCATCATGTTGGAAAGCAGTTACAAGTGGCGTACCACAGGGATCTGTGATGGGCCCCCTTCTCTTTATGATATTTGTCAGTGATATACCTGACAAACTACAAAACTTCATATCGCTCTTTGCAGATGACACAAAGATATATGCAGCTGTCCAAAACTGTGAAGGCAACTCCCATACTAACTGTTTACAGGCAGACTTGAAAATGCTACAAGAATGGTCAGTTAAAATGCAAATGAAGTTCCACCCTGATAAATGCAAAGTAATGCACATGGTAAATAGCAACCCCCAGCACAAGTACAAAATGACAAGAGATGATGGAACAGATCACACACTACAGAACACCACGGAAGAGAAGGACCTGGGAGTCCTTATTGATTGCAATCTAAGCTTTAGTAACCACGTCCAAGCTCAAGTCAACAAAGCCAACAAGATACTTGGGGCAATTAAGCATACATTCCAATATCTAGACAAAGATGCCTTCCTCCCCCTGTACAAGAGTCTTATTCGACCCCATCTGGAGTATGCATCAGTAATCTGGTCTCCAAAAACTAAAAGAAACAGAGATATTGTGGAGAGGGTACAGCGTAGAGCAACACGCATGGTTCACAGTATCTCTCATCTCTCCTATTCAGAGAGACTAAAAGCCCTTAATCTACCTACCCTGTACTTTAGAAGACAGAGGTCAGATGTTATGCAACTATATAAGATTTCACATGCACATGACGAACTGCAAATAGGAAAACACTGTAAGCTGTGCGACAGGTCAATGTTTGCTCCGGGTCTCTCGACTAACACAAGAGGACACTGCTTTAAGTACCAAGTGCAGAGCTCGTCTGGTCCAAGAGCCAATTTCTTCCCGACAAGAGTCACTTCAATGTGGAACAAACTCTCAACAGAAACTGTAACCAGCAAAACTGTAAATATCTTTAAGTCAAGATTAGAAAAAGAATGGAAAAACCACAAAGACCTACACAGTTAAATATTCACATATTGAAAAATCCGTTCTGCATACATCAACTAATAACAACAGTACGGTCTCATTACCCAAGAGGGTACCTATCGACCGGGATTCAAGGTAAATTCAAGGTAAATAACTCCCCGTCGATCGCCGATAGTGTTGCTTCGCTTCAGCTGGTTCAAATTCGTCAATGATTTCTCTCTAGCGTTCCCAGTTGGCCGAAGCGTAGCTTTTACGGAGAGGGACCGGGAGCTGGATCGCTGCGAGCGAGATGGTCGTCAAGATCGCTATATGGCCGCTGGGTACTGTTGGGCCAGGCTTGCTATGGTAGTTAAAGGGAAGGCCACCACTTGTCATGATTATGTCGGGCTTTGTTGCTGCCTGAGAGGTGATATAGGTCCTATCCTCTGGATGTTCTTCCGTCTCATAATCATTTTAAAGTTATAGCTTCTGTTATTTGTGTTTTCACAGTCAGCTGTTCGACAACTGGCGTTGAAGTCACCTCTAAGGAATGCCATTCGGCAGCCCGAACAATGTGTATAAATTGTTGAGGGGCAGTTACGCTCGTTGAGGTGGTTGATAAGCCGCGCTATCACTTGACTGCCCACTAATGTGTGCAGTTCTACCGCCACAAAGGACTGGTCCAGTTCCGGAAAGCGCTTGAACGAAAGATTTCCTTTGATGGCGACGGGAGGGCGGCAAATCTCTCTTGAGAATGGTTATTAGTGACAAATTTGTAGCCCGGTATCTTCAGTTGAATCGATGTTATGTCAATACCATGCTCTGTGATTAAGATGATGTCGGGGTCGAGTACACGGAATATGTTGCCATATGCTGTGGCTTTTCCGTCCCATCCATTTACGTTGAGTGTCATTATTCTCAACCTGTTGTTTGGGTTTCCCATTCTTTTTTTTCTGGCTTCTAGTGTTTCTTGGTAGAAGGGCGCTTTTTCCCCTTTAACTTTTTCTTAAATTCTTCCATGGTAAGTTTTTCAAATGTGTCTCGGTAGAAGGTAACATTTTGGTTGAAGAGCGCTTCCTCGACAATTTGTTCGTCGCATTTGTGCGTCATACTCCCACTTATAGAATCTTTTTCTTATACCGACGAAGATTTTGTTGTCATCCATGTCTATTGGGGAGGGGACCCGTTCAGGTGCCTATACTGAGAGGTTAATCTCATCTGCATTGAGCGGTCTTTTATCCTTTACCTTTCCTTTCACCCGGCGACTTTCCTTGGCTGTGGTCTCACTGTCTGAGGAGTCCGAGGAGTCTGTGGAATCTGAAGATTCCGCTTCTTCTATATTCCTTTGGGTTTTCTTAGTTTGTTTGGAGAGATTTGCCGCTTTGGCAGCAGTTTCACATTTTTTCTCGCCTCTATTCTCGAACCAGGTCTTCTGATCACCTCTTTTGGTTTTGCTTCTTGTCTCTCATCTGCTTGCGCCTCTTCAGGTTTTTGGCTTGGGACTATTTAAAGTTGAAGGGCATCCCCTAATAAGGGGTCAGCCGGGAACCACATCATCTCGCTCATGCCATTCTTTGCGAGCATCTGGTTCAGCTCTTTCGCAAATCTTCCTGGCTGCGTGAAGTTTCTAACGTGCGCGTACAGGATACAAGTCAATATTTTAATTGTATTCTAATTTTGTATTTTAAGATATGTCTTTTTATTATCTGTCATAGAGTATGCCGCCTTGGCGACCTGTGCGTAGGTTGTTTTCGCTTTCCTAGCTTCTTCCTGTTTGCTTTGTAGCATCTTTTTCTTAATTAGCTGCTTTTTCATGGAGCAGGCCATTGCCATGGATTGGTCGCCTTGCCGACAGTTCGTACAGTTCTAGAGGCGGTTCTTGCAGTCTTTCCAGTGGTGTCCTGGTTCACTGCATTTAGAACATATCTCCAGGGGTGCTGACAGTTTCTGGTTACGCGTGTCTCCATTTTATAACAGCGGAAGCAGAATTGGATAGGGTTGAACTGTTCCCTCTCAATCTGTTGCCCGCTGAATTTGGCGTTAAAAAGTAGGAGTCCGACCTCTTTGGCGTTCTTAGTCATAGATGTGTCGTTGAAAATTATATTAAACACAGGGTTGTAGTCGCTATTGTCTCTTTTGTTACTGAATTTTATTACTTCGGTCACTTTTGTCCATTTCTGATTCTTCACTATCTCTTCCTTAGAATGTTGACTGATCCAAGGGTCCAACCTCTGGCAGATAACGCTCCTGTGCGTCTGGATCTGCGGAGGGATGGCGGTCTGCAGGCCGATCTTGCATAACACTTCGACTGCCTTTTCTTTCGCCATTGTCTCGACATCCTTTACCTTTTCGCAAATTACAACGTAACCGGTGGGGACCTAGAGTAGCCTGATAATGGCAATATTTAGTCGACCAAAAACAACTTCTAGTGTCTTCTCCCTGCTCGGTCTGCTGTGAACACTAATGGTGCGCAGCGGGACCCAGGTGGTCCTATTTTGAGCCATTTTGTCCGAGGGGGACTCCGAGGGGCGGGTAACTACTCTAGAAGTTGTTCCTTCTTCGTGGTATTTAGCTGGTACTTTATTCCTAATCCTTGTGCCCACTTATGTGGGTCCCAATTCCTTTCTTAGTAGTAGAGCGCTTGAAGGAGGGGGAGGGGGGTATAGATATAGGGCTATCGTGGTATGAACTTAGATAAATACTTCCCAACAAACCTATATCTATAAGACTGCTTTGCTCGCCTGAGTTAGTCGTGCCCCTTCTCACTCGTGACTTTTGAAAAAGCCAACCTTAAGTTTGTTTTCGCTTACGTTTTGTGAATAGTGTTTTCGCGCAGTTTAGTGATTGCTCACCCAGGAGTTTTGAATCGGCGTACGTACGAATTTGTCATTGCGTTCCTATACGTAAAAAGTGAAATTTCGCTCGCTTCGTGCGTCGGTAGCGAGGGTGAACTTGTTTCCGCCCTCCCCCTCCATTTTCCACCCCGGACTCCCTTTGTGGTGGACCGGAGACCTGCAGGCCCTCGAAAAGCGCCTGCACCAAAGGTAAAGTGCCATATTTGATCGGGTTTTTCTTTTTTTTGTGTTTTGGACAAGGATTACTTCCTTTATCTATTCTTTCTCACCGGTGTTAAATATCACGTACTCACACACACAAACACAGCCACGCACCCCGAGTCTTCGTAACTCCTTTAATTTCTTCAGCTCCCATGCGGAAATGGAGATTTAAATGAGGGAGACTCGGCGGATACCGCTGAGGACTCTCTCCGATGGCCCCAAGCCAGATCGGGGAGAAGTCTTCGCGATAACCCATGGGGAGCTAGGGGTAACCTTAGTACGCCTCATCGATACTTACAATGGCTACTCGGCTATCTGCCAAAAGGAGAGTGACTGCGAGGTCCTCACCTCTCAAAAAGCGGCAGAGTCGTTGAAGAAGATTAACCTAAGACCCCACACGCCTCCACAGATAAAAACACATCGCAGCATAATTCTTAGACGCCTCGATCCTTGGGTAGGCAGCCACAGCATTGAAGAAATTCATGCTGAGGTTGAAAAAAACCACCCCTGGGCTAAAATTGCGGAAATCCTTAAATTTAAGGATTACACGCATGTCTTTAAGATAGTGTTCACTGATTCGGCAATGGCGGTTAAGGCTACGGAGTGCGGTATGCTCCTCTTTAACGTTCGAATCTGCCCCGAGCAGATCGAACGTGAGGAGTTTATCGACCTCCAGATGTGCTTCAAATGCTATAAGTATGAGGAGCACACCACAGCCAACTGCCCCAAAGGGAATGCTACCTTATGTTCCATTTGCGCCTCGGACAACCACTTCTGGAGGAGCTGTAAAAGCACCACCATGAAGTGTCTGAACTGCGCGGGGGAACATAAGACACTCTCCATGGCCTGCCCCATCAAAAAACAGATCCTAAAGAATAAAGCCGCTCAAAAACGAACCGACGAAGAAAGGAAAGCTAATACTACTTATGCAAAGGTCGCAAAAGCTGCGGTAGCGGAGTCTAAAGCGAACCCCACATATCTCCACGTCGAGAACGAAAACTCGACTAAAATTATGTGTTGCATATATTATGCTCATATTGCGAATCTCTCCTCCCCGGGGTGCTTTGCAGATGAGCTTAATAAGATGCTAACCAATAATGGAATGGAGAGTATGTGGTTCCCCTCGAACCCGCGGTCAGAAGAGATCCTGAAAATTAGTCTCAAACCCCAGTGCGAGACTAATTGTCAGAATCTCCCAACCCCCAGCAATGCCACAACCTCAGCTTCCTCCAGAGACCCCAGGATCCAGGCTGCAAAAGCACGCACGGATCATAAACAACCCAAAGAAACCGCAAAAAACAAAAATACCCACGCAACCACACCCACAAAAAAAGTGAATAACGAGAGTACGGAGACTGGAGTTGCGAGAGCCGAGGGAGGGGCACGTTCGCCCCGCTCACGGAAAACCTCGCAGCCCCAGAGACGCCCGAGATCGTCCTCTTCTTGTAAGAGGGAATCCAGGCACGCATACCATTCAAGAAAAATTAACTTGAAGGTATTCGCTGCCGAAAGGTCCCCTTTTCCTAAGGAGATGGATGCCCTTGACGTATCCGAAGGCGTAATAGCCGGAGTATACAAATGGGAGTTCACCTCGGACGAACTCAGTGAAAAACAGGTCGAGGAGGCTTTACTCCAAGGCCTGATAAAACTGACTCCGGACTCTTTTATCACCCTAACTGACGGCGAATACAGGAAAAAACGCACAGGAAAAACCATAACGCCCCCAAACACTCCACAAGGACCTAAACTCGTAAGAGAATAAAGTCCTGAAACACCATACTACACTCGAAAACCCTTAAGTGAACTACAAAATGACGACTCTAAAAATTTTACATTTGAACTCTGACGGATGGACAAACAAAAAAATATTATACGGAAACGTATTAAGACAAAGTGACCCAGACGTTATCTTTATTTCTGAACATGGAATAAACGACGCTAATCAGTTAAAAATCTTTCCCTACGAAGTCTTGACCAAAAATCACAGCGGAGAACGTTTTGACGGATGCGCCATAGCTGTGAAAAGAGGTCTTGACTTCAGATCAATAAGTGGACTCGACGAATCTTACCTTGCTGTGGAGGTCCGTACGGCAGTGGGACCCTTGGTCCTGGCAACGGGGTACCAACCCCCAAGGAGAGGGTATTTGCCCCTCCCAAACTTCTTGCAGTTATGTGGTCACGGCAGAACCGTTCTCTTTGCCGGTGACCTCAATGCAAGAAGCGCTGCCTCCGGTTATACGTCGACCAACCCAGCAGGCAGGAATCTCGAGACACTTATTGATAGAAACATTATGACTAGAATTGGACCAGACTTCCCCACATATATTACTCACAGGTCAGCAACAAAACCTGATATTGTGCTAACCAGCAATATATTCCCTTATAATTACTTCATTGAGCCGGGCCCCCCTATTCCCAGCGATCACCAGGCTATCCTTATTAAAGTCTCAACCTCCCCCATTCAAATCCCTATCCCAGAGCGAAAGAGCTATGCTCGAGCCGACTGGGATAAGTATAATCAACTCCTCGAAAATTATAACCCAGAACCCTTAAATGATGCCTCCCTTGAAGAAATTGACGAGGAGTTGGATAAATTAAATGAAAAACTATTAAAAGCCGACAAGGAAGCCATCCCCCGAGTTAAGTATAAAACTCTCCCTGCCCCCTCATGGACCCCTAGAATGAAAACCCTCGCGAGGGAATATAAGGAACGGATCGATGAAGTAAACCTCACTGGCCCCAACATTAACACACACCGACAAACACGACTCATACGCGACGAACTAATGACTCTTATAAGGGACCAACAGAGTGTACTCTGGAATAATTTAATTGACGGACTGAATGTAGAAACTGACTCACGTACATTCTGGCAGACGGTAAAACGACTTAAAGGCGGACAACCACCAAGGACCGTTAAACTTATACGTGACGACACTGAAATTTCTGACGTAGAAAGAATCGAAGAGGAATTCAGACTCTTTTGGGCATCTATCTTTAAGATTTCCCCGGAAGAGAATGATGACTTCGATTTGGACTTCGAAAACGAAATTATTAACGACCTGAATGACCAAATACATAGAACGCATCCTCATCATTGCGTATCACAGAACAGGGAAATGGAGGGACTCGGCGGTAGAATTACTGCCGAGGAACTCTCTATGACCTTAAAATCCTTCCGACAGCGAGCACCGGGGCGTACAGGACTGACAAAGGAGAATTTTATTCGAGCCCCGCCCAATATCTTACTGGGGCTCATGAATATCATGAACGCATGCCTAAACGTGGGATACTTCTCTGACCACTGGAAGGTTGCGAAAATGATATTCATTCCAAAAGCCGGTAAACCACCGGACAGTCCAGCTAACTTCAGGCCCATATCTCTCCTAGAATTTTCAGGGAAAGTCTTGGAGAAGATATTGGCCAACAGGGTAAACATGTTCCTCGAGAGAAATAACTCTCATAACATCCAACAACATGGCTTCCGTGCGAAGCGAGGAACAGACACGGCGCTAGCCGTAATTACCGAGAAGTTGGCAAAAGTAAAATCAGAGAAACGCCATGCAAATCTGGTGCTACGCGATGTCAAAAAGGCCTTTGACAAGGTATGGAGGAGAGGCCTACAATATAAGATCCTTCAACTAGGCCTCAATCCCATACTTGAAAGGATTCTTTGTGACTATGTGATGGAGAGGAGAGCGTTTTTAAGTATTAAAGACTACAGCGGCCCTGAGTTCGAACTCGAGGCGGGGGTGCCCCAAGGCGGGTGCATCTCTCCCCTGCTCTATAACATCTACACTATAGACCTTCCCCAACCCTTGACTGAGGGTTCCTTATACGTCCAATTTGCGGATGATATAACGATGATATGTACGGGGCCTTATCGGAATGCGAATTTCATGGCACGAAGTACGGCAGTGGAAATCGAAAACATCAACTCCTTCGAGAGAAGATGGAAGATATCCACCAATGCCCAAAAGTTCCGTGTAATTCCATTATTCCGAAGGACTCTGGCAGACATCCGTGTGGGGGGTGCACGCATCCCATACCGCACGGAGGGCACGGTTCTGGGACTACAAATTACGACCGGAGGGTATAGGAGCCATGTAGCGAGAACTACACAGAATGCACGGAGGGACTTGGGCGAATTTTTCAAATTCGTAAACCTGAGTACCTCCAACAAACTTAAGATCTACAATGCGTGCATTCGCTCAAAACTCCTGTACCCCCCGATCCCTATAAACGTAGTTTCCAAGACCCAAGTCCTTAAACTGCAAAGAGTCCAGAATAAGGCAGTATATGTCATCACGGGAGCCCGAAGGAGAGAAGGGAGAAGGCAGAGTGAACTCCATGGTGAACTGGGGATGACCCCCATAAACGTGGAGCTTCACCTAAGAGCAAACAAAATCTGGGACAAGGTGCACCGGCACCTCCCCCCCGAGTTTGTACTGGAGCACATCGACTTCGACATTTTACCTAACTTAAGACGACCAATTAGTTTCAAAAGCAGTAGACTACCGAATGACTTTAACGTCGACCCTAAGTTCACTTAAATACTAAATAACCCCCAGTCATAACACAAAAACATGAACAAAGCCAAACGAGTTTAGCCACCGAATTAACACTTGTTTAATTTGGTTTTAAATAACACTTCCCCAATTTTTTGCGCGAAAATATCGCCAAAAACACACAAACAACATCAAAAATCCAAATCTGGGTGTAAAACACCCAGAATTGAAGATGAAAATCTTCCAAAAGCCACGTAAAGATACAATGTATTAATACAAAGGCTCGAATGCCCACCGCATTCATCAGATAGTATAGTAATATGCTATCAAAAAAACAAAACCAAAACGCAAAGAAAGCCAGTGATACCCTTTCACCAGGGATCTGTCTTTCATTCTACCTTTCGTTTTCACTTTCCTATTATAGTTTTCCCTATTTTCCCCACTATTTCTCCTACTAAAACCCTCTACTACTATATTTCTCACTTATTATGTCCAATGTCCAATATATCTATAAGTTTTTGAGGAGAGTGATTGAATCGTAACAATACTCGAGCGGCTGAGCTTATAGCGAAGTTAGGCTTAATGGCTGACTACGAAATCGTTTATGAATGGATGGAATACAACGAGGATAGAACAAAGTATATATTATTATAGATTAACAAGAATGGAACATAGTTAAAATATATTGACTGAATTTGAATTTAATTATGCAAAATGAACATGAGTTTAATACTGAATTTTCGTTGTGACTAAACTTGGTGCAAGGTAGATAAGTAACAAGGTAAATAGGTAATGGTAAATAGGTAACAAGGTTAGTAACTAGTGTGTATGGATGTCTGGAATGAGATGCTGAGGAATTAAACTAATTATGATTTGTTTGAAGATAAATGATTAAATAGAGAAGGAATATTTACTGACTTTTACGATGAGAATGACGAGACACGAAACAGGAATATTTGTGTTCAATGTGGAACAGCTAAAAGCGTGTTAGTTTGTATGTTTGACTAAAGGAAGTGTTGCCAAAAAAAAATATATTGGCCACGATTTTTGGATGTAATTATTTATACAAAAATATATTGAAAATACATATACATACAAATTTAAGATTTTTGATTGATAAATTAATATAGGATTATTTCAGATGATTGATAATTTTATACATAAAATTGAATAGAAATGGACGAAATTTAATGGGAAAATAATTAGATATTTTAATATTGGATTTAAAAAGGAAAGTATGCTAATATTTTATAGGAATGCCATAGGGCATTGCTATAAGACTCCCCCCTTAAGAAAGTTACCCCCTTTTTAAATTTAAGACCTGCTGTCTGAGTAACGCCGAGGCCTTCTGACGATGCGACCGGAGCGTGCGACGAGAGTGCCATTGGTTTGGCTGCGAGTGCGGGGACACGGATTCGCTGTGGGAGTGCCAGTAGCGTTGAACGAAGCACTGGCACAAGAGAAGGTTGATGGAGCGAAGGTGATCCGGTTATTGGTTCCTTCCGAGATGGCGTCATGCGGGATGTGGGAGTCTTGAGTTATAGGTATGGAGTATTTTGACGTTATAGATCCCTTTTAGGTAAGGTATAAAAAGGGAAGCTCTTCTTATGTATCAGGCTGGGTTATGTGCACAACGAGCTTCCTTAGGATAAAGGAAAATATTGAGCTGGATTCTTTATTCATTGGTAAACAGCTGGAACAAGCCTCGAAATGGGGAACGGATTTGACAACTTCTTTATCTTGAATAATAATGATTGCTAACTCTCCTTTTCCAGAAAAATACACCTATATAAATAGTCATTCTATTTACTCATAATTCTACAAAATTCAACCAATTAGGATTGAGATACATTTAATTGTCATACTTATGTTCATTTTTTATATAACATACCTTAGCGTTAACAAATTGATCAATCAACTTTTGGACATAAGCACTGCAATAATTATCCAATCAGCGTCACGATAGATTTAAAAAGTTAATAACGCTCAAACTGTTTGAATTTTATAGTATTTTAATATTAATGGGAATTATTTTAGTTATTAAATCAGCCTAAATTGCTATTTGTAAACCATTACCATAAATTTGTTGAGTTTGATGGAAACAGTCATCTGCTAGTTTTTAGGCCTAGAGACTAGCGTGAAGTGAATTTAGGACTTCTGAACTAGGTTTATTAAAAAAACAAAACAGAAATAAACAAAATAAATATATTCACAAAATTAAAAAATGCACAATGAGAGAATTGAATTAGGAATACAACGTAAGATGAGGTAAAGTATATATATATATATATATATATATATATATATATATATATATATATATATATAATAAAGTAACTGATTTAAAGTAACAAGATGTAAAGTAACATATATTAAATGAATATGTTGTAAAGTATGATGTGAAGTGAAAGTGAAAGCGAAGGAGACTATGATGGACTGTGAATTGGAGTTACCAATGCGAGAAGTAACGGGAATTAGGACCTATCTCGTATGGCAGTTTGGAGAGAATAAGTGTGAGAGGATTTATAACTGACTTTGATTGGAAGTAGAGTCGAGCACGATTGAGATAGAATTCGCGTTATTTCACAATTGGTGAAATGCGTGTGTTTGTATGTGCGGAAAATTCTAAGAGATATTGTTTGAACCAGTACGTTAAATGAAATCAGTTTTTTCGTTACAGGATATTTGGATTATTAAAGGTTACATAAAATAAAATAAATTGCAAAAAGTTATGCATAAAATAATTGAATGATTTAATTGACAAAAAGTTAAGTAAAATAAATGAATGAATTATTAAGTTGTACATAATTTGCATGAATGATTTAATTGAAAAAAGTTAAGTAAAATAATTGAATGAATTAAATTTTATACATAATAAATGATAATATATATATATTTAAGTTTCCAAGGAGGATTTTATTATAAGAACGCCCAAAGGGCATTGATATACATAACTGAAATTCATCACGCACATCAGAGAATGTATCTGGTGCTAGATGGCGTGGCCGTGAGAATACAGTACCTCCTGTTGTCTCGATCCGAAGAACCAAACTATGTTTAATGGGCCTGTCCTTCGAAGGTGGAAGGGTGAGTTCAAGAAACTCCTGAAGAAGGCGCTGAAATGGTAGCTCGGAAGGTGGGAGACGAACAAAGAAGAGGGAACTCTGAGAAGGCGAGTACGATCCCGAAACAATAAGGAGAGTTTTGCAGTCGACAAACTTGCGGTGGCGAGAATCGAACAAGAGGTCGTGAGCCGAAAGAAAATATAGGCCCAATATTAGACACTACTTCTGCCATGACGAAAGTCTATCGGAAAGCATGACGGAGACCAAGTGAGACTTGAAGATTACGCCTTCTATAGGTCCTAATATTGGTCGAATTAGCTGCCTTTAAAACTAAATCTGACGGAGCAGAATCTTTGTCGGTTCTGAGAAATTGGTAGGGCACTGCAATCAGTTTCAGTCTCCACCAGGAATGAGAAGCCAGAAAGTGGGTACAAAATGCGAAAAGGACGACCTGCCCGATGAAATGAAGTGTAGGCAGGGGATGTAGATCCGTTTACTCCTTGCCTTATTAGTTTAAAGTTTGTCATTGAGAGGCTTGAGTGAGAGGAATGCGATAATTTGAAGGTTGGGAAATTGAAATTTTAGGATTTGGAAAAGTGATTGATTGGGTATAGTGAGAAAACTGGAGAATTTGAGGAATGAAGATTTGAAGAGTTTGGTGATGAAAAGTGAAGATTAGAGGAGTTTTGAGATCAAGATTGATGTACGAGGAGTGGGGTGTTGAGATTAGTTGGAAGTGGAGTTACTGGTTGTGAATATGTGCAAGGCTGTAAACATTTTACGGCTTCCTTCATATTTGTTATGATACCAGCACCACTGAGTTGGTTGAGAGGGAAAGGAAACGTTATGCTTCGGGAAACTACTTGTCGAAGTATCTGAAGGAGCATAATGGTAGTTACAAGGTTGTGCACAGTGTACAGCATTGTGACCGTATCTTTGATGGTATCAGCATAGGCCCTGATTGTGTGGAAGATGATGAGGATAGGCGGAAGAAGATTGAGTAATTTGCTGACTCTCACGTCTCGCATTGAGATGCCCTCGTTGGTTTCTCTTCCGTGAACCTGAACGGGGCCTGCGCCTCAGATTGTAAACTCCGTGCCTGTAGTCGTTCCGTGATCCCCGTTGAAGCATTAACCTCTGGATGTCGGCCTACACCCTCCGTATTGAGGTCTTGAGGTCCCTCGATAAAGATAATGGAGCTTCTAAACGCTCGGCCCGGTGGTCAGAGGAGCTCGTCGACCCCCTAACTTGCAATATTGATGGATTAAATAAATTATTAGATGGGTTAATGTTATTAGATGGGCCGCTGCCCCATTGAACATAAAGGTTGTTATATAACTTGCCAGCGGCCGATGCGAGCTGCTCGATCGATGAATCCCCACTCGTTAATAATTAAAGGCCTGATCCTCTCTGGGACCCCTCCCCTCTTATGAAGATCTTAGTGAGGAGGGGGTTAAGCTGATCGATTTGTGCACCTTCAAATGTTTTAGAAATTCCGAAGGGCTCCTATCTCCCATCTCCTGAATGGATAGGAACTCTCTCTCAGGTTGTCAACCTGGGACCTGCCGAACTTGACAATAAATGCACCCCTGAGGGCTTCCAGAATGCCCGCCTGCCTCCCATCTAGTAAAAGCTCTCTAAATTCTTTAAAAATACTCATGGGGAGGCGCTGGACGACTGCAGCTATCTTCTCTTCTTCTGTCACATACTGAGGCTTAAGGATGATGGTTGACGCCTCTAGCCTTGCGATAGGGTTTGCATGGTCGTACACGGGGAGAGAGCTGTAGGCGTGGGCGTGCCTATGGATGAGTTGGAGATTTGGGGCAGGGACTTCGCTAATTTGCTCGATTGGGCCGTTGCCTGAGGTCATCTGATGTTCCATGCTAGACGCTACTGAGTTTGTGTACATGTATAGATGGATGGATATGATTGATGTGCTTTTGTGTGTATGAGTGTGCAAAACTCAGTCACGCAAATGAACGCAAAATAAAAAAAAAATCGGAAAAAGAAATATTATTCACTCGTTGAATTTATATAGATATAATAAATTTAATTTAATAATGATATTATTAATTCAATTAACGGTGCAATTTGAAACTTGGGATTATATGTAAACTAAAACGTGTTGAGAGTCGACGCTCAGAAAAATGAATGGCTGGCGGGCTCGAAAAATATGAAACAATATGAGTAGGGATGCCTATTTTCAGTTGGACTTCTCCACGCACTCTTATCTTCCCTCCAGTAGCAGTCGCAATGCCAACACACGAATTGCGCATCTCACATAATTGCACTATATTAAATAGAATTAAGGACACGCTCGCGCCAGTGTCTATCAGAAGTTCACACTTCCTCTCATTAATTTGAGCAGTGACCGTGAGAAGAGTCGGTATGCCGGCCGTCGTATTTACAGCGGCCTGCCGATCTCGTTTTCACAGGGGCTTGGGGAAGACGGTCTAGACGATTGCTGCATTTGAAGGTTCTCACATCGCTTTGGCCATCTGCACCACCGTTTACAGTACTTCATACTCACCCATAGTATAAGTATGAACGGCACACCACTGGTTTTTGATTATGATGGAAGGGTCATAATCCTGATGGTACGCCTTTTGAATAATTATCACTATAACTATTATGCACAAACTTAGATTGATTACCACTAGGGTACGCGCTAAAGGGCACTGAACGCGATTTTTTAAATTGCACATTATTTACTGGATGGTTGACACTTAGAACACTTATATCGGGGAACGTACCACTATTACTTGTTTCACTGTTATTTATATTAAAACACTGTGCCTTGTAAAACGGCATGAGTTCATCAGCCAGTTTCCCCGATTGGGCGAGTTAGGTCCTTTTGCGTGGCGATGTTTGGAGGTAAAGACTGGATGAACTTGTGTCCCACCAAGTCCACCCCCACTCCAAATGCAGAGCAATTTTCCGTAGCTCTTCGAGATTTACTGAAGGTCGTCCGGTCTGCGGAGAAGACGCGATTAACTTCTCGAAAAACCCAGGTTTAGCCCTCTCAAAAAGTCCCACGATTTCTGTTCGTAGGAGCGAGTAATTCTGTGACTACAGGACCGGCAGCTGGGAGACGATCGACTGACTCGGGAGGCAACACAGACACAATATGGTAGAATTTCGTCGAACTCGATGTATCCTTGAGATGTGGAATTGCGCCTCCACAATTTTGAACCATCCCGCGACTGCTGCTTCATTAAACACAAGAGGTCTGATGGTGATTGCGTTCGTGAGTTCCACTTCTTGGTGTGGAAGAAAATGAGCAACTTGTTGCCCTCTTTGTGAATCCATTTCTCGTGTTCGATCACGTTTCATTTGACGAAGAGAGTTACCAGTTATAGGTATGGCTATTCGTACGTTATATGCCCATTTTATGGAAAGTGCGAAAATGGGAGCTCTTCTCGTGTAGCAGACTGGGTTAAGTGATCAAACGATCTTCCTTAGGATAAAGGAAAATATTCAGCTGGCTTCTTTATTGCGTTGTAAATTGCGAGAACAGGTATCGAAAAGACGAACGGTAAGGATTACTTTTTGCGTCTTGAATAATGACTTCTAATACTCTCTTAAACCACAAAATACAGCTATATAAATATTCAATCCATCTAGTCATAATTATACAAAATTCAACCAATCAGGATTAAGCAGATTTTTAATGACAATCTTATCTTTAATTTATTCATTTAGCTTTAAAACGAATTTTATGTTCTACACTTAAGCGCTGCAAAAAATGACCAATCAAAATCAAATAGATGTTTAGGAACAATTTACGTTAAAACACAAACAAACATAAGAGGCACTGAAATATTTTTTTAGCTATATAGAGATATACTCAGCGAATATCAACCAGCTGACCTGGGAGACGCCAATCTCGAGGAGATAGATGACGAGATAAACTTCATCATTAATCTCCTCATCTAAGCCGACGAGAGATGCGTCCCCAGGATGTCCTATAAAATGCTCCCACAACCTAAGTGGATGAACGAGATGAGGTAAATCGCTCCGGAACATAGACTAATCTACGAGGAAATAGGCAGGAAAGGCCCAAATTGGAAAAGGACAGCTAGAATGATACAATAAGCGAAGAACTAAAACACACAATCAGATTAGGCAGATTTTTAATGACAATCTTGTTTAATTTATACATTTAGCTTTAAAACGAATTTTATGTTCTACACTTTAGCGCTGCCAAAAATGACCAATCAAAATCAAATTGATTTTAGGAACAATTTACCTTAAAACACAAATAAACATAGAAACACTGAATTTTTTTTTAGCTTGTGGGGGAATTCCACGTGGAATTTCTTTTCCAGCACGGAAGTGACGTCCATGCGTTGGAGAAGATTGTAAAATTCGGTTAGGCTTAAATTGGTAAGCCCCCCCCCCCTCCCTATCCACATTCGGTAGCCTCGAACCGTGTCCACCTCAGACCACCTATCGCGGGTTAGAATCGCCTCGACGTGAAGATTCGAGGTTACTCGAGAGTAGCGCTGTTTCCCCCACCCCTGCGGGGGGAGCCTCGGATATATATAGGGCTCGTCCTCCATGTGGGAGACACAGAGTTGAGGAGTCTCACCCGGACCCAAGAAGTTTCCTTTAGTTCCAAGTCAGGTGCTAACAACGAAGCAAAGTGACGGCTGATCTTTTGTGTCTTGGAATTAACCCGGCCAGTGTGGTAATTCCACTCTTTCTCGCTGTTCAGCGCGTCGAAACTCGTGGTGTTCCGTCCCTTGTCGGTCCGCCTTTAAGTTATTGGTCCCTCCCCCATAGATATAATATGGTATTGATATAATGTAATCTCATACCAAGACATATATATTTATTTATATACATATTATATAATTTTGGTGTAAAGTGTGTTTGGGTTTTTTACGAACCCGTGTCATTTTAATTTCGACATTAGAAGTTCCCTTGTTATTCACGTCTATCCCTTTTGTTTTAATTTTTATATTGTACTGGCAGAAGGCAAGTTCAAGTTAATTGAAGAGCAGTGGAAAGTTAATCTATTTAGATTTTGTGTTGGACCCCAGGTAATTAATTTTTTTATTGTGTTTGAATCTTGGCGACTCTCCTGGTTATTAATCCAAAAGAGTTAAGGTCTTTGGTGTCCTAATTACAGTAGGACCATTTAATTTTTTTTTCTGCTTAGAAACAGCAGAGGTAGGTAGATGTATAATAATATTTTGGTGAAAAAGGCCTTCACGAATATTCAAGTATTCGTTTCGCGTGGGTAGTGTCCTAGCTCGTTCGCGTGTCAGTGTTCCCTCAGTTAACTGCGTAACAATGTCATCCTTCGAAAAATTCAAGAGTCAGGGTGAAATGTTAGGTCTTTCGGGCAAAGACCTGTTAAATTACGTACAGGAAGAAGAGAGGAACGAACGGGCAGAGCGAAGGGAGGAGGAACTAAGAAAAACGCACATGGAGAACAAACTGAAAATGGAGATGGAGAAGAACAAAATTTAGATGGATAAGAACAAAATGGAGATTGAAGAACGTGAACAAATTAGGCAGCATGAGCTGGAAATGAGCCGAAATCAAATGCATTATCAGTCCATAGGTTCCCGGGCTGAAATTCCCCAAACTCCTTCAGTCAACCTTCCTGCTTTTAATGATAGAGAGGATTTTGGGTCATTTTTGACCCATTTTGAGAGAATCTTTCATATCAATAGATTGGATCTCAAAAATGATGGCGTCGCTCGCTTACTTTCCCTCCTAAATGCCCAGTTAAGGGATATCTTCGTACCCCTTCCCCCGAAAGCAACTTTGGACTATTCCACGTTAAAGTCCGAATTGTTAGCCGCTGTTCATATGAATAGCGAATTCTACCGCTTCCGATTCCGCCAGGAAAGGATCCGCCCTTGTCAAACATTTCAGCAACACGGGTACATCCTCCAAAGACGCCTTCAGTGTTGGCTGGATGCGTGCAAGATTCCCCAGGTCTAAGAGTCCCTTCTGGACTTCTTCGTTAGGGATCAGCTTTTAGCTGTCGTGGCTCCCGAAATTCGCGCCTTCATTAAGGATAAACGCTGTGCCACTTTCAAGGAATGCTTGGAAGAGGCCGATGTCTACGCGAGTAGTCACAATTTATACCCTAAGGATGTTAAAAAGGATCCCCAATCGCCCCACAAAACGAATTTTTATGGTCCTAAGACCCCTCCTAAATTGTTTTCAAGACTTACCAAAGTTCCTAGTCCCTCGTAGCTAAGAAACTTCCATCCATCTGAACACCGAGACGTTAAGCCCCTAGTTTCTTCTCCCCCGGTTGTGCCGTCCTATGTATAAGAACCCGATCATCTGCTACCTCTGCCGAGTTCCCGACCATTACCGCACGAACTATCCTCAAAACTCCCGATTCGCAAACTCTCCGTCCCACCAAGTGCACCAAATCTGGGCCGCCCCTGATCCCCCTTCGTCGCCTCAGGAGACCCCCGATCCTCCCTCGCCCGCCAAAGACCCGGTCCATCAGGTAGACTTTCTCTTTAATGAGAACAACCCTGGTGGATTGAAATTCGAGAAAGGAACTGTGAACGGTCGCCGAGTATCCACACTCGTCCGTGACACAGAACGCACCTGTATCATAGTGTCTGAGGACCTACTCCCCCCTGTTGGCCCCGACCACAAGAAGTTTGCGGTGGTCCACAACAACCTTGGCCGGGCAGGTCATTTCCCAGTAATTCGTTGTCACATCGAGTGTGACTATATGTCCGGTTGGGCCGAAGTGGTAGCGGCCCCAATCCAGTTCTGCTCCGTTTTGATCGGTCAGAACCCCGTAATCCACGACCACCCCGTGGCCTCAGCCCGCTATTGCCCGTTCACAGGCAGCCCTGGAATCCCATGCACCCGTTCCCCTGGAAACCCCTATCAACCCAGGGTTCCAAGCCCTCTGGGGGGACAAGTTTGCCCGCACCCAGAAGGAGTGCGCAACTCTCCTCCCCCTTTGGGAGAAAACTAAAACTCTCGAGCGTGAGTCCACCCGAGGTGAAAAACGAGTGTCGTATCTCGTGAAGAAGGACTTATTGAGAGGTATAAGACCTACTTTGACCTTAAGTCACGAGAACGAAAATTCAACCCTGACGCGGAGGTGCTGGTACTACTTCCCACGGAAAGCAAAAAACTCCTTAACCAGTGGAAGGGACCCTACTCCGTCCTCAAGGCTAGAAGACCCGTGGATTTCCTCATCCTTACTCCGGCGGGAGCGAAAGTTTTCCGCGTGAATTGTATATATTATCTCATTAATGTTCTTAATTATGATTTTTTTTGTGGGGGTCCACTAAGTTGTTTAGTTATTAGTCCCATATTCATGCCTCCATTTAATTGCATCCTTTTGGGGGGGTTCCACTGAAATGTCGCCAATGTTCTCCTGTGATTTTTTAAAATTGTTTCTAGAATTGACCCGTTTAAGGCATATGTCCGTAAATTCCCGCTGAGCTCAGATTAACGTTTTTTTGTGTGTACACCTATCGTAGCAGGTAAGACTTCCCCTAGACCCTTGATAATTCTAGTTCGACGGGTGGGATGATCCTTTCCTACGCAACTGCTGCGTAAAGCATCATCTTTCGGTTGGGAGATGTGTGAGGAAAATTCCACGTGGAATTTCTTTTCCAGCACGGAAGTGACGTCCATGCGCTGGAGAAGATTCTAGAATTTGGTTAGGCTTAAATTGGTAAGCCACCCCCCCCCCTTCCATCCACAAGCGGTAGCCTCGAACCGTGTCCACCTCGGAACACCTTTTCGCGGGTTAGAATCGCCTCGACGTGAAGATTCGAGGTCATTCGAGAGTAGCGCTGTTTCCCCCACCCCTGCGGGGGGGGGGGGGGGCCTCGGATATATATATATATATATATATATATATATATATATATATATATATATATATATATATATATATATATATAGGGCTCGTCTTCCATGTGGGAGACACAGAGTTGAGGAGTCTCACCCGGAGCTAAGAAGTTTTCTCTAGTTCCAAGTCAGATGCTAACAACAAAGCAAAGTGACGGCTGAACTTTTGTGTCTTGGAATTAACCCAGCCAGTGTGGTAATTCCATTTGACGATCGCCACCGAGCGATTTTTCCGACTCCCCTCATCAACTCCTGTCGAAGCTTTCCTCGTTTTCGGGTGGCCAAAATACTCTTCCCTGGACCGGACGTTACTGCCCCCCCCCCCCTTGGAGAACGGTTATCACGCCAACTTCCCGCTCAGAAGCTTCGAGCGCCCTCGCCCTCACGTTTATTGCCTGCAGAAGACATCCGTGAAACCTTACCCTGACGTCTCACCCGGAATCCTCCGTAAGCTAACCCCTTTTTCCCTTCAGCAACCCATTTGAGTTAATCCTCCCCATTTGAATAGTCTCCTTCTGTAACGTATTAATTTTTAACTTCAGAGTCTGATGCTTAACTCTGCAATTCCCCCCTCGTTTACCAATTTAACTTTGCCCATTAATTCTCTTATTTTATGTAAATAAAATTATATTTTTGTACATGCCTCTTTAAATAACCTTGAGCTTTGTCATTGCCTAAATTTTACCTCACCTCGTTGCACTCTTTTCTCGCTGTTCAGCGCGTCGAAACTCGTGGTGTTCCGTCCCTTGTCGGTCCGCCTTTAAGTTATTGGTCCCTCCCCCATAGATATAATATGGTATTGATATAATGTAATGTCATTCCACGACAGAGCTATATAGAGATATACTCAGCGAATATCAACCAGCTGACCTGGGAGACGCCAATCTCGAAGAGATAGATGAGGAGATAAACTCCACCACTAATCTCCTCATTCAAGTCGACGAGAGATGCGTTCCCAGGATGTCCTATAAAATGCTCCCACAACCTAAGTGGATGAACGAGATGAGGTAAATCACTCGGGGACATAGACTAATCTACGAGGAAATAGGCAGGACAGGCCCAATTCGGGAAAGGACAGCTAGAATGATACAACTAAGCGAAGAACTAAAACACACAATCACTGAGAAACATAAGGAAATCTGGAATGTCATCATTGGTAGGCTGGACAGGGAGGACAGTTTAGTAAGTTTTTGGAACAGCATCCGAAGACTTAGGGGCCTGCCCACCAAAACAGAACAGCAATAAAAGTCGGAGATGAGATTGTTAAGGATCCAGAGTCTCTCGAAATACGATTCAGGACACACTGGAATAAGATTTTTGCTATAAACCCTGAGGAGAACGAAGACTTCGACCAAGACTTAGAAGACCAACTGCTGGATGACCTAATCACAGTGATACATAGAACCCTCTTTCCGCTAGTATCTCAGGAAAGAGAGATGGTTGACCACGGGTGCCCAATCACCTTCGAAGATACCATGAACACCATGTTCTTATACTTAGTGAACATGACAGGACACGTAGCAATGGGTTTAAGCTTGATAAGTATAGGTTTAGGAAGGAGATTGGGAGGAATTGGTTTACAAATCGTGTGGTAGATGAATGGAATAGGCTCACTAGACATGTGATAGAAGCCTCCTCTCTGGGTAGTTTTAAGAATAGATTAGATAAATATATGAATGAAGCTGCTAGATGGGACTGACTTTTTTATGTACATATGTATATATTTTTCTAAGGAGTGGGGAGATTATTTTGCGGTTGCATGAATGGACATAGTCCTCTGGATGCATTTTATGTATATTGTAGATTAGATCTGACGAACTCCTTTAAAGGGTGACAATGTTGATGACTTTTCTCTGGTAAGAAATCTTTTGTGTGTTGACTGGAACAGGAGCTGCCAAGTGTAGGCCATGAATGGTCTTTTGCAGTCTCCTTCTTTTCTTATGTTCTTATAAGGTTATTTAAGCAAAGGGCACCAGGCTGGTCTGGGATCATGAGAAACAACCTCGTGAATGCCCTAAGGCAAATCATTCAGGGACTCGTAATACCATGAATGCCGCCCTGAATACAGGTTACTTTCCTGACGGGTACAATATTGCTAAAATCATCTTCATCCCGAAAGGAAACAAGCCTCCAGACGAGGTAGCTAACTATCGCCCGATCTCTCTTCTGGAGGTGCACGGCAAGATCTTTGAAAATATTATAGCTAGTAGGCTACAAACTCAACTGACCGAGTTAAGGGCGCATAACCTTCAACAACACAGGTTCCGCAGGAAAAGGGGCACAGACACAGCCCAGGTGCTCCTAGCAGAAAAACTAGCCTTTTGCTGAGCGAATGGGTTCTATGTAGACATTGTGTTGAAGGACGTGCAGAAGGTCTTCGATAAAGTGTGACTCGAAGGACTTCAATACAAGATCCTGAACCTCCAGCTAGACCCAATCCTGGAAAGGATCCTTTGTTATTTTGTCATGGAGAGAAGAGCATGTCTCATGATCGAAAGATACATAAGACCTGAATTTGAACTCAAGACGGGCGTTCTGCAGGAAGGTTGCCTAAGCTCACTGCTTTACTTGGTCTTTGCCATCGACCTCCCAACTCCGGTGCACAGGAACACGATGTATCCGCAATTCGCAGATGACGTCACCCATATCGTTCCGTGCCTGGTGAAGAAAGCAAGGGATCAGGCAATGCGCACAATAGCGGAAATCAATAACATCAACCGATACGAGACACGATGGAAGATTAGAACAAATAGGAACAAGTTCAAGATCGTTCCACTGATCCGCAGGTTGACGTGGACAATCATCATCGATGGGAGAAGATACGGCTACTCAGCCGAAGGCACTGTCCTGCTCCTAAAGATCTCCGACCAAGGATACTCGAGACACTACACGGAGAGGCGGAACCTGGCAAAGAGAGAAATCTCCAAGATATTCAGGCTTAGAGATCTTAGCTCGGCCAACATTAGTAAAATATATCTGATGTAGGTCCGGGCTAAGCTCATCTACCCCGCAGTAGTGACTCAAGCGGCTAGCAATACCTCAATGAGAAAACTCAAACGTGCCAAAAACTCCACATCCCTAATAATTAACAAAGCCAAAAGGCGTGACCAACATCGGCAAAGGGATCTTCATAGGAGGAAAAGACTGGACCCTATCAACATTTTCACCCCCAAATTGGGAAGAATGTTGTCATTCCGGAACTACAGATGACTGGTGGCATACTTAATATACCTGCACGACTACGGGAGAAAGTCTCACGTCGTAGCCAGTTCCCAAGTACTAAGATTTGCTCTCAGGAAAACATTACATCACTATACACATAACAGGAACACTAGAAACTAACTCAGTACAACCGAAACACATCAAAGGAAATAAATAACAATACACTAAAACAACACAATGTAAATTGCTGAGCTAAAAGCCATTAAAGGCTTGAATGCTCAAGGAAATTACCCTCAAAATAAGTACACAAAAATTGAAACACTAGCAATAAGAAGAACACGCTAGCAATACATAAAGAAACAAACATAGAAAAATACGAGTTACCAAAAATAAGACAAAAAGTAAAATCTAAAGAAAAACATAGAGTGATGCCCTCCTACTAGGGAAAAATCTTCCCCCCCTTTAATTTTCCCCCACTTTTATCTACCACTATTCCACCATCTTTTAAAAAATGGATAAAGATTTTTTTTGGTTTTGAATTCTTGAACCAAATAAATCTGCTATTGGCAGGTCGCTACCGGGTAAAGGAGAGTACAAAAATGCCTTCGCTCAGTAAAGAACTGTAAGGACTGATTTACTGTGAACCAATTATAAAAGGACGTGATTTTGAGTCAGATGCGATTCCATAATGTGGTTCTAGCACCACACACTACATTCTTAATCAAACACGTACATTTTGTTGTATAAAGTTTTAAATCTGCCAATATACTATCTTTTCCGTGCTCTTTCACAATATCAGTTAAGTGATCAACTGAACTAATACTGCAGTGACATGCTATGAAGACACCGAATTTTATTTATAAAATCTGCCATGATTCATTCACTTACTGATTGTTTCTTTAGAAAATGAAGTACAGATTTTGGGAATTTCATAACTTCTCGTGTTTCTCTGTTTTTTCACGCACAACTATATTGTGTTTCTTAAAATGGGATAGAGTACAAATACAGAGTTTACAGTAACACGAATTATCTTTTAATGTTAACCATTTGTGTTCAATTTTCCAGTCCTTATTATATTTTATGGTTAGATTTGGCTTATCTATTCTGTTAAAAAAAGATTAAACATATTTATAAAAAGAAGTTAAAATAATTTCAGTAAATTAACGTTACACAAAATATAGGCCTATGAATGAAATAGACCTAATAAGAAAAAACTGCAGCTGCACACACTCACTGTGTCAGTTTCTTTGCAAAGTTGACTAAACCAAAAATCTAAAAAGTACAAGTCTTAACTGGACTAGAATTCTAGGAACTAGGGTATGTGATTCGTCTGAATTGTATTTGCGCAAATTTCCATGCAGAAATTAATCAATACAAATTAACTTAAGTTCAACGCATTTTAGTTAATTCAATTAAACCCAAAATAGATTTATTATTTAGATTCAAAATATTTAAAAGCGTAAAATTATATATATTTGAACTAAATTCACAAATTAAACTTTGAAATTACGTGTGAAAAAGTAATCTTTGTAGTCATAAAACGTGATTTTGTGACTGCGATATACAGTACATATTTGGAATGCAAGTGTGAAACATGATATCACGTGGTTCCAAGGATTTAGGAATACAAGTTTTAAACTTGTGGTCTCGCGCCTCCGAGCTTTTAGGAATGCAAATTTGAAACATGCCGTCGTCTCGTCACTCGTCCTCGCAAATTTTGTTTAGTCAGCCATGTCCAAAATTAGCCAAAAAAGCTAGTTTCTAGCGTGGCTAATAATAAGAAAGTTGCATTAGCCAGCCATGTTTGAAAATGCTATAATGGCTAATGTTAGCCGCATCTAGCATCTTGACATATGATGCAAAACAGTGAAATGCCAAGAAATCTCATTCAGACAGTTGTCGATACTTATTTTTAAAGTTTAGATTTATGCTATAAAAAGACCTAAATGGGAACTCATAGGTTAATTTTATAATCATGTAGATACATAATACAATTTAGAAAGTATATATGAATTAAAAGCGATAAAGCTTGACAATGGTATAGGTTTTTTAGAGGTGTTGAAAATAGAACAAACTAGCAACACCAGGCTTCCTTGAATTTTTACACTTTATATATATATATATATATATATATATATATATATATATATATATATATATATATATATATATATATATATATATATATATATATATACATACTGTACATTGCACCTCTCTTTCGAATGACGTTTGTTTCGTCCAAATCGGTCCAGTAATTGTTGAGATATTTGCAAATAATTTAATTACGAGGTTCAAATTACTACTGTAAAAGATGAGGTAAATGAAAAATGACAATTATAATTATTTTGCAAATCTCTCTGAACTACTCGGCGGAATTTGATGAAACTAAAGTAATTCAAAAGATCAGAAAATCCTCTATCAGACTTTCTATATCCTATTGCACTCGACTCCCAACCAGGGGTTGCATTAATGCTTTGGATTCATGGCTTGCTTGTTTTGGGCATTTTTTCATCTTTATGGATCTCAATTTTTGGAAAATCGCCTTTTTGGGCCGTGTCGTGGTATAGCAAGGACTGAGTGATGGTGTTCGTACGTATAAGTTGGTTACGTACTTCAAAACTCCTTGATTAAGTTTTCTCTCTAAGAGTGCTATATTTTATTATTATTACGTTATTTTTTTTTAGCCATGACAGTTTCTAATGCCATGCTCAGCGTTTCGAGGATTGAATTAAATGCTTCTAAGAAAATAGACTTTAATTGCAATATCGAATATAAAATAAAAATTATTCTTTTTACGAAAACGAGTAATATATCATTTTGTAGGTAATACTCCGTTGCGTTGGCAGAACATATTAAAATTTAGGTATACCCCATAGAATTCTAGAAAACGGGGCTCGATCCATAATTTTCGGCCGAAAAGACCAATTTTCGGGCAAATTTTAACGATAAAGCCCAAAAGCGACCTTCTTAGACCTAATTGACCCCCAAACGACGTAAATGTTTGGAAAGAGCGGGATAAAATCCTATTCAGAAAGAAAGTGTAGAAATGAAACAGATAGGTCAAAAGGTCAAATACGGGTAGATGAATTGGGGGAAAGTGAACAAAAAATCCAGGGAAAATCAATCGAGCGACTATTAAAGCATGATCGACATACGAAAATTATAAAAAATTATATATGATTTTGTAGCTAAGAGTACCCACAGGCGATAAAAATGCATCGGTAAAAAGTTATCTTGCGCTATACGGAGTTATTGTAGCTTGACTACTACGAAAAATAAGGAAATAGGCAATTTTTTAAGTTTGACCAGCTCTATCTCCGTAACTAAGTGACTGATCATTATCAAGTCTTCAATATTCGGTAGGACAACAGATTAGCTAACAATGACCTAAATCTGAGCTTGCTATCTTAAATTATTGCTGCCTATCCGGAATTTTCGCCCCCGAAAAGTCAGAATTTGAACCCAGCCCCCCAAATGGGGAGCTGAACCCCGAATAGGCGGATTTTACTCGGAGCTCCCTGTATATAATCCTAAACACTATCCTAATACATAATTTAGTTCATTTTCAGAGATATTTCTTATCGAAAAGCTCGGTTAAAAAGGAATGGTGAAAATCCAAAATTTAGATAGATTTCTAAAATCGCGACCCCACAACTTAAAATCACTATTGCGGCGTTATTTAAGGAGCTAACGAGTCAAATAATATACCATTTTATAGCTGAGAGAATGCAGCCCTAAGGGGAAATTATCTTTTGCACCTACATATTTACTAGATATTGTTGCTTAACGGCGGCCGAAGAGGTCAAATTTTCCAAAATTTGAGTTTTCACCTTTTATCTCAAATAATTACGCTCAGAATATGGCGGGGTGCTAAGTTCCAGATAGAACACGTGGCCTCCGAACAATTATATTCTATACGGTATACGCATACGACCCTTAGTTTAGCGGGGTTAAGAGTTCGAAAGAAATTTTGGGCGGGAGCAGTTGTTGAAAAGGGATAACTTTTAACCCCGAGGCCAAAATTGGACGGGGTTTAAAGTATTTTGTAGCCTATAGGTTGAAGAATAGTCTCTAGGAAGAAAAAAAAAATCATAAAAAAATATAGTTGAATTAAAGGGTTAAATTAGCGAGATTTAAAATACCCCGAGTTTGGGGGCCGCTAGACCCCTTATTTAAAGTCCTAGCACGATAAAACTTACGGATTCTGAAATATCAATAACTAAGACTAGGTTACAAAAAAGTATTTAGGACTAAATACCGTCAAATGACTATTTTAAAACGTCGATTCGCAAAGTCAAATTGAAGAGTGAGAGAACTAAACCATTCTATTTTCCTACGGAAAAAAATATAGGGGACGTCAAGACTTGTGCAGTTGGAAAATTTGGGACTTTTAATATATACTCCGAGTTTATTTAATATCGTACGGTGAAGTTAATTATATGGAAAGATTCAGCTCGAAAATTTGCGGCCAAAACTTTGGGGGGATGGGAAGCCCGGATTTTTTAACGTTTTACACTCGCTAGATAGATCCGACTCCCACCTACCCAAATCAATAAGAATATTTACAAAAACATTAACGGTTAAAGTTTTATTACAAAAAATGTGCAAAAGTTGATAGTTTTGTTATGGAACGCGATGAGTAAAAAAGGGGGCTTCTAGAGTAGCCCCCCTAAATTTTGGTCGTAGAAAAAAAGGGACACCATCGTGATCTCCTCCCTGAAAACTATACTATTTCTGATTTTGAAGATCGAAAGCTCAAAGGCCGGGAAGTAATAAACTAAAGTGTTTCAATACCTGACCTAGGTTATTCCATGAAGAGGTCTTTTAGAATAAAGACGAAAGCGCTCGGAATCGTTTTGCCATTTTCCTTGTGGGTGTTATTTATCATAATTTTGACTCACGTGCAAGTTGTGAGTTTCTTTTCATATATATATATATATATATATATATATATATATATATATATATATATATATATATATATATATATATATGCACAAAAATAATCACAAACTGTACATGATCTTCAAATGCGTGAAATTCCCAAGGAAAGAAAACAACCCACAGCCCAAGCGCTTTCGTTGTTAAAGCTTCTTCAGGGGCAATACTTCAGCGCCTTTTCTGTTTACGCTCCTGACCTTGTACCCTTTGTGAAAAACCTCTCATCGCTTCTTGGAGCTCGTAAACTCAAAATTCGTGTGGCGTTCCTCAACGATGGTATAACAGAAAGAGTGATTCCCAAGACCTTTTTACCTAAATGTGTGCTTCAACTTTCTGATCGACCCTTCAAAAACCTTCACCGTATATATCATTTTAGAGAAGCACCGAGATATTGCTAAAATTAAGAAAGATGACAGAACGTTTTCTTTTTGCATAAAGAGCACGCCATGATTTCGACGCTGTGATTCCAGCCCCGGATAAGTTCCGGCTTCTTACATTCTGCTATGACGGTCTTCGTCGTGAGTGTTTTGATTTACGTAACAAGTTAAATACGAAATTGTTAAACCTTATCAGAGATAGTGCGTAGTCACGCGACTCCGGCCAACACGGCGCTGCCAATCTTTCTTCTAAGCCTCTTTCACAGGATGTAACTTCTGCCCTCGGTTTTGGTATGGGGTTTTCTTTTAGTAACAAGATAAATTATGTCAAGCTTGCGAAGTCATTTGCTGATTTAGAACAAATTTAGTAACGTTAGCGTTGATGATGCTATTTTTTGTAAAGGCGTTGTATATTCTGCTGCCCAGCAATTAGTGAGGAATATGCTTTTCCCAGACGCTTTGTTAATTCCGTGAGGAATCTGAAGAAAGATGAATCCCTGTTTTTTACTAAAGCAGACAAGTCTAACATTTTTTGTTTGTTCTTGATAAGTGTGATTATATTAATAAGGTCGATCTGCTACTTAATGACAATTTTACATACTCTAAATTAATTAAAGATCCGTTAACTTCTGTAAATTCACTTTTCAATAAAACAATCAAATGCCTAATTAAGGACAAAGAGTTAATTCATAGGTTAACTGCTACTACACCTTCCCTGCCTTATCTGTATGGCTTGGTTAAAACCCATAAACCTGGCTTCCCTCTTAGACCTATTATTAGCTCGGTTGGTTCGCCGGTTCGGTCTTTTATAAATTATCCAAATGGTTGGTATCGATCCTGAGTCCTTTAAGTGGGACAATTTCTAACTCCAATATTTAAAAATCACATTGATTTTATAGATAAACTTCATGAACGTAAAATGAAGTGTCATTACCTTTTTTTCACTAATGCTTGAATCGATCTGATTGAATTGTGCATAAAAAAATGTTCCTTTGGCTTTGATGATAAATGGTATTTAAAACGCTTCGGAATGGCAATGGGAATTCCCTTCTCGAGTCTGCTTAGTTGCTTTTACATGGAGTTTTTCAAATCGAAGTTCTTGCCAAGAAATATTATTTGGTTTAGGTATGTTGATGATTCTTTCTGTACGTAGCCCACTGATTGTAATGTTGAGGCTTTTTCTAAACGAACTAAATAACTTAGTACCTTCCATAAAGTTCACTTATTAAGTTGAAGTCAATAGTAAGCTACTTTTTTGGACTGTCTTGTTCATCGTACTGAGCAAGGTTTTAAATTTTCTGTATATAGGAAACCTACCTATGTTTCTCTGTACATTCATATTTACTCGAACCAACCTATTAATGTGAAAATATCTGTATTTATTTCCATGTTTTTTACGCGCACTACGAGTTTGTAGCCCCGAATTTGTGGACCGGAAATTTGAGTGTATTTACAAAATTGGTAGGGATCTGAAGTACCCTTTATGTTTTGGATAATGACTTGGCGTCAGCCAAGGCACTATCCTTACGAAAAATATTTTGAGTCTTCCCTTTAATATTAATTTTAGACATATTCCCAAGCTTTTTTTTCCAAACTTTCTTGCATTTATGCAATTCCATGTACTTCCTGCAACGAATTTTATGTTGGTCAAACTGACTGGTAAAGGTGTACCCAGCACAAAGATAGTTTCCGAACAGGGCAGATTTCTAATGCCTCATTTGTACACATAAGTTCCACTGGCCATCAGATTGATTGGTCGGGAGCAAAAGCTCTAATTTATGTTAATGGTCCCAAGAACGAAACCTGTTTGAATCAGCTATTATTAAATCTACGCAGCACCATAATTTCAATCTTAGTGATGGGCTGTTTAAAATTGATAATTTTATAATTGAAAAAATATGTAAACAGTATAAAAATTGTCTCTCAGGTTTTATATAAGTTTGTATAATAATTAGTTTATTCAGTTAGACTGTATTACTTGTCATTCATTTGATTTTTGAGGTGACGTATCATTAGTCTTTTATTTGTGACGTCACATGTTTTTGTTTTTATATGTTCGCTCCACTTTTCTTTATCATTTACCTTTGTACTTTCCCCTGAAGATGTTTTAACAACCAAAGCGCTTTGGCTGTCGGTTGTTTTCTTTCTTTGGGAATTTCACGCATATATATATATATATATATATATATATATATATATATATATATATATATATATATATATATATATATATATATATATATATATATATCACTGAGTAGCTCGTGACTTCCTCTAACCGACTTAGTCCAAGAAACCGCAAAAATAGAAAAAGGTTGTATTTTTCCCATAAGGCTTCAGTATTTGAAACGCTTGAGGGGACTGACCTCGGGGCCATTAAATGAATTTATTTTCGAAATTTTAACGCATTTAGCATTGGTGATCCATATTCTCGCTATTTATCAATAAAATTTTCCTCAAACACCCCAAACTGTATTTCTTTCCCATAGACTTTTATTTGGCTTTGTGATATCTAATTAAATATCAACGTTATTGTCTCTTAACTTTGACTTCAGAATTTCCCAAAATTGGAAAAAAAATCTGAATTTTGGAAAGTTTTTTGGCTGTAACCTTTTTACTATGCATCACAACCCAGTGTATTATATATCATTTTATAGGTCACTTCGTCTTCTAGAGATCTATTAGTACCATTGTATCCAGTAAGGGCGTATTAGCCATTTGCATAATCATGCTTTTCTTGGAAATATATCCCCCAAATCCACATATATCGTTGGATAGATAATTTAATTCTCTATCAGTACTTCTAAGCACATTATTGTACCATTAAAACCTTTTGGCAAAATGACGCATAGCCAAAATATTTAGTCAGGTTTTGGGGCAAATTTGGAGACCATTTTGACCATTTGACCTCTTTAACTTAGAGATGTATGTTAGTTCTAAATATCACTCGAGTTGCACTGTTACATCCTTTAAGATGGTATACATCGCGTCGCGCTATCTAAATAAACAGCAAAGTTACTGTCACTTTACTGACTTTTGGATTTCCCCAAATTCAAAAAATCTCTATTTTGGAGGGATTTTCGGCTATAACATTTTTACTATGCATCGCAGCACACAGATTTACTATATACTAGCATAGCCACACGACTTTGTCAAGGATAAAAAGACCTTTGAAAACAAATACAGATTCTTATCTTTTAAAATCTCTACTTACAATCAAATTTCAGCATTTTTATTCTCGCTATCATACTCACACATGGAACTCACTGCGAACTCAGTGGACAAGGGTAACGAAGTAGCAATTAAGTAGAATAGTTAACATACTACACATCCTGGTTCTGATTTCAGATTAAACCGAAGGTCCCATAACTACCTAAATCCACTCTGTTGTCTCTTACTATACTTCGCTCTCCTATCCGGAAACCTCCTTCTTCTCCACCCTCTATAAAGTAAGGGGCGCGGCGATTTGCCTTCCTTGCTGCCATGCTGACGGGACTTAGCGCTCCGTCAGGCCCCAGCTTAGCCTCTTTTCCTTCTTTCAGACAGCCTGTGTTTGTTCCCTACTTCCTCACTTCCCCTACAACCCCTTGCACAACTTTCTCTGGTCGGCCTCTATTTTCACAGGGTAGATGCTGACATACTTCTTAGCCAACTATCCCGGATCGGAGCCGAGGGGGAAGGGAGCAATGTTTCATAATCCCTGAGCTCTGGTTTGGAATGGTAGGTTTTTAACAACTTGCTCCATCCCCACCCATACCTTCCTCACATCCCCTTTCTTTCTCACTTCACTATCTATTATTTTTACGCCTTGCCCAAGGTGGAGCCGCCATGCCAAAAGGCTGCCAGGTCACCGGGTGGGAGGGGTGGTCTAAAATATCGGCACATGTCTCTGCCAGCCCCGTACTCACCCCTCGCAGAGCGGGCTACTGCGAGGAGTGATTAGCGTCTGCATCCCTTGATGAGAGAAAAAAAATCCCCTTAATTCCACCGTCGGAGCCGCCCTCGGGCAGCTCCACTGGAAAAATGAAGCCTCCTCCCTCAACTGTGCTTTCACAGGGGAACCTCCAAAATTGTTTGACCGGAGAGGAGGTTTACTCCTCCCCATTGCCTACAAGTGCAGGGGGCTCCCCTCTCACCCCCTTCTTTGGAGTGGCCCTCGGGTGCCTCCCCATTTACAGTGGCATTCCCCCCTTTACTTTCCCAGGAGACTGCCAAGACAACCAGCAGGCAGCCCATAACTGACCGCTTCCTGTTGAAGCAGCACGGTAGGGAAAACCCAATTAGGAGGGAGAGGGAAGACAGGGCCCATCGGCCGCTTCCCTCAAAAGACCTGCTGGCTCGAATATTGAACCTTACGGGGGTCAAGGCACGTGCGCCAACACCTAAGCCGACTAGAGAGACCACTCCCAATGGGACCTGTGATGTCCTGGGAAATGGCCACAGGGAGCCCCGCCCCCCGAGAAAGACATGGTCCTTGAGGCAACCCAGCCCCAGACGGTAGGACCTTCCATGGGGGTGAATCCGGGTGGCGAAAAAGACTAAAAAGACTCCGGGCTCCTCTCCATCAGCAGGGGCTGCGGGGACGGACTGTTCTGCTACTTCGTTAAGCGACCAAGCCAAGATCAGCACGTCCGGCCCCGCTGCCGCCCCTTCCCCCCGGGTGTGGAGCCCCTGACAAAGCCCAAAAGTACAAGTGCGCAGAGCGGAGCCTCGATTACGTCGGAACCCTTATACAGAGACTACGTGGCGTTTTCTAGCCCGCTGACTTCAAACGCTTTCTTGTTATTCGCATGTTGGCTAAGGGCGACATGATCCATCAGAGGAGAGCTTAAGTTAGTGTGATTGGTAGGGAGCCGAAGGTGACCCGTTTCTCGGACGTGAGCCTTTTGGCGAATGCGTCAAATCTCTCTGAGTCGGCCATGATTAGTGCCCTTCGGACACTTGATGGCACGCCTGTGAGTGTGATGCTGCACACTAGCATGAACTTGGTGAAAGGGAGTAGTTTATGCAAGGGAACTCGTGGACTACTCCATAGAGGACATCACCTTAGAGCTGGCCGACCATTGGGCAGTCATGGTCGAACGTGTGATGAGAAAACAGGGAGGGGCCTCGAAACCCACCCCTGCACTCCTCCACACATTCGACTGTGACAAGCTCCCTGAGTCGGTGCGTGCCAGTTGGTATCGCTACCACGTGAAAGCATTCGTTCCAGTGCCGCTGAGGTGCTATTAATATCACCGATTCGGCTAGATTAATCGCTCCTGTCGACGTGCAAAATCGGGTTTACCTGAAATCTGTGTAAGTTGCTCCAAAGCCGCACACGATAAGTCCAAATTGTGTGTGGCTAAGTGTCTCAATTGCGGAAAGCTGTAACCCCCTTCTTCGAAGCAATGTGGTGCGTATCTCCTTGAGGAGGAAATCCTGGCCGTTTAGGCTCAGGATCATCTCTCATCTCGTGAGGCTAAAGACTTGGTCCTGGCGCGCCCGGCGCTGCCTGGGAGGTCATATGCTTCAATGATGAGAAGGACACCCTCTGCTTCTGTCCTCTCCAGACCTAAGAGCACAGTCATTTTCGCGCACATTCGGAACCCTTAAACGAATTCTACCCACCCCGGTCGCTCTCCTGGTAAAGGTGGCGACACAAAGGGTCCACACCTAGCCCCAGCTAAAACCAGGGATCTCCCCTTCCCCCAACGTGACCATAACCCGTAAGGCGAAACAGCCACGCGCCTCCACCGAGTCATTAGACTCCTAGGAGGCAACACCCCTGAAGTTGGTCACCAGGCTGTCTTCCGGGATTTCTAAAGCTCCCACCCGAAAGGAGGACAGCCCTAAAAGAACTTAGGCTCCTTCACCCACTCCCAGTGGTGGGCTGGATGACTGAGAGACGGTGGATCGTCGAAAAGAGGGCCCCCCGCCTCCGAAGCCGCCCCGCCCGACTAAAGTTTCGAGGCAGAGGGAGGAAAAGTGAGCCTAACCTCCCCAATAAGTCCTCGAAGGCGACAGCGCCTTCAGCGCATTGTCCGACCAACAGCACCATGAGTTCTTCCTCCGGTAAGCGTACGGCCACTCCCGTGAGGTTCTTCTGTTCGAAGAAGGTCCCCGCGTCCCCTCATAGCCGGGCCTGGAAGGCATATTTCTTCAATGGAATTGCCGCAGACTCCGGGCCAACTGGGATGAGTTGCGGAAGCTCTTCTCCTCCCGGTCCCAGTTAGCTATCTTTTTGCATGAGACCATGCAAGCGCATGCCCTCTGCCCATTCTCCCGGCGTATAAGGGTTTTGCGACCCCACCACCACGGGATGAGGGCCGGGCGGGAGGATGTGCGATTTACACCCGGCATGATGTCTCCGTTCTTCTCTTCGCTTTAGATACCCCTTTTCAGGCAGTAGCAGTTCAGCTGCACCTGGATAGGAGGTATACTGTTATTTCCTCATACATTCCCCCGTCAGCGGGAGACTTCCGCCGCGTCGTGGCACGGTTGCCGAGGCCCTTTCTCTTGCTCAGAGATCTAAAGGTGGACACCACCTCTGGGGCGACTAGTCGATTAATTTCCCGGGTCAAGTCCTTGCCGACCTGATCGACGAGCTTGAGATGGGTGTCGTAAATGGGGATTAGTTTACGCATCACTGCTGAGAACCACTTCATTTTCCTGTCTCGATCTATCTCTCTGGTCTCCGGATGCACAGCCTAATTTTAATTGAAGGGTGGTTGAGACCTCAATTGTAACCATCACTTTCCCATTAAAATATCATTTTCTGGGCCGCCACCGCCCGAGAGCCCGCCGCCGCCCGAGAGCCCACCTTGGTGGTGCTTGGCTGGGACGCAGTGGTCTGCATTTCAGGAAATGACTGAATTCTCTATCTCAGTCGAGTAGTTTAGGTCGGTAGATGAGGGCCTTGAGTTCTACTCCGGAAACCTCATCGCCTGGGCCTAACTAGTATTCCTACAAGGTCTGGACGTTTTGCACGTCAACCACTCCCGTGGTGGTCAGCCGAATCAAAGAAGGCTCTCTAGCAGAGCGTTATGCCTACATGCGCTATAAACGCCGCCCGAACGATTTTACTGTCGGTGAATTTCGTCGGGCTAGGTTCCGGTTTATTTCGAAGCACGCCCGCTGCTCTTCTTGGTAGGCATACGTGTCTTCACTTAGCGCGAGGACCCCTTTAGCAGAGGTGTAGAAGTAAATCACAAGGATCAGGGCAAGTTCTCGCAGGATCCCCCCCCCCTCCGTTCTCTAGGAGAATAGGACCGCAATCTCGGACCCCACGTCTGTGGCGGAATCATTCGCGGCCGCTTTCTCTGCATACTCTAGCCGGGATGCTGCTCCGCCAGCATTCAATGCACGTCGTCATGTCGTGGAATGCCACCAGCTGGGCTTTACCTCCAGAGGCGGAAAACCCTTCAACGATAGGTTTATTCTGAGTGAGTTGCGTTCCGCTCGAAAGTGGTAACCTTAGAGGTTACCACCTTTGGGTATTTGTCGCCACGCGTCTGCTCTCAAAGCTTCTACAGCGGCGGGAGTATTGCGTTCGACCTTTTTAGAGAAAACCTCGTGTCGCGCTGGAACCGTGCCAGTGTATACGAATGGCTATAAGTCCCAAGAAGGTATCGGCTTCCATGCCGTATCCCCTCTATTTAAAGTCAGCGGGATCCTTCGCCTACGCCTAGTGGTAGGCTAAGTGGCTCGGAGACGGTGGATCCTCCAAAAGAAAGTCCCCAGGCTCCGAAGCCGCATCGCCCGCCTAAGGTTTCAAGGCGGAGGGAGGATAAGACTCGCATGGCAAGTCAAACCTACCCCAATAAGTCCTCGAAGGCTACAGCGCCTGGGGTTCTTCCTCTGGGAAGCGTACGCCTATCGCCGTCAGGAACTTCTGTTCGAAGAGGGCTCCCGCGTCACCTCCGAGCTAGGCCTGGAGGATATATTCCTTCAATCGAATTTCCGTGGCCTCCGGGCCAACTGGAAGGAGCTGCGGAGGCTCATCTCGTCCCGTTCCCCGTTAGCTATTTTTCTGCAAGAGACCATGCTAGGCGCGTGCCCCCTGCCCGCACTCCCGGGGTATAAGAGTCTTGCGCCCCCACCACCACGGGATGGCCGAGCTGGGGGATGCGCGGTTTACACCCGGCATGATGTCTCCGTTCTTCCTTTCTCTTTAGATACCTCTTTTGACGCAGTGGCTGTGCAGCTGCATCTGGATAGGAGGTATACTATCATTTCTGCGTACATTCCACCGTCAGCTGACTTCGACGCGGTGGACTTCCACCGCGTCGTGGCACGGTTGCCGAGGCCCTTTCTCTTACTTGGAGATCTGAACAGCAGAGATTTTCTCTGGGGAGATTACGAAATAAATCCCCGGGACAAATCCTTGCCGATCTGATCGAAGAGTTTGAGATATGTATCCTAAATGTGGATGAGTTTACGCATCACTGCCCTAGAACTGCTTCTTTTTCTTGCCTTGATCTATCTATGTGCTCTTCGGAACCACAGCCTGATTTTGATTAGGGGGTGGTCGATGACCTCCATGGTAGTGATCACTTTCCCATTCAAATATCATTTTCAGGGCAACTGCTGCCTGAGAGACCACCTCGGTGGTGCTTGGCGCGGGCGCGGTGGCCTGCATTTCAGGAAATGACTGAATTCTCTATTTCAGTCGAGAAGTTTAGGTCGGTAGATGAGGCCGTTGAGTTCTTCTCCGGCACCCTCATCGCCGAGGGCCTGACTACTATTCCCATAACGTCTGGCCGTTTTGCACACCGACTACTCCCGTTATGGTTAGCCGAGTTGAGACGGCTCTCAAGCAGAAGTGTTATGCCTGCATAGGCTATAAACGCCGCCCGAAAGATTTCGCTGTCGGTGAATTTGGTCGGGCTAGGGCTAAGTTCCGGTTTATTTCGAAGCACGCCCGCCGCTCTGTTTGGCGGGTATACGTGGCTTTACTTAACGGGAAGACCCGTCTAGTAGAGGTGTGGAAGCGAGTCAAAAGTGTGCTGGGCAATTTCTCGCAGGAGTACTCTCCCGTTCTCCAGGCGAATGATACCGCAATCTCGGACCCCACGTCCGTGGCGGAATCCTTCGCGACCACTTTCTGCGCATTCTCTTGCCGGGATGCTGCCTCACAGGCATTCAATGCTCATCGTGATGTCGCCTAAGGCCGCCGACTGGACTTTACCTCCAGAGGCGGAGAACGCTTCAACAACAGCTTTACTCTGAGTGAATTGCGTTCCGCTCTTTCTTCGTGCGTGGAGTCCGCCCATGGTCCGGAGGATGTCCCGTACGCCATGCTTTGACACGTGGGTGAGCGAGGTATGGCCTTTCTCTGAGTTTTGTTTAACAGGATCTGGGTGAGGGCCTCTTTCTAGATTCCTGGCGATTCGCTACTGTGCACGCCTTTCGCAAACCGAGGAGAGATCACTCTACTCCGGCCGGTTTCCGCCCAATCTCTCTAACTTCTTGCGTGTGCAAGTTAATGGAGAAATTGGTAAATGTTAGATTAGCCTTTTTCCTGGACAGCGGAGGCCATCTGTCTTATGTACAGTGCGGCTTCCACAAGTTCCGGCCAACGTCGGATGCTCTGCTCTGACTGGAAAATGACGTCTGCGAGGCCTTCCTTCGTAGACAGCACTAAGCCACTGTGTTTTTCGATCTGGAGAAGGCCTATGATACCTACTGGTTATACAGTATCATGGAGACTCTCCACACGATAGGGGCGAGGGGACGCCTCCCAATCTTTATATTGGCCCTCTCCGGCCCAATAGAGCAGGAAGAGAGTGTCCCGCAGGAAAGTTTCCTCAGTCTAACACTCTTTGCACTGAGCATCAACGGCATGACCTCGGTGCTGCCGGAATTTGTTCTCGCTACGCTCTACGCGACGATCTCTCCATCTCTTTTGCGCGGCCTAGATGCCAACTCTGGAGCGTCGACTCCAACAGGCGTTGAACTCCGTCTCTTTCTATGCCAAAGCGCACAGGTTTCGGTTTTCTTGGCCAAGACTAAGGTGGTGCACTTCTGCCGCCATCCACGGTTCCACTCCGATCCAGATTTGTTCTTAATGGGGTGCGCCTGGATGTGGTTGAATCACACTGTTTCCTTGGTCTTGTATTAGACCGACGCCTCACCTGGGAGGCTCATATTCGCAGCCTTAGGGTTTTTTGTACCCGCGCCATGGATAATCTCCGCTCCGTGACGTTCAGCGCTTGGGGCGCTGATAGGGCTACTGCCTTACTTTTTTATCGATCCTTTGGCCATTCGAAGCTCCGTTACGGATGCGAGTTTTATGCATCCGCAGCCTAGCGTGTATTGCGGACGGTGGACTCGATCTACCACACCGGCCTGCGCTTGGCGACCGGTGCCTTCCGCATTTTCCCGATAGAGAACCTACTTGTCGATGATGGGGATATGCCACTAACTCTACGCCTTTTACAGTTCATCACTGGCCTGTACGCGCGAGCCCGGCGCCTCTCTCAGTCGCCAACAGGTCTCACTGTATCTGCAACTGATTTCGATGGTGCCTATGCCGCCGACAGACGTCAGTCATACCTTAAGCCCTTCTGGTTTAGCGCCAGGAAACTCCTTCTCGGGCAGCTGGCGCCCCTTTTCTTCCCAGGACGGCACCCTGGAGAGTACCACATTTGGCTATTTGTCGCTACGTCTCTGCTCCACCATGCTTGTACAGCGCTGGGAGTATTGCGCTCGACCTTTTTGGAGCACACCTCGTGTCGCGCTGGAACCGACCCAGTGTATACGAATGGCTATAAGTGCCAAGAAGGGGTTTGCTTCCATGCCGTATCCCCTCTGTTTGAAGTCAGCGGGGCTCTGCTAGGCGCTGCGTCTGTCTTCATGGCCGAGCTGGTGGCAATACACCACTCGGTACGGGAGATTACGCGACGTGCCCGGTTCGGAGACTAGATTATTATCTATAGCGACTCACAAAGCGCCATGAGTGCTCACGAGGCATTTGAATCTCCGCATCCCCTAGTTCGCGATATCCGTGACGCCAGGTTTTGGCAAGCCGGTCGGATGTCGAGATTATCTTCTGCTGCGTTCCTGAATATGTAGGAATTGCGGGAATTGAGTGCGCCAAAGAGTCCGCGAGGACTCTGCGACCGGACCAGCGTTTCGCTCTTCTTCACACTGACTACATGACAAGAATAGGGGCAGCTCTTCGGACTGCTTGGCAAAGAAGATGGGAGACGGTCGAAGGGAACGTTAAGTTGCGTACCATTGCGCCGCGACTGTTCCATGTATCTATCTCCCAATGCCGCGACAGGTTTAGGTCGCTTTCTGCCGTCTGCGAATCGGGCATGTTCGTGTGACGCATCGCCATTTGATGGAGCGCTCGCCTGCGCCCTATTGTGACGACTGCTTCGTCCCCCCAACTGTTCGGCACATTCTTGTCAAATGTCCCAGTCTAAGTTATCTTCGCGCACGTTACCTGTTTTGGTACCGAGATGGGCGGGGTCGCTACCACCTGTCCCTTGTCTCTGGGACGAGTTCGTACACATTGACTGCTGGACTTATAGACTTTTGCGGGGACTCCGGCCTTCTTCCCTTTATTTAACTAGGTTTTATTTTTTTGTTATTGTTGTTTTCTTTGTAGGTCCCACGCTACTGCGCTGGGGTGAGGGGGCCCTTCCCCCGACGCTGGAGATTCCTTCCTAATTGTTACGATCTTCCCTTTTTATCAATGTTGTGTTTCCATATTCTTATTTTAAAGTAGCCTAGTGCTAGGCTGTCGTGATTCCAACGACTTATTCCCAAGTAGGCAGTGGCCAGATGAGCTATTAAAAATAATTAATAATAATTCTCTTCCTTCGCGTTCATACTTACCGTATTTCCCTTGTCCGTATTCTACTTGGGCCGGTGACAATATGGGTCCGGAGGATTACAATTGACCACTGAGCCCTCCCATCCACTCGCCCTGGCTACTCTTAAGAGGGCTAAGGGAGAAGGTTCGGACGATTTGTTTATCGTCTCTGACTTTCATTTTCATTTCATTTTATATGGAATTTAACAGATCCATATTAAAAAAATCTCTAATCATTTCTAAGCATTGTCAAGTATTAGTTTGCGTTTTGAAAACCAGGTAGCAATACTTTTGCCAAATCTGAGTGCCTTTGTTACTCCCCGTGGGAAGTTACCCTCACTGGTTACCTTTGTTCCTTTGTTGGCCATTATATGTATATATATATATATATATATGTGTGTGTGTGTATGTGTGTGTGTGTGTGTGTGTGATAGAACGGTCTGAGGCTGCCAGCTGCCATGCTTCAGCCCCTATCACATGTCGAAACGCATGCTTCCCACGTGCATCCTGCGAGAGAGACTAGAAGGCGCGTTATCGCCCACCATTGACAAGTTTAATCAAGGAGGTTCAATCCCCCCGTTTGGCTCCATGCGTCGATCTCGCCAGATTGAATTAGGCTTATGGGAAGATAGGACATTTTCCCAAGCTCCACCGGGACATTCCATCGAAGTCCCCCCCCCTCCCTCGCCCATTGTTCCCTACGCCGAGGGGCTGGCTCCGGCTATTTAGGCGATAGCATTTCGCGTTTGAACCAGATCCCGATTATTTTCGCGAGGCATCACGCCGATCCTTTCTCCCTTGTGCACCCAGGAACTCTACCCCAAGAAACCCCTTATTCACTTGAAGAGGACAATATTCCTTGAGTGCCAAGGTTCGTGCCCCTCGAGACGCCAAGTCAACAGCCTCCCCCCCCCCTGTTGTTCAGAAAGATAACAACTTTAGAACAGCCATTGTTCTTCAAGCCCGTTCGTCAAGAAACGGTTCTCCCCCCCCCCCTGTTGTTCAAAAAGAGAACAACTTTAGAACAGCAATGTTCTTTAAGCCCATTCGTCAAGAAACGGTTCTCGTTCCCAAGAAATCACGTCAGTGGTAATTTAATTCCCCCCTTTTTAACGTTCTTCAAGAAAACGCTTGGTTACACCAATAACCTCCATTGTTCATCTAGAACATCTCCAATATCCTGTCTCAAGGATCGCTCGTACTTCCGAGCCCCACTTCGCTCTCACTACTCGAAGTCAGTCCTCCCCCCTCGTTAAGGACAACCCTCCCGAAGAACCCCTTCTCCTGGAAAAGCAACCGCCAATTTGACCGAAGATTCCTTCCCATCGCCTTTCTCTGCGACGACAACCTTATAATTACATAAGCTACGCATTACATTTAACCATTTAACTGTCTGTTAACGCAACTCTGTGCTTAAACGGATATTAGCCAACCATTCCCCCTTCTTGTTTGTTTTGTCGTTTAAAATCCCTCCAAATCTTAATCCTCGGCTTAGACAAATATTCCCATGACCATTTTCGTTTGCTGTGTCTCTCCCATTTTAATCTCCGGTCATGTAAATATTTTCCGTGTGTTGTTTTGATAAATTAATTAATAAAACTCTATTTTATTAATATTTGCAATATTTTTTTCCTTGGGCTCCGTTCCACTTCTTAAGTATATTGAATATAAATAATCCCTCTCCAGGCCCCGTTTTAAACCATTCTCGGCATCTGATTACCACGCACTCGAAATATAGAATAATCCCCTCAACGAATAGATATATATAGTATATCGTCGGGAGCCTATTTTACGACATATATATATATATATATATATATATATATATATATATATATATATATATATATGTATATATCTTAGGGTGGGTCAAGGATATATAGTAAAAATTTCATAGTGAACTTTTTGTTTCTGCACTCGTGAATTATTATGAGGCTTCATGAGAAACTCCCAAATCCGGAGTTTCTTCAAATCAAAGCATGTTGAGGGGTCACAACGAGTGATCGAAAGTTTACTTTGCTTTCTCTTAGCGTAGCGTACCTACCATGCACTGTGTTGTGGGCGCTATGCCTTTAGATATACTTTTTGGTGATGTCAACTCATTTTGTGCATACCCTGACGTAGTTTTTGCTGTTATATAGCAATGTCTTTATACTCTCAGACCCAGAACTAAGCTAACAACATCCTCGTTTTCTCCTCAGATGTAAATGGCGATTTCAACTCGGAAAAAGACTGAGCTGTTTTTGTTGAGACAGCCTTTTGAAGCCCACAGCCAGATTGTCCTTCGAACAGGGGAAGATGAACTGCGGTGACTCTTCTGTCATGGATCGAACAGCAAAGACAATCGAAAAGCTCTTATTAACAAAGTCGTCAAAGTTTTGGAACGTGCCCAAATTCCTGTTGTCCCGCTGCCATCAATCATGAAAAAACTGGAAACCCTCGTCGGGAAGTACGAATTCCGCAAAATGGCGAAAAAAACTCAATCCGAGGAGGACAAGGACTCCGACGCCCCCTCCAGGGACACATGTCGTCTCTGTTCGACATCGCAGCCCCTGCTACTTCTTCCTCCATGATCCACCTCAACCAGGAGGACAAGAACTTCCTCGACGACAAAAGGGGCCAGAGGAAAATGGTAATGAGTACTCTTGACAAGGAGAGTGTGCCAAAAAGAGTCTAGGAAACATGAGAGGTTGGCTGCTGGGAGAAGGAGGAAGGAGAACGAGTTAGCGGAGACTTCGGAGAGGGAAGAGACGGTTGAGTTGGCGAGCAGGAGTTCCATCACCGCTTCTTCATAAACTTCTTCATCCACCACCATCTCTCACGAAGGAGCTTGCAGCAGCGGCTGACAGGGTCTAGTTGACCCTCGCACCACGTCTTCTTTGCTATCGCTGCAGACCAGAAAATGCTGAGTCTGTCCACCTCGTACATTTGCCGACACCAGAAAGTGTTGCGGAAGGAGACAGCAGAAGCAGCCCTTAAGGATTTTTAAAAACGAGTACAGGAGCACGACGCGGTTATCATCCTTCATTGAGACAGGAAACTCTTGCCCAGATCAGAGAGTCAAGGTCATGTCGATCGCTTGCCATCGTTGTCACCAGTCCATCCCTCGAAGGACACAAGCTCCTTGCTATTCCTGCCTTGCCACCGGTATCGGAGAGAAATGGCCAGAAAACTAGAGGAGACCACCAGACACTGGACGTTCGAAGTCAGAGTTAGGGGTATCTGCTTCGACAACACCGCTTCAAACACAGGCGTCCATGCTGGTTGTTGCACACTCCTCGAACAGAAGTTGGTTCGTCAGCTGTTAAACTTGGCGTGCGGCCACCACGTTATGAAGCTCATCTTGGCCTCAGCCTTCGAGGCCACCTTCGGCGACGCTACGTCCGGCCCAGAGGTTTAACTATTCAAACGGTTCCACAAGAAGTGGCCCACTCTCGTACATGCCAATGCTACGATCATCAACGACCCTCGGTTGGCTTACCATGGCGAATGGAAGAGGACGACCCTTGCAAGGCGGCCGAAACGACAAGAGACGATTATAAAGAGTTTGCGAAATTAACGGCAAAGGTCATAAAGGCGGAGGTTCCCACCACCGTCTGCAAACCAGGAGCTCACCACCACGCGAGATAGATGGCGAAGGCGATCTACACGCTCAAGATCACGATGTTCAAGGACGAGTTCGAACTCACGCCGAAGGAACTGCGTAGCCTCCAGGAAATGAGTGTGTTCATCATCCTAATCTACGCCCGTGCCTGGTTCGAGGCTACCTTGGCCGCATACGCTCATTTCAACGATCTCACTCTCTTCCAGGATCTCACAACTACAGAGACCTCAACTCAAAGATCTCGGAGGCCACGGTGAAGACCTTCATGCGACACTTTTGGTACTTGGGGACGGACCTCGTCGGCCTTGCGTTGTTCAGCGACAAAGTCACGATTGAGGAGAAGACCAAGATGGTGGAGATGCTGGCCATTGACAAGGACCTCGACAGCGCCCCAAGATCCTTCTTCGGTGACTTTGAGTGACCTTGTCACCAAGCAGTCACTATTCTCCCTCACGGCACTGAAGTTGGATGCCCCGTTTCTCCAATCTCCTGTGCCCAGTTGGAAGGAAAGCGAAGCGTACAACCAGGGGAAGGAGACCATCCACCATCTGACAGTGACCAATGATGCAGCGGAATGGGCGATCAAACTGATCACTGGTTATTCCCAGATCTTAACCAAGGACGAGAGCAATCGACAAGCTCTCCTGCAAACTGTCGAGCGCCACCGACGGCTGAACCTGAACCCTAGCTGATATTACAGAAGAATATACAAATCGTTTCAATCCTTATTTCAGCCATTTTCAGTTTTATTTTGAAGAAAGTCCAGGAAATGTGCCATTCCTATCACTGTTCCTAAGTGTTTTTTGCATAGTATCAGGGTAATATTCCTCCCATATACACTATTGTATCGTGAAATGTTCTTAGAATAGTTATTTACCTCACTTCAGAGAAATAGTTTAGTTTCTGTGGCATTTATAGTTGATGTGAATAAATAAGCTTGAGAAATGAATATTTGTATGGTCTCGAAAAATCAACTACCCTGCGCGACCACTAAATCTTAGAAGATTCAAATGAAACTTCTTTTTGTGCTTTTTTTTCCCTTGTTATTCCATATATATATATATATATATATATATATATATATATATATATATATATATATATATATATATATATATATATATATATAGTGGAAAACTCACAAAGTATCGCGTGAGTAAGCAATAAATGCAACAAAGCCTACATCGAAAATTAATACGAGGATTCCAAGTACTTTCGAACTTTATTTCGAGTTGTTTATCAAAGAATAACAAAAGTATTGAAAATTATAATATATAAGGATGATACATTGGAGAGGAAACACCCACAAAAATAGCAAAAGAACAATCAACAAAATGAATTAATATGAAATGGAAACCTTGGAAGAGCGAAGATAAATACAACCTAAGATCATTAAATCAGGTAAATTCAAAAGAGTAAATATAGGTTGACAAGAAGAAAAAAAAATACCGCCTAAGCAATTAGGGAGGGAAAAAATCTGAGTGAGAGATTATATATATATATATATATATATATATATATGGGTTAAAATCACGAGAGGTAAGACGTAAATAAGTATAAATATTTGGTTGTACCACGTAGGGAAAAAGAAAGATTGATTGGAGCTAGTACTTTTGCTATTTTCATAATATTTTCAAACTCACTATGTATTTATACAGAGCAATGTTTTCCCTATAAAGTCAGACTTTTTATGAGCTCTGATAAGTTTGATTTGAAGAAGAAAGGACTGGATCTAAAGAAAACAACCGGGGCTAATATTCATATTTACCTTTTCGGTGCTGGAGATTAGGAACGATTCAAAGATATTTATGCTAATAAAATCATTTATATGCATTATGGTATCTGCTTTTGACCAGTTAATCTGGTGATCCATCTTACGCCTGTGGGCGGCCAAAGCATTATTTGTATATCCCTTATATATTACATTTTGATGTTGCTTAATTCTTACAAAGATATTTTTAGAAGTTTGACCTATATAGAATAAATTGCAATCTAAACAAGGTATACTGTATATTACATTGGTATCGTTTCTTGTTCTTTGTTTTATTAACATATTTGTAATGTATAATTGTATTTAAAAATTACATTTATATCAAGTTGTTTTAACATTGGTACTACATACAACAAATTACCATGGTAAGGTAAAGTAATATGTTGTGTAAAGGTTCTGTTTTCCTAAACTTGTGGTTATAGAATTTTTTTTAGCTTTATACTGTAGGGGTGCGAAGATGTATCAGAGAAAAACTTTCTTCCAAAGCGAGAATATAAATAGCCCATTAAATTACTAACTCAAAAACAGACTCGCCGTAACGTGACGGCAGAGTGCTGGCATTTGGATTCAAAGACCCGCGATCGATACTCCTCAGTCCACAATTTTTACGAAGAAAATTCACGAAGAAACGAAGACCACGGAAAACGCTTTAAGGACAAGTCAAGAAAACTCAAGATAAATGGATCGCCTCCAGAAGAAAAACGGAACTCAAGGAAAAATGACTTCAAGGGCTAACTCATCAATTCAACAAGAAATCATCACGTCATCAATATAACTTTTCTTATTTATTAATATCATACTTCACTTTGAGATTTCTATATTCGAAATCTATGTATTTCCTCTTGACTGAAGTTGCCCCTTGAAACATTGTCTTGCATTTATCTGACTCTTAGTATTCTCGTTTGCGGAGATTCCTTCTTCTATAAGTTGGCTGGGTTAGTTTTTGATCTTCGTTTTTCTTTTATTGATGTATCTTCATATTAACTTGCATTTATCTTGATGTGATGATTTCCTTCCTGATTCTTGATGACGTGATGATTTCTTGTTGAATTGATGAGTTAGCCCTGGAAGTCATTTTTCCTTGAGTTCCGTTTTTCTTCTGGAGGCGATCCATTTATCTTGAGTCTTCATGAGTTGTCCTTAAAGCGTTTTCCGTGGTCTCCGTATTCTTCGTGAATTTTCTTCGTAAAAATTCTGGACTGAGGAGTATCGATCGCTGGTCTTTGAATCCAAATGCCAGCACTCTGCCGTCACGCTACGGCGAGTCTGTTTTTGAGTTAGTAATTTAATGGTCTATTTATATTCTCGCTTTGGAAGGAAGTTTTTCTTTGATACATCTTCGCACCCCTACAATACATGCAGTTTTCCAAAAATATATTTCAGGTAACACAGATTGAAGTCAATCTCTTTAATTTTATAAAATTCTTGGTCTATATAGTCAGGACTACATATTCTGAGTGCTATAAGATACATGGAAGAAAATACTGATGTTGTAATATTTTTAGAATGACCTGAATAAAAATGGACATAGGATAAATTATATTTGTCGGTTTCCTGAAAATAGAAAACTTAAACCTGTCTGGTTGCCTAATTATTAGAACATCTAGGAAAGGAAGGTTGAATATTTTCTTATTTTTCTAAAGTAAATTTAATTGACGGAACTAATGAATTAATAAATATACTAAAACCATTGAGGTTAAAATCTTCCTTTAGAATTCCCAGGACATCGTCTACATAGCGGTACCAAACAATTTGAGTGGACCAAACCGGTGGAATCAGCCTCGTTTTAAAATATTCCATATATATATTTGACAATAAGGGAAATAAGGGATTACCCATAGCCATGCCAAACACTTGTTGTTAGAACTTGCCATTTTTAAAACTAAATTTACATTTTTTAATGTATAAACAATCGAGTTATCATTCTCTTCGTCCTCCATCTAATAATACCATTGTATCCAGTGAGGACCTATAATCTATTTACATAATCATGCTTGTTCGTAGAAATTTGACCAAAATCTTGTTGTTTCTTTGCAAAAATTGCCAATTTACTACCTGAATGCATCCCGGAAAAATTGTATGAAGATACCAACCGATAGATAATTTAATCATCTGCATATATATGGGCTTAATATAATTGTTGAAGGATGAAAGTTCTGGGTGAAAATACTTTTTGAATATGATCGGGTGGTGAATTTTAACCCTCTTCATGGAGCTCCGAGCCAATTAACTACTATAGAATTTTATATGAACCAAACGTATTATATAGAATTCGATGCAAATCCGAGCGTAGTTTATCATGTTGTGTTCAGATTCACCTCATTCCAATAAATCACAAAGATACTGCCGCTTAGCCGTGGGTTAGGAGGCGAAAATTTTCGATCACTTTGGTAAATTTACCTATAACATTATTAATATTCATCATATATGAGTGGTTTATATATTCTTTTATAGACAATTACATCCACTATATGCGACATTCATTGTATTTTGTGTAAACCTATTATTAGTTCGTAATCATGTCTCATCGTGGATTTTTGCCGAAAAAATAACTTTTTGCGCCAAAATTGCCGCTTTTCGACTTGAAGGCCGTCTGTTAAAACAATCTGTTATATGCCATCCGATAGATAATTTAATCTTCTATCAATGTTTTTAGTATAATCGATGAGGAATGATGTGTTATACCAAAAATTGATTGGTGATTTTGTGTGGTTTTGAATTTTCGCCCCCCATACTGGAAAACCAGTCCACTTTTTTTCATGTAAACCCTTAGGCTAACCCCCTATGTATTATATATTATTAGACGCATTTTAAAGCGGTGTTTCTTATGATTTAGTTAGATTTATTATATCTAAAAGAATAACAAAGTTATTGTCACTTAACCTTCACATGAGTGGCAAAGTTTTCGAAAAGGTCTCAACCACTTTAGAAAATATGCCTACAAGTTTATTAATGGTGATTGTATTTACATGAGTTATTCACCATTTTATAGGTAATTAAACCTTTCATACGTATGATAGTTAGACTTTGTGTACACCTATTTTTAGTCCCGCAGTCATACCTCAATTTTGATTTTCGTCCCCTCCCCAAAATACTTTTCGCCCGAATTGCCACTTTTCGACCCGAACGCACTCTGTTGAAACAATGTGTTCTACCAAAAATTGATTGGTGAAGTTAAGTTAGGTGAAAAACTAAACCCCCGATCACTGAATCGAATATTGCCACGTAAGTTTTAGAGATATATTCGAGTATTATATACTATTGTGTAGATAATAGATAAATCTAACTGTAATTTGTATTCCGAATAATGTATCCAAAGGTATACGGAGTTATAGTCGCTTAACTTTGCCTGAAGGGGAAATTTGTTCAAAATTTCAATTGCCCGTTCGTATATCCGGAACTGGCAGGTTGATAGTTATCGGATATTTAATATTTGATAAAGTTTTACTCTACCCATAGGTGTTGAAAATATCCAGCGGCTAGACCGAATATCTATTGTTTAGTTACGCTTCGTCGGGGAATTTTCGTTCGAAAAAATTCGACCTCGCCGCAAATATCCCCCCCCAAACGGGGTTGTAAGGAAAGCTCAACCTAGCCGCATGATTCATCATATTTTTTGACCTGTTCCGTTTGCGCACCCACCTCGAGGCCATAATCTGCGAACAACCTACGACTGACTAATCTTGGAAATGTGTCAGTTCTCGCGAAAAGTACGCGCACGCGCGCCGAATAAAATACTAAGCTACTATCGAAAAGCAGTATATCTAGCCCCCGACTGCGTGACCAACGTCACGTACGCTCCTCTGGTGAGCTCGTATAAATAGGGGCCCCCTTCTCTACTCGCGAGAAAACCGTTCTGGACATTGTTCAGCGAGGACCTTCTGCCATTATACCTTGCCATCTTTAACGCTGATTCCTTTTGCTGCTGCAACGATTGTTGCTGTCTCCAGACTCGTACTACATTCGTTTTCCGTTGGGAAGCCGATTACTGTGGGCTATTCAAAGGTATCCCTCGTCACACTACCACCTCCGCTTTTGGGTACTCCGCCATCTCGACCACCTCTACCCTTAGATACTTGGCCATCGAGTCTTCAGTCACCCGTGGATCCGTCGTCATCGAGACCTCATTCACCCGTGTGTCATTCATTCTTTAGATCGCGCCGCCTGTGGGTCCTGCGTCATCTCGATCATCGCCTCCACCCGTTGGTTCCTGGTCATCTCAATCGTCACCACCCGTTTGTTCTTCGTCCCTTGGATTTACGCCACCTGGGTGTCGCTCTACTGCTTTCGTATCGGTATTTGGAATATTTCTTTCGTCTTATGCCACTTTAATTTCTTAAGTGCTCGTGTCGAGACTCGTTGCTTTTGTGGGGGTGGTTATTCTTTTTATACCTCTTACCTAGGTAGTGTAGTTAATTATTTTTAACGACGCGTGTCGTTTCGGCCTAAAGTGCTTAATTTTATAATATCCCTTATTATACGCGGATTTCATTTAATAACGACGTGTTGTCGTTAGGTGGTTTCGAAGTTTGTGATTTTTATTATTTTGGGGTACCCTCTTGTACTCCATTGACAGGTTATTTTTCCTTTTTGTAAATAATACGGTTGAATTTTCCTGTGTATTTATTTTACCCTTGCGTATATTTGAGCACCGTCTTGGTAACCTTTTTGGTAACTTTTCTCTAGTTTGTATTTTAGAGCCGAGAGAACAGAGTTCGTCGTTTACCCCCACATAAAGTGCCGACCTTGCCAGGATTATAGGTTTTGCCATTATTTTAGGTTTTGCCAGGTTAGGTTGTGGTGTTGTATCTGGTTAGGTGTTTAAGACGCCTGGAACACGCATTCACTGTCTGTAGCCCTAAAGTGAATTTCATACTGTGTATATGATTGTTAGCCCTTGTGTTACTGAGGTTTGCTAATTGCCTTTTTTTCACGGTTCTGATTTAGCCGGTGTTTGTTATTAATTCATTTATTTTTGACAATTGCAGGGTCTCTTTTGAGGTTTGCCATTTTACCTCTTTGTACATGGTTGTGCCTATTGTCCGTGTTATTGTTTGTTGAATTACCTTTGACCCTTTTGAGTGGGTCATTACTTTTTTTTAAGTTTGCCGATTGCATCTTGTCTATGTGATTTTGTGTTATCCCGTTTTTTTTTGTATATTTTTCTACGTTAAATTTTTGCCCCCTTTTTATTTAACATTCTTTTGTCTGTTTAGTTAACTCTTGCGTGTCATTTCATTTTTGCGTGTGCTATTCACAACGCTATCACAGCTACAGGAACTTATGAGTAGGTACCAGGATCTTCTTTCCAATGAACCCAGATGTACCTTCACCCTTTTCCACGACATTAATTTAATGACCACCGACTGGGTACAGACTAAAAGGTATCCCGTACCTATTCACCTCAAGCCTCCCTTTGAGAAAGAGGTCGGGACTCTATTTCAGCAAAGTATTATCCAACGCTCCTCCTCCTCCTCCTCCTCCTCCTCTCACTGTTCCCCTGTCGTCATGGTCAGGAAAGCTAATGGTTCTTATAGGATGGCTATCGACTTCCGTCAGCTCAATTCTATTACAGTGTTTCATGCTGAACCCACCTGCAGCATGGATTAAGGTCTTCATCAAGTTTTCGGGGGCCAAATACTTCAGCGAAATTGATCTCTGTAAAGCGTATTATCAAGTTCCTCTTTCTGATAATGCTAAAAGTCTAACCGCCTTTCCCACTCACTTAGGCCTAATAGAATTCTTTCGCATGCCCTTCGGATTAGTCACTGCCTGTGCTATTTACATCCGCTTGATTTGACTCGTGTTAACCGGCCTACCCAACGTATGCTTCTACTTCGACAACATCTTCGTATATTCTGTGCACTGAGATGGACATCTTGAAGCCATCAATCGCGTGTTTGAACACCTTTGAGAACATCATCTGACCGTCAAATCTTTAAAATGTCGGTTCAATTCTAATTCGATCCAATATCTCGGTTTCGTTCTCGATGTAAACTCCCTACGATTCCAGCATACCTCCTCTCACGAGTAAGAAATCATTGAGATCATTCCTAGGTCTGGTCTCGTTTTACAAAGTATTCATCCCTCTAGCTTCCGACTATACAGGCCCATTATCCGACCTCCTAAGGAAGTCTAGCCCGGAACCTCTACATTAGAACGAGGATCTCTTGGAACGCTTCGGTCATCTAAAGGCTGCCATTTCTTCAAAACCGGTCCTACGGTTGCCGAATCCCCAGACGACCTTCGTCCTAAAAACCGATACTTCTCTTCATAGACTGGGAGCTGTTCTCCTACAATACTAAGAGGAATGTCCCCATCCCATTGCCTACGCTAGTAGAAGGCTCCTGACCGTGAAAATGGTACTCTAACATCGAGAGGGAATGTCTGGCCATGGTATTTTCCATCACCAGGTTTGATTTCTACCTTCGTGTTAAGGAGTTCATTTTAGAGGTCGACCACAAGCCTATTCTATATCTATCTACATTTAATGGCATAAACGACAGATAGCAGATGACTCTGATGGGCTTTAGCCCTCTAGGCCTACAAATTTAGGGTTGTCCATATTGCTGGGAATGATAACCTAGGTGCTAAGCTTTTGAGTAGGTCCCCTAATTAATTTTAATAATTATTTCTTTTTCTTTTTTTCTTTATGTACCTTACATCGTCATCTTTCATTTTATTAATGTTTAATCTACTTCCAGTAGATTCTTGTTCCGGGGGTGGTGTAAGGGCAGCTCAACCTAGCCGCATGATTCATCATATTTTTCGACCTGTTCCGCTAGCGCACCCACCTCGAGGCCATAATCTGCGAGCAACCTACGACTGACTGATCTTGGAAATGTGTCAGTTCTCGCGAAAAGTACGCGCACGCGCGCTGAATAACATACTAAGCTACTATCGGAAAGCAGTATATCTAGCCCCCGACTGCGTGACCAACGTCACGTACGCTCCTCTGGTGAGCTCGTATAAATAGGGGCCCCCTTCTTTACTCGCGAGAAAACCGTTCTGAACATCGTTCAGCGAGCACCTTCTGCCATTATACCCTGCCATCTTTAACGCTGATTCCTTTGGCTGCTGCAACGATTGTTGCTGTCTCCAGACTCGTACTACATTCGTTCTCCGTTGGGAAGCCGATTACTGTGGGCTAGTCAAAGGTATCCATCGTCACTCTACCACCTCCGCCTTTGGGTACTCCGCCATCTCGACCACCTCTACCCTTAGATACTTGGCCATCGAGTCTTCAGTCACCCGTGGATCCGTCGTCATCGAGACCTCATTCACCCTTGTGTCATTCATTCTTTAGATCGCGCCGCCCATGGGTCCTGCTTCATCTCGATCATCGCCTCCACCCGTTGGTTCCTGGTCATCTCAATCGTCACCACCCGTGTGTTCTTCGTCCCTTGGATTTACGCCACCTGGGTGTCGCTCTACTGCTTTCGTATCGGTATTTGGAATATTTCTTTCGTCTTATGCCACTTTAATTTCTTAAGTGCTCGTGTCGAGACTCGTTGCTTTTGTGGGGGTGGTTATTCTTTTTATACCTCTTACCTAGGTAGTGTAGTTAATTATTTTTAACGACGCGTTTCGTTTCGGCGTAAAGTGCTTAATTTTATAATATCCCTTATTATACGCGGATTTTATTTAATAACTACGTGTTTTCGTTAGGTAGTTTTGCGAAGTTTGTGACTTTTTATTATTTTGGGGTACCCTCTTGTACTCCATTGACAAGTTATTTTTCCTTTTTGTAAATAATACGGTTGAATTTTCCTGTGTATTTATTTTACCCTTGCGTATATTTGAGCACCGTCTTGGTAACCTTTTTGGTAACTTTTCTCTTGTGTGTATTTTGAAGCCGAGAGAACAGAGTTCCTCGTTTGCCTTCACAAGGGTGAACGCCCCCCGATAGATAATCCAATTGTCTATCTATTGCATAGTTTGGTTGAAATCGATTAATAATTTATAGACGAAATCGTTCATTAATATTAAGTGAAGTGCAAAAGTTGGTTGAAGCGTGGAAAAGAGTGACACTCCTTCACTAAATGCACTAATGCCGCGTTAGTTTTAAAGATATATCCAGTTTTATAGCTATAGATTGTTCCAACGGAAATTTGGATTATGAATATTGTGTCTCGAGGGGCTACGGAGTTATTGGCGCTTAACTTTGCCTGAAGGCGTAAAAAAATTAATTTTGGCTAGTTTTCAAGCATTACCTCCGGTAATAACGGTCCGATCGGTTCAGGACCTTAAATTATGAATAGACTGTTACGTTCTCTATAATTATTATTTTGTACTTAAAGTGTACTAGCATCGATAGTTTCGCCCCCGTAGTCGTCCCCCAAATTTTAGGGGATAACGAAAATCTTTGACAAGTGGGAACTTTTTTTCCTACGGAGAAGATTCCACCGCGGTTTTTACTATTTATTTAGTTATATCTCGTATATTAGGTGCGTGCTGAAATAAATTTAAAATGTCGATTATTTTGCCTTATAATATGGTTAGGTTAGGTACGCAAAAAAATCGAAGGTTTGAGAGGTGCTGGACCGGTTAAATATTGCCGATAGCCCTTACTGTAGGCTACAAATAAGTATTTAGTGGTATATACGCTAAAATGGCTAAAATGAGTTTTTAATTAAGGAGATATAGCTTCTCCAAATTTCGACGATTTTTTGAGCCAGTCAAAATTTGAGAGATTTAACCTCGTGTACAAATTCCATTAATTTTCTATGGGGAAATTCCGTTAGGATAGGAATTGAAAATGTTATTCATGTCTTTCAACTCTGAAATTTGGAGTGTATACTAAGAGTTTATTTATTATCGCAGCGGGCTAAAATTTATACGGTTGTAATCAACTAACCGAGTATTATAAAATGGGGGTGGGGGGGCGGGGGTGCAGAAAAAATCGAATTTTCAAAATCGAAAATTCTGGTGAAAATATGTATGTATTTTGAAATACTCGCACTCGCTACGTAGCCACCACTCCAACTTCGATGCGCGCGGCGTTAACTTCTCAAAATGTCGACAAGTTTTTTCATGGTAGAACGAAATCTAAAAATTTTCACAAAAATAGCTACTTTGCTAGAGAACGATACACTACACAGAGTGGAGTCTCGGGGCTAGCAGCCCATAATTTTGGTCGTATACAAAAACGGAAATCACCATCGTAATCTACGCCTCAAAAAACGGGTGATTTTGGTTTTAAAGTCCCGCAACTCAAAATTCTACCTTTTATTCGTTCGCAGTCCACCATTTCATGATTTTGAAAAATTGCTCACTTCGGGGATTACACCCTCATTAGACTCTAAATCTCAAAAATCGCGTCGGAAGAAAATTTTCTTAGAATGACTTCAAAAAGTGAAAATCCCAAATTTCCAAGTTGATGACACCTCGGAAGTCTATCGACCAAAAGTGCCCTTAGGGCCAAAAACAGCCAAACTGGGTATGAAGGACCACCATCGTGCACAGTTCCCTCAGTGCGCAGGGGTGGGCAAAGTTTAGACACGCGAGTTTAAACTCTACTCACATTTATCCGTTCAAACAGGCGAACAGATTAGGATTCAGCCGGTTCGCACCGGTACCCTAGAGTCTAGGGATGGGGAAGCTTTTATGAGCCGTAAGCGAAAGTTTCTAATGAAAATCGTTGGCGGGCGATAAATAAAATTTGACTCTTGTATCTTTGTAAATATTGTTGAAATTTATTACATGGTGCGATATACTAATGCATTAATATCTAAAAAAAATTAATACGCAACATTTTTATTGACTGCCACCATGAAAATTGGGATAGTGATATATTTGTGCATACAACTATATCACTCAGGGAGCGATGAAAATTGGGCGAGTGAGCGAGGGTTTTCCCACCCCTTTGCATGCAACATCCCAAATATTAACCTTTGCACGTATATCGGTCCAGCCAGCATGGTTTGCTGCTAGAGACTGATAGTGAGAGAACCTGTTATATTTTATTTTTAGTCCCACAACTGGATATAGATATAGATTATTTTAGATTATATTATATCATTATATATATATATATATATATATATATATATATATATATATATATATATATATATATAATATAAGTCCATGTATTTACGTAGTCCTCTCACAATACGGAAGAGCATGTCACAATGCCATTTGACTGATTACGACCAACCATGGGGATATTAATTCCTGGCAGTGCTAAATGACGAATTCGAGGCACTAGCTCAAGAGAATGGGGTCAGAGCGAAGGTGATTGGACTAAAAGTGATGCGTTTTTGTTGGCCTCCCGAGCTTACATTTGACAAGAAAGTAGAAGTTTGGAGACTGATTTGCCGTGGACGGAGCGACAAGTGTTGAAAGGATTTGGTCACGACTACTCTCCACTGACGACAAGGGTTTATGCAATAATAGATGAGGCGGCAGCTTTCGGGAAGTAGTAGTGGGTACAGTTGAGGGGATAGTTAAGCATTACCGGGAATTACTGGAGTATTGGGACTACTAGTTCGAGGTGTAAAGGGCTATTCAGAGTGAACAGCGTCGATATAAGCGGGTTTCAGGCGGTCAAGAGAAACAGTATCCTGCTTGGTGCCACGCTATAGAATAAAAAAAAAATCGCCATAGGCTCTGTCATAAACAGGTTGCAATAAAAAGTCAACTGAGTCGCAACGAACAAAGACGCGGAAACAAGTTGTCCTCTCTTTTAACACGAAATGTTTCTGGTTAGCAGGCACTCTTAGCGCGGTCGAGCGAATCTCTGCTATCACCGGTTCCAAATTATTCACATGGCAAGCAAGATCAAAAGAAGAAGGTAGAATTCAGTCAGAAGAAGAAAAGAATTGGCCGTGAGACGGAGATGCGTATCTTAAACTAGTTCTGCTGTCAAGCAAGACAGGTCCTATATCAAGAACGAACAAATCCCAAGCAGGATCTAAGGCTGCTTGTCCAGCCTCGTAATATTCGGAACCGTAGAGCGTTGACATGAAGATATAACGTTCAAAAGTGTCGTTGCTCTGGGCATGGTAGATTGGTAGCTATTGATACGTATGCGGAATTAGCCAGTTACTGACATTGGTGCTTGCCATTGACGGAATTCGAGTTGGCTCCCACGGTCGGCCATGAGGGAGGAAGGAACACCAGGAATGAGAAACCCGACCAGAGAAAAAAGTAGCCGATCATGATGAGGAGATAGGTGCAATCTCGAGAATAAGCAAGAAGTCCAACTAAATCGACCTATACGATATTTGTTTGACTGTGGACCTTGGCACGCTCATAGGACAAGAATGAGGGCTCTTTTGGCCAGGTTGGCTTTAATGTCCAGCCACACGAAACGGTGTGCGACGAGCTTACATGTTGCGGAAACACTAGGATGAGAAAGAGCGTGAATATGGTCAAAAACATACCGACGGAGAGAGAGCGAGGAACGAGAGTATGAGACTCAGGCAAGGGAATATCGACCAGGATACGCCTGGCTGGTCATTATCACGAACGGCCGGTTGAGAAGAGTGACGAAATTGTTCCGTGCCTTCATGTTCCTGAGCTAAAGCTAACGTCTCATGGTCAATGGGCGAAATTTGACGGAGGTGTATGTCCGAGATGGAAGAAATACGAGAAAGCACGGACGGTACAACGTTCGAAAAGACGGGAATATAACTAATGCCGCTGATAAGGTGCAGGATACTAAAGTCCAGATGACGAACAACAACTGCTGAGTGTACAAAAGACGTACTATGGGCGAAGAGTGCAACAAACAAATGCTTGTGGTCAGTGAGTACAGTAAATAACACCCTTCCGAATATTGACGGAATTGGTGGATAGCGAGGTAAAAGCTAAGCAGCTCCACTGAGAACGTACTGTACCTTTTTGGGGGGAAAGGAGATAATAATTTTTAAAAGAAGGATAGAGGTTACCAAGAGTCACCAAATTTATGTTGTAGTGTCACACCAACATGGATGGATGACACATCCGAGGCAACGCTTATAGGAGCCTCAGGACAAGCATGGACCAATGAAACAACGGAAGCCATAGCCTCTCGGGGGCTAGATAGAAATTTGCACGCCTGTGTATGTAGAATAATACAGAGGAGAGTTTTTCTTGTTGGTTAAGCTGAGAGTGTGGAAGGGTTGCATGAGCCGAGAAACTTCAGGTACAAATTTAAGGTAAAAATTAACCATACCACAGAACCGATGAAGTTTCTTGAGGGAAAAAAACGGCCAGGGGAAATCCAATGGCAGTAACCTTGTCCTTGAGAAGATGAATTCCGTCAGTATAAACATGCTGTCCAAGAAAAGAGTGTTGTGCGATACAAAAAAAGACCCTTATAAGTGTTGAGTACGATAACAGACTATAAAAGTCGAGCAAACAACTGAAGAAGGTGAGATAGATGCTCCTGTAAAGACAAAGATGCTATCAGGAAGTCAGGAGGTCGTTTATGTAACAAAATACGTAAGATAAAGCTTTCAGAACTTGATCCATAAAGCGTTAGAAAGTCTGAGCATTGTTACATATACTAAAAAAACATTCGAAGCATCACAAATGATCCAAATGGCGTGGTGATAGCTGTCTTTGGAATATCATCAGGGTCAATAGGGATCTGATTGGAAGCACGAACTAGGTTGAGTCGAGAAAAGATAGAACAGCGGAAGAGGGCAGGGTTGAAATCAGAGGATAAGGCAAAGGATGCCTATATGGGATAGCTCAAACGTTCACCTGCTTTTAATCCTCCATAGTACTGAAATCACCCGGGGTAGACTTTGGTACTACATGAAGCAGATGTGCCAAATGAGATGTAGCAGGACGAGCTATACCAGCATCCACCATGGAACTTGATCTTCTGCACCATTTACACGAGTCTATTTGGGGTTAAACGACGGGGGTGGGGAAATAAATGTCCTCTTATCTTCTCGATACGGTGAAAGACATCTTTATAATAGACCTTCCCTTCGAAGATGGAAGGCTAATGCCCTAAAATTCCTGCAGAAGGTGTTGCAAATGAAGCTCGGTTAGAGAGAGACGAACAAATAAGAGAGAACTTCCATATGTCCTTATGTCCGATGAATTTGCGGCCTTAAGGACAAGATCCGAGGAACAATCTCTGTCGCCGTGAGAGTCTGGAAAAATTACTGCATTGGTCGCGGGTGTCAATCAGATACGAAAAAAAAGAGTGGGTCATGAATACGGAAAGGTGGACCAACCTAAGGATGTAAAGAGAAGACAGGGGTGACAGACTAACAGCTTGCTTCTCTAGTTTAAAAGATGTGGAGAGTTGAAAATTTTGATGATCACGGGGGAGGGGAGGATTTTGAGGTTGAGCAGATTCTACAGGAGAAAGAGGTGAAGTGGGATTCGGTGAGAAAGGTGGAATAGGTACTGGATGTGAGTATTTGCGTGGCGGTAAACATTTTACAGCTTGTGCACCATATTTGTTGTGGTACCAGTATAGGCCTTCCTTATTATAATTTTTATTTATTTATACTTCTTTGTTCATCTTGATTTTTCTTTTCTTGATGCAGCTTCCTCGAACTTTCTTCTTCTAGACTGAATTTCCCTTTTCTTTAAGTTGGCCCTTCAAACATCTGTCTTCACTTTTTCTTGATTTCCGTATTCTTCTTGGCTGTGTTGGTCCTTAATCTTCGTTCTCTTTTCTTCATGCATCTTCATTTTTCTTCCGTTTATCTTGTGGTGCCAATTTCTTGGTCCTTCTTGATTCTTGTTGAGTTGATCCTTCGAACGTTTTTCTTCCGTTTTCCTTGACTTCCGTTTTCTTTCTTGAGCGATCTTCATAAAAGTTTTTGGACTCTTGAGTTTCGAACGCGGTACCGTTGGATTTAAACGCCAATACTCTCGCCTCACGACCGGCTTTAATTCGTCATTGGTTGGTAAATTTATCAGCTATTTATATTATCGAGTTGGAAGGAATTTTCTCTTATACATTTTTCGCACCCCTACACCAGCACCAGTCTGTTGGTTTAGAATGAGAAAAGTTGAGAGGTGAATGAGAAACAAATGACCAGGGTAAAAAGGACGAAAGAAAATAGCCGCATGGCTGTTTACATTGCACAGATTTATTGCAGCAGACTCGATGATTGATTGGAAGATAAATGATGAAGGTGAGGATAGGCAGAAGGAATTGAAAGTGAATGATGTGCATCACTTTTTGTTCTGGGATGCCCTCGTTTGTTTGGTCGCCTGGCTCGAACGGCTCTTATAGCCCAACCCACTATGATCGGATTTGTGCTCCCCTGTGTCCCCTTGCCGTAGCTTCAGGTCACAGAGGTATTTTTTGCATCTCGAAAGTCAACTCCGACGGAGGATTGGGTCCTAATTTGGCTGCTTTCAGGCCGTTTGTTAAGAAGACCACGTGTGAAACCTGGACCTCCGAACAATTTAAAATATTAGGATTGGGGCAGTCTCCTATTAGATTTACGGGTTGTTAAATAACTCCTCTGATATTTTGGCAACCTTCCATAGGTTACGTGGGCATACGATCGTTTAAAAGAATACTAAAAGAGTCGGGTATTGATCGTAAGAAACTCTCTGTCAAGAGAGAGTTGAACAGCTCGGATTGAACGCCTTAACTAGCTCCTTCTTGTGTCTCCAAAACAAGCCAACCGTCTATCCCCCTATAGCCTGAGTAGCCAGAAGCTCACGTAACTTATCTACCTCTAATCTCTCATATTCACGCAGGAAAGCGTTCCTTAAATCCACCCACGTAACCTGCCATTCACTTTAAAGCAAAATTCCCCCATATAGCTTAAAATACTTAGAAGAATATAATGTGCGATTTGTCGTATCTCTCTTGGTCGTCGATTGGATAAGGCCTCATGATCACTTGACAAAATCCCACCAATTGATCGGGTCAGTGAGTTGTATGGTGGAATCGTTATAGGATGTGATGGAGCAGGAAACGGTTGGCTAAGTGGTCACTGGTAGAGTTCAACTTGGCAGACTCCCATTCAAATGCTAACAAGGCCCACTGTTGCGTAACTTCGATGTAATGCTTTTAGGGTACTGAGTTACCGGACGCTGACCTTGGGCTGACTCCAAATTTGTTTTATTTACTACGCTGTAGGCTGGGATAAGAGGATCGCGTGAATGTACGTATTGAGAAGGGAAATCCAGGAGGGCAGATTTTTGCACTCTTTATTCGGACATAAGTTCGGTAAGCCACTGGTGCAAAAATGTATGCGTTTGATGCCTACGCTTATTTTCTCGAACGGACAGTTTTACTACGCAATTGAAAGACAGAACTCTGATAACTCAATACCTTGGACTTCCTTATGAATGGTTATTTATCGAGTCGAAAAAAGTGGGCATGTTCCGCGGTTGACCAATTGAAAAGACAGAACTCTGATAACTCAATACCTTGGACTTCCTTATGAATGGTTATTTATCGAGTCGAAAAAAGTGGGCATGTTCCGCGGTTGACCAATCATGTGGTTTGGACTAGAGCTTGCTTGAATATATATATATATATATATATATATATATATATATACTAGGGTACCTCTTTTCCTTGTTACTCTCTCTCTCTCTCTCTCTCTCTCTCTCTCTCTCTCTCTCTCTCTCTCTCTCTCTCTCTCTCTCTCTCTCTCTCTATATATATATATATATATATATATATATATATATATATATATATATATATATATATATATATATATATATACATATATATATATATATATATATATAGAGAGAGAGAGAGAGAGTAACAAGGAAAAGAGGTACCCTAGTAGACTTTACGATACATTCAAAGAGGGTACCTGTGAGTTAACACTTGAGAAAGCGCAGTCCCTAAAGGGTCTGATTGATGCTCTGGAAGGGCACTCGCACGACGCTTCAAGTCTCCAAGAGGCTATTTTTCAAGACTTTGTCTAGTCTCGACTTGAACTGTTCAAAAGAGTTGCTGTTGACAACTTCCACTGGAAGTGCGTTCCAAGTGTCGCAGATGCTATATGTGAAAGATTTCCCATATAGATTACGCTGGTAACGCTTCAGTTCAAGTGTGTAGCCGTGATTTCTTGTTCTGCTCTGGCTAAGCTGGAAAATATCCCTGTAGTCTACAATGTCGAAGCCTCAAAGTATTTTGAACACTTCGATAAGCTGACCATACAGTCTCCGGGTCTCCAGCGAGAACAAATCTAATTCCCCTAATCTATTTTCATAACTCTTGTTTCTGATAGAGGGAATCAGTTTGGTTGCTCTGGTTTGCACACGTTCTAATCTCGCGATATCATTTCAAAGCGAAGCACTCCAAAATTGTATGGCATACTGCAGGTGCGGTGGGACAAGGGAGTTATACAAACACAGTACTATCTCCTTGTTCCGGTATCCAAACTGCCGCTTTATATAACCTAACATCTTTTGAGCTTTCTTCTTCGCCTCAATACACTGCCTCGAGAACTTGAGATCACTAGTGATATTTACACTAAAGTCCTTGTCAGTATCAGTGCATTCAAGAGCAGTGCCCTTAAGGATATACTGCGATTGGGGGTTTCGTTGGCCGATATGCATCACTTTGCATTTGTTCACGTTAAAAGGCATTTGCCACGTGTCCGACCATTCCTCAAGCTTCCGAAGATCATCTTGAAGGCGCGCAGTATTTCCTTCCTTTGCAACGTTCATACCAAGCTTGGTATCATCAGTAAATTTAGAAATATTCGCAACCATGTCGTTGACGTAGATGATGAACAGTAGGGGTCTCAGGACAGAACCTTGAGGAACACCGCTAGTAACGGGCACCCAATCAGAAGCCTGCCCATTCAACACCACCCGTTGCCGTCTGCCACTTAGAGAGAGAGAGAGAGAGAGAGAGAGAGAGAGAGAGAGAGAGAGAGAGAGAGAGAGATAGAGAGAGAGAGAGCGAAAGAGGGAGATAGAGAGAGAGAGAGAGAGTGATAGAGAGAACTACAAAGAGCTACAAGGAAAAGAAGTACCCTAGCAGACCTTACGGTACATTCAAAAAGGGTACTTTTGGCGTAACAGTTGCAGTCTTCGAAAGTGTCAATTGGCGCCCTCGAAGAACACTCGCACAACGGTTATGTGCCCACACGGCTACTTTTCAAGACTTTGTCTAGACGCGACTTGAACTGCTCAACAGAATTGATGTTGACAACTTCCACTGGAAGTGCGTTCCATGTACCACAGATGCTGTATGTGAAATATTTACCACATAGATCACAGTGGTAACGCTTCAGCTCAAGTTTGTAGCCGTGGTTTCTGGTTCTGTTCTCGCTAAGCTGGAAAATATCGCTGTAGTCTACATTGTCGAAGTCTCGAAGCATTTTCGACACTTCGATAAGCTGATTACGCAGCCTCTGGGTCTCCAACGAGAACAAATCTAATTCCCGTAACCTATCTTCATAACTCTTGTGTGTGATAAAGGGAATCAGTACCTTGTACAAACAAAGTACAATCTCCTTGTTTCAATATCCAAACTACTGCTTTATGTAGCCTAACATCCTTTGGGGTTTCTTCTTCCGCCTCAATACACTACTTCGAGAACTAGAGGTCACTAGTGATAGTTACATCCAAGTCATTGTAAGTATCAGTGCACTCAAGAGCAGTGCCCAAAAGGATATACTGCGATTGGGGATTTCGGCGGTCGATATGCATCACTTTGCATTTGTTCACGTTAAAAGGCATTTGCCACGTGTCCGAGCACTCTCCAATCTTTCGAACATCTTGTAGGCGGGCAGTATTTCCTTCCTTTGCAACGTTCTTACCAAGCTTGGTATCATCGGTAAATTTAGAAATCTTCGCAACCATGTCACCATCATGTCGTTAACATAGATGATGAACAGTAGTGGTCCCAGGACAGAACCTTGAGGAACACCGCTAATAACGGGCACCCACTCAGAAGCCTGTCCATTCAACACTACCTGTTTCCGTCTGCCGCTTAGCCATTTCTCTATCCAACCTGCTACGTTTCCGTCTATGCCCAGTGCACGCACTTTCAGGAGAAGGCGGCGGAGTGGTACCTTACCAAAGGCTTTCTGAAATTCTAAGTAGATAACATCCACCGCCTTATCCCGATCGTGCTCACTGAAAACGAAGTGGATGAATTCCACAAGATTCGTCAGGCATGACCGTTGCATTCGGAACTCGTGATGGGAACTCCTCAATAGCAAGTTTGACTCTAAATATGACGTTATTTTGTCCACCATGATGCTTTCCATGAGTTTAGCAACTATCGAAGTTAAACTAATAGGTCAGTAGTTCGCGGTTGGCTAGGGTCTCCTTTCTTGAAGATAGGAGTCACCTCCACTTCACGCCAGTCTTTAGGAACGCATCCGGTTCGGATTGACATGTTGAAGAGTGTGCCCAGATGTCGTGACACATCATCACGCACTTCTTTCAACACTTTAGGTAGAAACCTGTCCGGGCCAGGGGACTTATTCGTCTTTAGGTCATTGCTTTTTTTCTACTTCGCTTTGGATGAAGTCCATTTCATACAGCTTCTCACCCAAGTAATAGTCCATGGGATGGGACCACCCTCTTCAGTGAACACTGAAGAGAAGTAGTCGTTAAGAAGGTTTGCATTTTCTGCATCTGGGTGCTTTAATGTCCCCTTCTCATTCACCAAAGGGCCAATCTTGAGGCAGATTGGTTTACAGCTGTTTACATAACCAAAGAACTCCTTGGGATTCTCTTTGCAAAGTCTCACCACTCGGAGTTCCTCGGCAAGCTTTGCCACCCTTATGCTGGACTTCATTCTCCTAGCTAGCCTATGGTATTCATCGAAGTCACCAGAAATCTTTGACTGCCGGTACACAATTCTCTTCTCTCTCAGCAGTTGACCGATTTCTCGATTAAACCACCTTGGTTGAACAGAATACTGACGCAAGCTTTTCACAGAGTTAAATCGTGATTGAAGACTCATGAACGTAGTTTTGAAACCATTCCACAAATCTTCAACATTCTCACACCCTTCCAGCCTCACATCAGCCAATCCAGCACAAAGACCTGCAAAGTCTGCTTTTCTCAAATCAAGGTTCCTCGATTTACGAGTCGCTGACTCTACCTTGGAGACCTTGACTACAAATCTAACTAGTCAGTGGTCACTGCTACCAAGCTCCTCGCCTACAGAGAGCCCCTCAACGATGTCATCCTTAGAGGTGAAAACCAAGTCGAGAATATTATTGCCTCTCGTCGTCTCTCTCACCTATTGAGTCAGGAACTCGGTCTTCGCGAACTCCAGGATTAGTGCGTTCTCGCCACAGGGTTCTCGGGTTTCCCAGTCAACTTGGGTATTGAAATCGCCCATGGCGATGCACACACTATCTTGAACAAGTTCACCCAGTAGCTGGTACAGATCCCTGTCCTTTTCAACGAGTTGGGCAGGGGGTCTGTAAAGCAGCAAGGTCCTGTATCTGGCAGGACCTATATCTAGGTCAACTCCTAGTAGCTCGTGGTCGGATACAATGTTGCAGTTCGTCGATTTGAGTGTATCTTTGACATACAACATCACACCGCCACCCTCTCTATTTGGCCTATCTTTTTGGAAGAGTTGGTAACTGGAAATCGTGAATTCACCTTCAAAATCTCGGTGTAAGTTTTTACCCACGACTCTGTTATAGCTACCATTTTAGGTTCTTCCGTCGCTACGAGGCCACGAAGTTCAAGAAACTTGCAGGAGTGACACGGGCGTACTGGCATATGTCCGCCCTCACTCTAAGCCGGACACTCTTTTGGGTCCGTTCCACGACATCCTGTATCATGTTACAGAGTACAGTTTTTCCTTTATAGGAAAGATGCACTCCATCCCTTTGATAGAATTCGTTCCTACCATAAAAGGTGCTGTAGGCTAAAAAAAAATACCCCCTCCGCCGTACACAAATCTGCCAGGCGTCGGTTCAAGGAGATGTTCTTCGAGTGAGTTATCCGGGTTGGACCTCTTCTTGAGAGCATCTCGACCACAACACGTCTGCGGGGTTTTACCCCACAGTCGTCCACGGCTCCCTTGACCTTCAAGACCTACCTTACCTCATTTGAGGTAGAGCTCGTTGCCACTTACCATCAGGGCAATGACTGAGTTCTCAGAAATCTGATATTTCTCCGCCTCTATCCTGATTCGGTGGTTCCCATCCTGGCAGCCAGCTTACTTTGACATTGGTGCGAAGGCGGGCCGCTAACAGTGGTTGCATACCCCGTGCTTTAGAGTCGCCAATAAGGTTGACTCTCGCACATTCGGCTGCAAAGGAGAGTTTTCCCTTTTGGAACCGACATGTCCATTTCCTCTTTAATCACCATATTTTTTCTTCTTTTTCTTCTTCTTCTTTCTTTTTTCTATCTTCCTTTGGTTTCACTTCTGTTTCTGCTTTCTCTTCTTCCATTTCTACTTTATCTTCTTTTTCTTTCCTTTCCTCCTCTTTCTCTCCTTCTTTTTTGCCCGATGAGCCAGTCCCGCAGCAACTGACTCCAACTTTGATACGTTTGAAGGCTGGCGTGGCACTGCCGATGCAGTGCTCGCTTCTTGGGCGAGGGTATCGTCGGCGGATCCACCTACGTCAGGGGAAGATGCATCATGAGCCGACTGGGCGTCTAGTCTATCTTGAGGACAACTCGACGATCCTGTCCTCGAGACGGCGAAGCTGACGGGCATGTTCAGACTCTATGTTCTGCAGCCTTCTCTCCAGTTCTTTAGATTTTTGCATCAGATGATCTATATAGATCCTTGAGCTCTTGCACTTCTCCTTTAAGGGCACGGTCAGTGCAGATACTTGCCGGGTGGCATTTGGAGTAACACCCCTCCGGGAAGTCCAAGCACTACTTGTCCTTTTTGCTCACCGAACATGTGTATTTAAGAGCAGCAGGTCCTTTATTTCCAGTCATGCTGAACATTTTATATATCTGAATACTTTGCGACCACTCAATAAAAAAGAAAGGGGGTTGGTGAGTTCACCCCGTGTGAGTCGCCCCGCCTATCCATCGGAAACGCTTCGGATCTTTCAGAAGGCACGCTCCTTTTACTGCTGTTCGTTTGACCGAGCCGTTCAAGCTCGGCGTGCCGTGGCTCCCAACCAAGCAGCACAGACAGGCTCGAAGGGGGTATCGATTTCGCACCAGGTGAACAGCGGAACATGCACCGTACTACTAAACTCCTACTAGTTCCCTTCAGGGTGGCCAGGATTTCGGCGTAGCGTTCAATAGATATCCCTCCATACCAAGAGACTCGACCCAAGGCTTTGTATTGGGCTGGCAACCAACCTGGAAACCAGGCCCGTCACCTCAGACAGTTGCTACCAGAGGCACCCCTCAGCTGTCACTGGGAATGGTCAGTAATTACGCGCCAGGAAAGGGGTTAACGGGGCACTTACCCTCATCCCATTCATCGCGCCCCAGCGCCTAGGACCCCTCTAGTGCTAGTCTCTCGCAACCAGTGAGCGCCGATTGGCGTTATTTTCAGAGGTTCCAAAGCCTCTCTTTTGACGCATGAGGTAGCTATCAAGTCCCTAAATGTAGATAGATTAAGGATAAAGTTGAAAGGATAGTTGTCGTTGTATAGGAAGGACCGAGTGATGGAAGGGAGTTCGTACGGATGGGTTGTTTACGTACTACCAAAAAAAAAAGATTCCTTGATTAATGTTATATCTCTCTAAGAGAGCTATATATGCTTGATTGTTATTATCTTGATTATTGACTTCTTTAAACTTTGAGGGTTTCTTGTGCCGTAATTAACGATTCAAGGATAGAATAAAAAAAAATGTTAAAACAAACTAAAACTTTAATTAAAACAAAAAAAATTAAACATGAACCAAAGAAACAATACACACTAAATATACAGAAATGACTTCAATCAATTTTAAGTAAGGCTTTCTAAATTGACCTCTGGAAATTATAGCGACGGTTGACCCACCGCTCCCTTCAATATAAAAAAAATGTTAACTGTCTTTACCGGAGTTTAAATACCTTTGTCTCTCTTGCGACGGGTTTGATTCTGACGTTGAACTTAATGAGCTCAGTCACCTCAGGAATCTTGTTGGCTCGTTGACGCGTGCCTTAGATAGATGGTTGGTGGCGGACGGAATAACTTTGAAAGCCACAGAGGACTTTGGCTAGTGTGAGAGATGGAGGAGTCGCTCGCCTCCAGCAGGAAAGGATAACACCACGGGATTGTGAAGGAATGTTCCTTTCTCCTCTTCGGATTACTCTGGGGAATAATTCGCACTGGCTAGCGATGAGCCAAGACTTGAATACTTTGACTCAGGGGCGTTCTGGAGGGAGTGCACTCGGGGGTCTTCCTCAAGGGCGAGGACTATCTCTGTGCTTTAGGCTGCACCAGGCTAGGAGGGGAGGGTTTCTCTGACGAGAGTAAATGGAACTTGATTCTTAAATCAAGTTGACTTAAAGTTCGGTGTGACCACCGGGAACTAGCTCGAGGATGAGCTTCTTCTTCTTAGTTCCAGTCTTCCTCAAGGGCGAGGACTATCTCGGTGCTTTGGGATACACCAGGATAGGGGGGAAGGGTTCTCTGACGAGAATAAGTTGAACTTGAACAAGTTAACTTAAAGTTCGGTTTGATAACTAGGAACTAGCTCGAGGATGAGCTGCTTCTCAGTCCCTTGTCTTGGCAGCCCGGGCCTCTTGCCGGGAACTTCGTAGCCTGCTGACTCACGTATCCTACCACGTTTTTCGAATGTTTTTGGTATATATACGTCATCACCCCACTGGGGTAGGGGTAGGAGAGGGGACGGGGTATTTGTGGACGGGCCGCATGAAGGTTCCTTCTCCAACGGTTCTCTCAGGGCGTCTTACCTCTGGTCCTGATGGACCTTCGGGCTTGAGGGAGACGTGTCTCCAATTTCGCACTTGAGGTAAAATTGAATACCCGTTCTTAGGGGATCTTGCAGTTTTAACTGTTCTGATTTCATAGGGACGAGGGGCGAGGGCGCTGTGGTTTTGAATTTAAACCATGGCGTCTACACGGCCCGGATGTTTGTGGTCAACGTCCAGTGTTTCAACTGAGAGAGGAGGAAGAGGGTCGATTCCCTTACAATAGTAGTAGGTTTTTTTTTTAATCAGTCGAAGGGATAGAGAAAGCAGTAACATAATACAGGATATAAGAGTAGACGACGAACGCACTTTATCTGGAACCTTATTCTCGACCAATTCAACAAGGGTAACCCTACTAGGGGTACCATAAAGGTACCCCACGATGACATAGCTCGAAAAATCTATGGTACACGCAAGCTTTCTCCCCACGACCAGGAGGCGTCGAGAGAGAGATGAGAGATGAGAGAGAGAGAGAGAGAGAGAGAGAAAGAGAGAGAGAGAGAGAGAGAGAGAGAGAGAGAGAGAGAGAGAGAGAGAGAGAGAGAGAGAGAGAGAGAACTTTGACACAGGCATCGGCCGGTTATCTGGAGGATAGAGATAGTTTTTAGGAAATAAGTTTTTGCGTTTTGCAGCTCTGTGAAAGTACAAAAAGATCCAGCATCTTTCCTGTTTTCAGCGCAGGTGTCAATGGCACCACCTGCTTCGGTGTTTGTTGGTACAGCTGTGGAGTCTCCCAGAATTTTGTGCGACCCGAAATGGTTAGAAAAGTAATGCGTGAGTTGACTTTGCTTGTGTGAGTGTATGACTTTGTAAAAATGTCTTAAGTTCACTTTTGCCTATGCGACACTTACCAGAATAAAGTATGTACATGATTTCATGATAAAATGCTATAAAATTCCATTATATTATATACATAATTATGTGCGTGCCCATCTCGAGACTTTATAGGAAACATGACTCTCATTTGTGAGGCTTCATTGTTAATCCTATTTCGCCTTGTAATGTGGCACTACAGCGTATTTGAGGATTGAGCACGTGTTGCGCGCGTCCCCAAGCCGAAAATGAAAGGTGACAGCATGGCGGTCGATGTTGGGGCCAGGATTGAAAACGTGATTTCGCGCTTGGTCATCATCATGCTCGATGTAAAGGTGGCGGTCGATGTGACAATAGTGTTACTTATATTGTACATGTTTGTGTTAAACTATCTCATTTAATTTAAAATGGTTAAGGAAAAAATGGAAGAAGTAATCGAATTATGAACGCAGAAAAAACCTATAGTAACGAAGCAAAAATAGGGTGGTGAACGAAAGATGGCCGTGAAAGACAAATTTGAATTAAATGACTTTTAATCAAATATAGGTTTTGTAAATGAACGAAATGTTTTATTTGATTGCCGGGCTGGGCACCAATTAAATGGTGTTGGGTCCTGGTATTTCAAATTCTCTATAACCACTATAAAATGACTGAATGGAAAGAAGTTTTTAAGGAAATAAATATATTTAGGATTGCAAAAATAAATATATTAGAATAAATTTATATATAACAGATTTTAAATTACCTAGATCAGTATGTTGTAAATGCAACGAGTAAATAATTATAGAACAGATATGAATACAAAGATGAATAGCGAATACACAGAAAATTAATATGTACAATGTTGGAACACGAGGAGGAAATTATACACTTTGCATTTTTAAGATAGTCACGAATCCTTGAAAATATTGGTTAAGTAAATGGTGTACGTATGCTTCAGGTAAATAATATAATATATGTTTAAGTATATAATGTATTTGTAAGTTTTAAGATTGTTTGATTATAGTAACAAGTATGGTAGAAGTAAGTATAATAACAAGTATGTCTAGTAAAGTAGTAATGTATCATAGCTGGGCGCGACTTTGACTTTGCGACTTTGCCACCGGATCTGGTGCGAATGCGACTTTATTTTTGCCCCCACCCTCCGTGCGACTTGCGACTGCAACTTTTTTTTCTCGGTGCGATTCCATTAAATTACACAATAAACTTTAGCGCGATGACAGAAACATGCTTTTATAAGGCAGAAAAACACATATTTATTATTTTTTTTAGTTAAAACACAGCCTAAACTAATATCTACAGGTCATCCTCCTCCTCATCCACGTTCTCCTAGCTCATCTTCTCCTCCAGGAGGTCCATGTTCCTTTTAGGAAGACAATCTCTTCAAAGTTGACCTCATCCAGGGAGGACATCTTGGCCCTGAGGACGTCCCCGGCGTGCTGAATACCCTCTCCACAGCTGCAGCCCTTTGGGGGAGAGGGTATTGTACTTAATGAATAAGTCCACCCACACCTCCTGTGCTGGTAGGGGATTAGGGACCAGGCCAGCTTGCCTTTAGAGGGCACCCACTCCTCCATGGACTTCCTCGGGACCTCCCTCACATTCTGCTGCTGGTTGGCCGGGCCACTAGCAAACAACTTGTTGAAGAGGCGGGCATCCAAGTCCTGGGGTTCCTGCACTTCTGGCTGGCCAGGTTGACGCTGCTGCTGCTCCTCCGCCCTGGGTTTGATGACGGCCCTTAGCTCATTTACGATCGTGTCCCTGATCTCCCCCCACCTTGTCATGGGCAATGCTTTCCAGGGCCTTTGGGGTGAAGTTGGGGTGGAAGGTTGTGGTCATAAGGAGGTCGCCATCCTCAAAGAGGTGGCCAAACCTCTTTTCATAGCCCCTGAGGAGGGCCTGCGCCAGGGGCCTGGCATACACCAGGTCACCATTCTGGCTCTGCTTCTTCAGGATGACCTTCATCAACCAGAGGATGGGGAGGAGGGTGCCCATGTAGGCCTTTCTCTCCCCCCTGAAGCACTGCGCTACAGGCTGCATCACCAGCTTGTACTCTTTGAGGACCTGAAAAATGAACATTAATATATTGTTTAGTTAACTAAGCTCATATAATTAAACTTAGAACAATTTCATTTCTAAGGAAAAATATTAAAATAGCGATCGCTATTAGCGCGTTACTTTATGCTTACCTGGATGTCCACCTCTGTGATGGAAGAACCTCCCCTTGGGCTGGTTGATCAGGATAGTGTTGATGGCATCCAGCTGGTCACCAACACTCAGGACCTCCAGCAGGACCACCACACAATCATAGAGGGAGTTCCATCTGTAGAAATAAAACCTTTTATTTAAATAAACTATCAGAAACTTACAAAATCCAATTTTATATAATCGCCAACAATTTCTTATGCTAAATTTAAATTTTATAATAGCACCTAGTCACCACTGGAGTCTTCAGTTTTCTTTTGGCAGCCTCCTTAATCTGGTTGGCCGCCACTGGAGACCTGTTGTAGAGGTTCTACAGGGCCTGGGGCTTGGCTGTGGTCCTTCTCTACTCTGACCCCTCTCCCCTTGCTCCAGCCCTGGACATCCCTAACATCTGTTGTCGCCAACAGATTGACTGTGTGGGCGCTGAAACAATAAGATATTTGAATATTCAATAAATTCAAAGATTATTTAAATGACTTCAATCTTATTTCTTACTATATTAGCGCTAGATGCCGCTATTGTTAGTAACTGCAGTGGTGGTGAGGCGGCAAACTTGGGTTGTCCCCCTCGACCCTCAGGCTCACCTGGAGATCCACAACCTGCAGGTCACTTTCCTCAGGGTCCACAGGAAGGCCCTCCTGGTCCTGATTGGCCTCGCCAAAGGTGTTGAAGGTGGCCACATAGTTGGCGCCATTGTCTATGGTGGTGGCCGCTACCTTGCCATGGATGCTAAAGTCCTGGTGAATCTCTGTGATGAGTTTCCCCAGGAGTTAGTGCGTTTGCCTTTCCTGAAGACAATAATTATTCATTTAGTTTATAAATTAAATTTATACCGCATATGTACTTATATCTTTTAGCGCCTAAGGTAAAGAATGACAAAATTTAACTTTTTAATTTTCTTACCTTCACCTCCTTGCACGACAGAGTTGCATTGCGCCTCTTGAGGGTTTTCCTGTCAATCCAGTGGACTGTCATCCCAAACAAAGCTCTGTTGTTGGCGGTTCAGCTGTCGGTAGTAGTGGCCACCCACTTCCGGTAGAAGAGCAGGTTGACCACCTGAGCCCCCTTCCCTTTTCATCAGCTTATCAATGTCCCTTTTCACAGTCCTCCTGGAGGTGGGCTGGAACCTAGGGTTGACGAAGTAGAACATCCTCGTGGTGCTGGGATGGTCAGCTACAGCCAGTGGCGTCATTGTCTCAATGAACCACCTAAAGATGAAATATGTAAATTAATATATCTTAAATTTTTAATATAAATGTTTTAAAACATCAAGACGCTATTTTGCTAGTTAAACAATTAAAGTTAAAATAGCTACTATTATTTCTCTGAATTTTTTTCACCTGGTGTAATACTGCCTGGCCCTCTCCTGGTTAAACTTAGCCCTGAAGTCCTCCTCTAAGCACATCTGGCGCTTCTTGCGGGCCTCACTCTCCTTTGACGGGGAGCGGCGCGCTATTTGAGCCCCTCGATGGCGGCAGAGAGCTGAAGGAGCTGGTCCTTGTGTATCTGATATAAAAATATGAACTTTTAACTTTGCAATAAAATTTTAATTTTCTTTGCTAAAACTTGCCTAAAGTAGCAGGACTAGTGGTGCCAGTTATTTATTGTAATTTTAGCTAATTATTTAAACTTACATTCTTGCAATGCTGCTTGAGGTGGTTCCTGATGTGGGTGCTGTAGGTAAACCCCTTCTTGCCTTCACAACCAGGATGTTGGAACTTAGCAAGGCCATTGTGGATCTTCCTGAGAGACCTCCCATCCACCTTCTCATCAGTCCTTACAAATTTGTCAAAGACATAGAAACTGAAAGAAATAGAAATGTTTCAATGACGATTTGTTGAATTTAAATATTTAAATTTAATATTTATAAATCTTTAAATCATGAAAAAAGTGAATTTACTAAATTTTAGCATTTAATTCTGCTACTTTCCGCTAATTGACGGCCTTCTTGTTGCTCACCAGCCTCCCCTGTCTCCTCATCCTCCACAGTCAGAGTCTCAGGTACAAAAAAAGGCATGTGGCTATCTCTGTCACTTCTCTCACTTATCATAGGAGTGCTGCTCCTGAAGCTACTATTAGCTGTCACAAGAAAACTCCTGCTCCTATCCCCGCTCCTTATCAGAAACTTATCCATGTCTATGTATCAGATTTTCCAATCTGTAAAAGAACAAAAACTTTACAAGATTTTTCAGTAACTACTAATAAATTAAGCTACGATAAAAGCCACAAGAAGAAACTTAGTGAAAAACAGCCATGCTACAACTACTCGCAGGGTGGTGTCGGAAAAGAAAGAAATGATGAAATAAGAGATTCTGATCGGCGAAGGACATCACTCTTGATCTTTACTGGCTTAAGTTAATAAACAATCGAGATTTTCTAAGCCCATAGGGTGGCCTAATGGATTTTAAGAAAGATAAAACCATGTGAGTTTAATAGGTCATAACAATATGATCTTTAAATTTAGAACTAAGGCTTAGTCTACGTACGATGATCAAATTTTTACTTATATTGTTTAATTTTAAGCATGTTAAAGGTAGAATGCTGTTAGATTTTAATTACTTCTAACACTTAAAAGCATTTTTTTCATCTTAGCCGCAAGAAAAGTATAATCACATATTATCATACGAGAAAATGAGATTATTCGCACGATAAACTACACAAGGCATTAATGCCGTAAGGGTGTAGCTTATAATGTAGTTGATAATAATAATAAATTAAACGGCAATTTTTCATATGGTTATTAGCCTAGTCAGTCTAAGGGCACCAGCCAAAATAAGAAATTACTTTGGCAATGAATTGCAGTTGAAAGTGAATGGATGAGTTAAATGCAATTTTTCAGGAGGGATATTAATTATAAGTTTTAACAATATATTTTTTTGAGAAATAATTTTTAATATATATATATATATATATATATATATATATATATATATATATATATATATATATATATATATATATATAAGTTGAGATAATATAATAGGGAGAGCGTAAGTTATAGGTCCTTTATCACAAAATTAAGAATTCTCTGTACGACAATTGCGGTGTTATGAAAACAGGCAACGTCTGATCAATGAATAGAAAATGTACCTAAGTTATTTCACCTTTTATTATATTGTCTTTATCCCTTGAAGATTTATATATAGTTGAGAATTTTCCAAACACTTTTTTCAACATAGACACACTGAAACCTTTTTTTTAAGTTATTTCACCCGCTTTGATATATCGAAAAACCTTCGTCAGATTTCTTTTTTCATCTAAATTTGTTTTATATTCGAAATGATAGTAAAAAAGCGGCAAAGCCCTAATTTTAATACATTTTTTAACTTCACAACTTGTATGTTTTTTATTCCAAATCATTCAATAATTATATTTTTTTTCTGAACTCTTAGAAAGAACTTTGATAAAAGCTCAGAACATACAAAAAACAGCGCTGCGAATAAAAGTTAAAAATAAACCTAAACTCAAAAACATGAAAGGTTATTTGTCCACTAAGCAAAAAAAACATTTTCAAAAATTTCAAAAATTCACCAAGTGAAATTTAATAGAGAAAATAGTGAACATAAAGTCATATTTAAAACGATCTGAGTAAAAATATAAAACTTCACAAAAACTGTAGTTATATCCCTTTTTAAGGAAAAATGACTAAATACACAAAATTAAATCCATTTTAAACTTAACGGGAAAATTCATAAGACCTTGATGTTTAATCTACTCTAGAATTTGAGAGATCGGAGATATTATCACTAGTAGGGAGGCTATTCCAAAATCCTCGACGGGAAATAGGCATTCTCATAACAAGACCTGAGTGAATTTTATGTAATTTTTCTTTTTGAATTCTCTGGGCTTTGATGAATATTTTGCCGAATAACTAGGTGGAATAATTTCTTTCATAAATTTAACTTTAGTTCCAGAGTCCTGAAATATTTTTTTTTATAGATCAGTCCGTGCAGACCTTTCTCAAGTCGGACTTCACATAAATCTTGTAAAAGAAGAATATTATTCTCAGAAGACGCTCTTCGGGTTGTTCTTAACCTTGACAAGTTTTCATAGGCCTTAAAATCATAAAATTGCATTTCTAGGACCGTTGTTCTCTTCGTTGAAAGTTCCAGTGAATCGCAGAGGTCTCTCATATCATACAGATTCTTCCTAGGCCGGATTACTTGTTCAATTTTTCCATGATTTCCGAGGGTTCAAGATCTTCATTGGCAAGTAAAGCGAATGCCGAGTATAATGTCCAGTTTTTATTCTGAGCAACGCAATTATCTGTCCAAAATATAAACTTCTTTGTATCTCTATTTTCCTTAATTACTTTGATATATGATGATGCAACATCAGGAGCATTCCTACCTCGAAGATTTTCATTCCAAACTACACAATAGTGATGTTGGTTTTTCTTTAAAGAAGCAAATGTTTCATTAAACACAACCATTCTTGAGCAGAAAAACTTTATTTAACATCAGGCATCCTTGGCAGGAGCAAAACTTTTTACATATCGACAGCAAATATTAGGAGTCCATCCATTTGTTCGTATATTTCACTATCTCTATTGTATTCTTTTCTTGCATTTCATTGTACAATTGAGCCTTTTCAGCATCTTCTTCATTCATATTCAATTCATAAAATAATTATGTTGAACATTTGTTAACACAAGGTTTAGAAAAACTTATGTTCATTTTCTTTAGTATACCGATAGGATTCATATGAACAACGAACTGGTGCGTGTTTTTCTTGAAATAGTTTGTACATTGAAGCAGCGGAAAGATCTGTTGGAAGGTATCTTACATGTGGAGCATGTTCTCTTCTGAAATGAGAAATAACTGCATTGAAAGATTCGATGTGATTCATTATTACTTTTCTATTAACTCGATTGATAAGTTCACGTTTTCCTCTGTTATCTGTCCCTGCGATATTTCCTGACAAATTAGTTGTGGATGAAGAAGCTGCATCAATGGAATGAAATAATGATTTTATAACCTGATCTTGACTGTACCCTAAAGTGCTGAAAAAAAATTTCTGACAGGTTTTGATTGCTTGTCCTTGGGCATCGCTCAGTGTATACATATACGATGACTTCTTCCTTGATAAATCTTCCTGAATATGCCTTCTTTCTACTTCTTTCCTTGTTACTTTGCTTGACAACCATGCTTGCCTCATATCGTAGCAGTTTTTCCAAAATTCTGAGTGAATGTGGTTTCGTATTTCATCTGAAAACTTGGCATGGCATTTGTAAGGGCATTTATTTATATCACATGCATTGAATATTGGGTGTTTTTCTTTATCATGAATGATCTTTTCTTGTTGTGTCATTGATTTCTTCCTTTTTTAACCTCAGAAGCAACAGAGGTGTGATGGGAAGCCATTTTATTGTCATACACTGCTTCATGAGCATCGGAAACTCCAGGAGATTGAACTTCGATAGCAGCTGCTATATTATTCTCTTGGATGCATGAAATGTCTTGCTCTTCTGTCCTCAAAACACCTCTGAAAAAAGAAAAATAAACAAATATTTATGCATTGCATTTAAGTAGCACATGCAATAATTTCGGGAATTATTGCATTATTATAATGATAATCATCACCATCATCATCTTCCCTTACCTCCCTCATCACCACCTTAATTTATACTTGCTATCTTGTATACACAGCATAACGGTGCAAGTATTTTTGTGTTAACAAATGGACACACATATAGTTTAGAGGCCTACAAATATTTAAGGCTTGCTCCTGAATATAAATATATATATAACAACGATATATTAAAGATAAATGATATTGAAAGTTAAATGTCGGTGACTCAGCAAGAGATGCCGGTAGCCGCGCAGTGCCATGAACATGGTAAAGACACACAATGCACAAAAGAGAACATAATCTGGATACAAATAAAAAAAATCCTAAATTACCAGTTTATAGACCGACAGTTCACTTACTGTTTGTTCTTTTAAAAATTAGAAGACGTTTGATGGTATATTGTAATTGCAAGCCATGGCTACCAGCCCTTCTGCTTTAACGACGAGATTATCTCCGACTGAATTAAAAAGATAAAACTTGACATAGAAGAAAAAAACTCTTGTACATTTCAGTACAGACGTGTAGCTCACTATTTGTTCAGGAAAAAAAACTGGTTGCTGCATGAGATGAGCGTCAATAAATTGATAGAAAGCTTGCATATTCGGTGTTTTACGTCTTGATATCGCGCTACATATAAATGAAACAGACCGAATATTCAGTATAATCGGTGTTTAACCTCTGCATTTTGCATATTCGGTGTTTCTTCTATGTTAACCATGGTAGTGGCGCGTATATTCGGTGTGTGGCCAATTTCTAACTCAAAACGAGTGAAAGATGGGCGTAAACCAATGCCAGAAAATGGAATCTACGGGTAAAACTACATAAGAGTCAATATATAACTCAAATTTGGAAAAATTGTATATTCGGTGTTCTTCCTTTGCACAGTAGACTTACTGTATTTGTGTGGTCATGGTGAAAAGGAAATGGTGCCATTTTATACATTTCCTGATATAACTATAACTATATATATACATATTGTTTTTGGAAAATTCATATAAATTTTGCAGGGGTTAAACCACTACAACATAACACGTTATCGAACGTTTTTAACTGACAAGACAGGCTTAAAACGCCTGAAAAATGTATGTTATTTTACTAATTTATAATAAAATTCAGAGTGACAAAAACCTCTTTTTGGTAAGTTTAGGTAGTTTTATGTAACGTCAGTCTCACATAATGTGGAGAATTTAATTCAAGTTAGCTGTTACCTAAACAAATTTGACATTTTTAACCAAATCGGACTTTAAAACTGGCTTAAAACAGCCGCGGCAATTTCTTTGAAAAAAGTCGTCTTTGTTCCTATTAACAGTCACAGAAAATTAGCGGTGCGAGTTTGCTTAGTCCTACTTTTGCAAAGCGTTTGCGACTTTCGACTGGGCAACTTCGAAATTCATAGTGCGGCAAAGTCGCAACTCGTTGCCGCAACGCCCAGCTCTGTAATGTATGTGTAAGTAATACGATTTGTCAAAAGGACCTTGCTGAAAAATAAAAAAAATAATCATAAATTCATTCTAAAATGAACAAATTTAACTACCGTTGAAGTTCAGCAAGTGTGGCTGAACGAATTTCTCTCTACGATGGGTCGCCAAATCTGACCATGCAGTAAGCATATTTCAAGAAGGTCCTGCAGAGAGCAGCGCTTTGCATATTATACATTTTAAAGAAGTTTTTCCTTGGGAATCTATGATAGTTTGGGAGTTTTACATTTGGAGTGGTATCAGGAAAAAATGCTAGCCATTATACCGCTACAGGAGATACTGATACCCGATGAATCTTCGGACCCATTAGTCGATACTGATACACGATAAAAATGTAGCGTTCGATACGTGGCGCCGATACATGTATCTATACACATTTTACACATACACATTTTACGATATTTGAATAATAAGTGGTACTGTAATTTTTATATATACTATTTCGCAAATTCTTTGATAATTTGTATACCTCAACCATAATCATTTTGCACATCCTTACAAACACTAGCTATCAGATTGGATCTTTGATATGTCTTAACAAGTCCTTAGCGCCTACTTGAAAAACCAACCAAACCATTTCAAATGTGCATAAGTGACAGAATGATAAATGTCCCCTTGCTTGCTATAGAGAAAGCCTTTAATAGAGAAATATAAGGATTCTAATCTTTTGGTCCTGGGAGATTTCAACGGACATTTAGGGTTCATTGGTGAACAAACTTTAAATCAAAATGGTAGATACGTAATAGATATTATGGAAAGATTCGAGAACATCGGTTTTCATAACATAACATAACATAATTACACAGATGACAAAAGCCACAAGGGCCTATCAAAGGTCATCTGCCTCCGTCAAAACCCACCCACAAAAAGCACCATCTCCAGGGGAAGACAAAATCAAAGTCCCCCACAATATAATATAATGGATGAAAAAAGCCACAAGGGCTCATCATAGGTCATCCGAGTCAAGTGGCCTCTTTTTCAAGGCACCTAAACTCCCAGGAAAACTGCATCCAGAAACAAGGGTATCACCATTCAAGGCTTGTCAAGAACTAAATCATGCAGCTATAGATATATACAAACAATATTAATATATACAAAACTTAGGAACCATCACAACCTTCCCTTCCCATAAACTCATCCAACCTACTCTTAAATACATTTAGATTTGGACTACCTACTACCCTCTGCGGCAATTTGTTCCAGAAGTCTACCACTCTATTGGTGAAAAAATATTTTCTTAAATCCAACCTACACCCTTGCTTTTTAATTTTCAAGTGGTGACCTCTAGTCCGATTTCCATCATCTAACTCAAAAAACTTGCTAACATCCAATTTATCTATCCCGGAAAATTTTTTGGTAATACTTCAGATTCGTGGCGCACGGTAGATGGCGCTGTTAGTCGGCTACAATTTTGGGCTACAGCATATCTCTTATGACGTCAGACGGTAGCCTCAGATATGACCAATCACGGCGTTATATTGTTTTGTTGTTTTGGGGATTTGTAACTTTTAGTTTGTATTATTTACTAAATATCTGGGTAATTGTGTAGACTATGGGCCGATCGTAGGCCTAGTTTTTTTTGGGCTATTTTGGGCTACTTTTCGTTGTTAGTTTTTTAGAGATGAAATCGAATAATTTTATGGCGATTTTCGTTTTTATACTGGGGGGCTGTGCCCCCCAGACCCCCCCCAAAGGATTGAAACTCAGGGTCATCGCAGTGTTATCCCCGCGGCGAGCCGTACCCAACAACGAGCCGACGCTCAAAATAATGGTTAATACTTACGCCAGACGGGTGGGTAGAGTTTACCGGCAGCAAGCCAGAATTCGGTAAGATGTTCGTATCCTTCAGATGACAAATTTGAATAGGCTGCCCATCCGTCAGATACGACTGTCGTGCCCGGCAAAATCCACTTTTTTATCGCTGCGAGGAGGGTTTCTCGATTTCGATTTGCCACCGAAACAATGAAAATTCTCTTTGTTTCACATTCGAACCCTCCCAAAACCCACTGCCCTTCCACTACACGGCCCATGGGCTTCGAGAAACGCAACATATTTCTCGTTGTCTGTTAAAATAGCACCGAAACGTTGAATAGGTAACAAACAAACTTAACACGAAAATGAAAATTTGACAAATGAGCGGGAAACGGCGTGGGTGGTCGTTTAAATATGAGAGATGCGGACGGAAAAGTAGAGCATTGTTCCCGGAAATTTCGTGACTTTTTTTTTTACTGGAATTGACCATTTGTGTTTCTTGAACTACACATATATAGTAATAAAAACACTAATACTGCACGCATCAATTTGGAACAATAAGCAAAATGAAGGTCTTAAAATAACCTTTTAAACAAATCAAAGCAGAGAAATCAATACGGAACAGAAAATATGAAAAAATCGTGTTTTCGTCAGAATTAAGACGTGACACTTGATTAACAACACCGAAATATGGTTTAATTGAACATTAAACAATGGGAAATTAAATAAAAACACTAAAGAATGTCAGGCATAGGGTAGGTAGGATATATAGAAAAGAAACAAGGGGGAAAAAAACATTAAAATATAAGATAAACCAATTTTTGATTATTATAAAAAACACAAAAAGCCTTGAAACAAATAGAGCTTTCTGATTGGTCATTTATGAAAATGAATCCAGATCTGTGATTGGCCAGTGCGATAGCAGAAAAACAATGAAAATAGCCCAAAAAGGAACTAGAGTCGCATCGGCCCATAGTCTACACAATTACCAATATCTGTGCCTCTGCTTGTTTATAGTTTTTTCTAAGTTAGGTAAGGTTTCTTGATGTCTTTTATTGTTGTTTTTTGTGTTTTCGTATATTTTGTATTGTTACGAACGATAACAGCTTCTTACTGGCAACGTCAGAGCTTATAACTATGACCCGTTTTGCAAAAAAAAATTTGTAGTTATGTCGTCTGCGTGCTCTACTTGTGCTTCGTCATTATTCGAATTTGGCTTTATTTTGCATAACCGCGAAAAACTTTTAGATTATCTAGAGGCTCATAAATTAATTAAGAAAACTATAAAATGCCCAAAATCCAGTGCGAATTTACATTTTTCGGAAAATTTACTGTTTCGTTGTGATAAGTTCTATTTAAACGAAAACGGTAAACATTTTGCTGGCTATCTCGCAACCGCTCTTTTCGTGAAGAAATTTTCCAGTATCGAAGAGCGATTCCACGAATTTCTGCTAGCCATAGCAGAATTATACCCACCCGCTTAAAGTTAGTATTGTTTGTCTTTAGGTTACGTTTTTTCTGCCAGTAAAAAGCTGCTCGTGGGGGAGTAAGCACTGCAGGGAGACCACCCTACGATGACCCTGAGTTTCAATCAATTGGGGGGGGTCTGGGGGGCGCAGCCCCCCAGTATATACTCATATACCAAAAAATATTACGCCGATATTGTTCACATCTGACGCTACCGTCTGACGTCATAAGAGATATGCTGTAGCCCAAAATTGTAGCCGACTAACAGCGCCATCTACCGTGCGCCACGAATCTGAAGTGTTACCAATTTTTTAAAGAGCTCAATCATATCCCCTCTCACACACCTCCTTTCGAACGAGAACATATTTAATACCCTCAGTCTATCTTCATATTCAAAGTGCCTCAGGGAAGGAATAATCTTTGTTGCCCTCCGTTGCACTGACTAAAGAAGGTTAATATCGTGTCTAAAATGTTGGACCATGCCTGTATACAGTACTCTAGATGTGGCCTAACATAAGAGTTTAAGAATAACCTCCTTACTTTTGTAACTGACATTTCTCTTAATGAAACCCAGCACTCTATTTGCCCTATTTCTTGCTTCAATACACTGCTTAGAAAACCTTAATGACTTATCTATTACTACTCCTAGATCTTTCTCATCCTCTACTGAGCTCAGACAATGCCCATCCATTTCGTAGTTAAATTCTCTATTATCTTTTCCCATGTTAATAACTTTGCACTTATCAAGGTTGAAAGTCATTTGCCACTTATGTGCCCAGGATAACAATTTATTTAAGTCCCCCTGCACTTTAAAATTATCATCAATATCTTTAACTACAGCTGCTAATTTGGTATCATCCGCAAAAATTGACACTTTATTATTAACTGCCTCCCCAAGATCGTTTATATAGATGACAAATAATAATGGACCGAGAACTGATCCCTGAGGAACCCCACTGATAACATCCCTCCACTCTGACTTTACACCATTTAGCACTACCCTTTGCTTCCTGTCTTTCAGCCACTCAGCTATCCAATTTGAAACACCCCCACATATCCCAATCATTTTTAATTTATGAACTAGTCTCCTGTGTGATACCTTATCAAATGCTTTACTAAAATCTAAGTAAATTACATCTACATTCTCTCCCTTATCTACTTGATCTGTTACAAACTCCAGAAAGTTTAGTAAGTTAGTTAAACATGATCTACCTGATCTAAACCCATGCTGAGCATCGCTGATTAACCCCTCCCTCTCTAGATGTTGGCAAATCCCTTTTTTAACTATTTTCTCAAGAATTTTACAGACTACAGGAGTTAGGCTAACCGGTTTAAAGAAAAGTTATTTGGATCCTCTTTACTACCCTTCTTGAAAATGGGGACTACATTCGCTCTCTTCCAATCATCAGGTATTTCTCCATATTCCAATGACCTAGTATATAACTTGTCCAGAGCTATTGAGATACTTTCTACCCCTTCTTTAAGTATCCTAGAATGAATATTATCAGGGCCGGAGGCCTTGGTAGTATCTAAATCACCTATTAGTCCTTTTATCATCCTCCGATCCACACAAATGTTAGTAAACACCTCTTTTCCTGACCCATGAGTACTATACATAGGACTATTTAGTTTCTCTTTTGTAAATACTGATGCAAAATGACCATTTAGTACCTCAACTATTTCCTCATCAGTTTCTCTCACAACCCCTTCATATTTGATAGGTCCTATTTTAACTCTGCCAGACTTGTTATTAATTTTATAGTAACTAAAGAACTTTCTAGGATCTTTGTTGCTATCCTGAGCTAATTTAATTTCTGATACCCTTTTGTTCTTCTTTATAATCTTATTTAACTCATTCCTAACCATTCTATAATCACTTAAATTTTGAATATTATTTTGTACCTGTAATTTTTTATATGCCCTTTTCTTCTCTGAAATTTTTCTAGCTATCTCCTGATTCCACCATAATGGTTTCCTACTTTTGTTCCTAATGGCCTTCATTGGGATACATTGTTCTTGGACTACATTTATTATATGCTTGAAAGTATCCCACATCCCATAAGCATTTTTACCTCTGAATTCTATATCCCAGTCTACCAAATTTAGCAAGCTTCGAAGTTTTACATAATCTCCCTTATGAAAATTTGGAACTTTTTCAGCATTCTCAGTTATTTTACCCTTCTCAATTCCCAAGTTAAAACGAACTATCTGATGGTCACTATTTCCCAATGCTTCCCCAACAGTCAATTCTTGAACTAAATGATCACTGTTAGAAAGTACTAAATCTAATATATTGTCCCCCCTCGTTGGCTCATTAACAAATTGATTCAAAAAATTATCCTCAAAGCATTCTATGAACCTGCCACTTGTTCTATCCCTACCTATCATATTTTCCCAGTCCACAGAGTTTAAGTTGAAGTCCCCAATAATAACTGCATCTGTTTCACATCCCTTACTTATTTCCCTTATCATTAGTTCATCCATATGATCAGTCTGCCCAGGTGGCCTGTAAAAAGCTCCCAAATGCACCATTCTATTTTTACTGAACCTAATATCTATCCAAAGTGACTCAACTCCATCCTGCTTTATTGAAGTATTTAAACTTGAAACAATGTTGTTTTTTATATAGATAATTATTCCTCCACCAATCCTACCTGTCCTTTGACTAATGTACATATTATAGCCCTGTAAATCAAATTCACTTATAGTGTCACTAAATTCTATTTCATTAACCCATGATTCAGTAACGCATAATATATCTATATCCTCATTGCTAATATAACTAAATAGCTCATCCTTCTTGTTTCTAAGACTACGAGCATTTGTATAAAAGACTTAGTGTAGAGAAGAGGTACTTCAGATTTTTGGAAGATATTGCGTTTTGAAAAACAAAGGACCGCATTTATAATAGGCCTTTTCGGAAAGGTTTCTTGATGAGATTTCTTCATACCTGTTCTCTCGTTTGTTTTCCCTAATACCTTTTGGAGTAACAACACAGGACACATCCGGATGTATATTTAGTGCGTCATGGGTAAATCTGAGGAAGATGAACCAGCTGCTGCCATGCAGGTAAATCACACGCCGGCAGCTAAGCGACCCCTGGAGGCAGAGGCCGACTCTGACCATCAACCACCCACCTCAAAATCTGCCAGGAACGCAAACCAGCCCCAACCACAGCCGGTAAGGGTAAATTACTATGATGGTGACCAGCCAAGAGAGGGTGGACCAGGTGAGGAACAGGCAAATGTAAAAATTTACATAAAATCCACCGAAGGTAAGATGCTGACTGCCCACCCAACAGCCCTGACCAGGCCCCTTAACGAATCCCCCTGGGGAAGTACATAGTACAAGGCCACATTAGGGAGCTCGGCACCGGCTAGGCTATACGGTTGGAGGTGACCCGTGATGGCCTGAACAAGATGGCATGCAGACTAGAAGAAATCACCACCCTTGGCCCATGGAGGGTGCAGTGCTGGGAGTCCAGAGGCCTCAACCCCAGCTTGCTGTATGGTAAGGTGGGACTGTTCAGCCCCCAGTACACTGCTGAGAACCTGGCTGAAGAATTTGACTTCCTTGACCATGTTGGTGTCACTCTCAAGGAGGTCCTACCCCTACCACCGCAAGCAGATGGGTCCAGATTCTTCCGGCTGGCCTTCCAGGGCACTCAGCTCCCCAGGCAAATAGCACTGGGGCACCAAGTGAAGAATGTGACTGAATTCAAATTACCAGCCCTCTGGTGCCGCAGATGCTATCAGTTTGTCCACGGAGCTCTAGCTTGCAGGTACAAAGTGAGGTGCAATAACTGCAGTGGCTACCATCAGTGCAGGAATACCCCATACTGTTACTTCTGCCAGGAAGATCACCGTTTATTAAGCAAGAACTGTCCAGCACTGCTGAAGGCAGAAGAGATTAATGAACACTGCAGACAACAAAAAGTGAACACAAAGGACACGAACACAAAACTCAAACAAATCAGACCAAAGCCCATTTCCCCAAACACACAATCTAACATCAGTACATGTACCCAAAGAACTCGCATCCCTCCTGCTGTACCGAACAAAGTACCTCCCACTTTGATTCTAAATAATTCCACTCTCATTAATGACATGATAGATGAGGATCAGTACACATGTGAGGCAGATGCCACAACCTCTCAGTGTACTGACACCCACACACACCTCCCCTGCCACCCCCATGCACACTGCCATTTTGTAGGCAACACACCGGCCCGCCAGCACATTCTCTCCAGCGCACACCATCCATTTGCTGACATTGAGGTCCACCCCACACCTACCACCAGGAAAAGTGAAAAACCCACTTATCAAATGTATTCTGAAAAAGTTACAGGAACTAAACCTAGGACCAGTCCTGCACCCCAAATGCCGGAGAAGACAGGCGACTCGGCAGACATCGACTGGTGGTCACTGGTCTCTTCACTTATCAACATATTCCGAAAAGGCTATTCATTCTACCAACAAGGCTGCTCCATATTATCAATCCTCCACCATCTCATCCCTACCCTTCTTGCTATCTTCACCCAGTAATCATGGCATATCATAAGAACATAAGAACATAAGAAAAGAAGGAGACCGCAAAAGACCATTCATGGCCTACACTTTGCAGCTCCTGTTCCATTCAACACACAAAAGATTTCTTACCAGAGAAAAGTCATCAACATTGTCACCCTTTACAGGAGTTTGTCAGATCTAATCTACAATATACATAAAATGCATCCAGAGGATTATGTCCATTGATGCAACCGCAAAATATAATCTCCCCACTCCTTAGAAAAATATATACATATGTACATAAAAAAAAGTCAGTCCCATCTAGCAGCTTCATCCATATATTTATCTAATCTATTCTTAAAACTACCCAGAGAGGAGGCTTCTATCACATGTCTAGTGAGCCTATTCCATTCATCTACCACACGATTTGTAAACCAATTCCTCCCAATCTCCTTCCTAAACCTATTACTTATCAAGCTTAAACCCATTGCTACGTGTCCTGTCATGTTCACTAAGTATAAGAACCTTACCCAGATCCCCTTTATTATATCCTTTTACCCATTTGAAGACTTCAATCAATTCCCCTCTGACTCTTCTCCTTTCCAATGTATGTAGATTTAGTTTTCTGAGCCTTTCACCATAAGGTAAGTTCCTTAGCCCACCAATCATCTTTGTCATCCTTCTCTGCACAGACTCAAGCATATCAATATCCTTCCTATAATATGGTGACGAAAATTGTACTGCATAGTCTAGATGAGGCCTAACTAGTGCCAGATACAGTTTTAGAATGACTTCAGCACTCTTATTGCTTACACTCCTCCTAATGAATCCCAATATTCTATTAGCTTTATTCTTAGCATTTAGGCATTGCTTTCTAGGACGAAGGTCTGAACTTACCAAAATACCCAAGTCCCTCTCACAATCAGTCCTCCCTAAAATTCTCCCATTTAATTTATAACTATTCAATGGATTATTTCTACCTATACTAAGTACACTACATTTGTCTATGTTAAACTTCATTTGCCATTTCTCGGCCCAATTGGACAGAATGGTCAATTCCTCCTGCATTACAACAGCATCAGAATCAGCCCTAATGGCCCTACCTAGCTTAGTATCATCAGCAAATTTACTCAGGTCACTACTTATACCTATGTCAAGATCATTAATATAAATTAAGAATAGCAAGGGACCCAAAACAGATCCTTGCGGAACTCCACTGCTAACACACCCCCACTCAGATTTAACTCCATCTATACTAACTCTTTGCTGTCTGTCACCAAGCCATGACTGAATCCACCTAAATATACTGCCATCGATCCTGTGTGCTTTAACTTTGCTCAGAAGTCGTAAGTGTGGCACTCGATCAAAAGCCTTACTAAAGTCCAAGTATAAAATATCATAGTTTTCATCATTATCTGCTGCTTCATACACCTTACTATAAAAAGACAGCAAATTAGTCAGACAGGATTTACCCTTACTAAAGCCATGCTGTGATTCTTTTATCAACTTATGCTTATCCAAGTGATCTCTAATATTCCTTGCTATAATAGATTCCATCATTTTCCCTACCACTGATGTCAAACTTACTGGTCTGTAATTAGACATATTTGTTTTATCCCCTTTCTTAAATATAGGTATCACATTGGCTTTCTTCCATGCCACTGGCACAATGCCACTCTCCAATGATTTTCTAAAGATGCATGCTAGGGGCTCACTTAACACATCCTTACATTCTTTCAAAATTCTAGGAAAGAGCTCATCAGGACTGGGTGCTTTACTACTTTTGATTTTATCAATTTCCTTTGTCACTATCTCCTTTGTGATCAAGATATCCTTTAATTTCTCTTCATCATTACCCCGAAAGATTATTGACACCTCAGGTATATTTAGAGTATCCTCCTGCGTAAATACTGAGAGAAAAAAGTCATTTAGCATTCCAGCCATTGAGTCCCTATCACTCACTAATTCTCCATTGGAATCTATAAGTGGGCCTATTTTATCTCTAACCTTAGTTTTGTATAATTGATAAAAACTTTTAGGATCTTCCTTTGCCCTATTTGCCACTTTAATTTCATAATTTCTCCTTGCTACTCTAACTAACTTTTTAACATTTCTTGCTAGTTCATTATATCTCTGCCTTAAGTGATCCTCTTCATTTTTTATTTTCCTATAAATGCCCTTTTTAATGCCAATATAATGCTTAATTTTATCCATCATCCATTTTGGGTCATTATTTTTAGTCCTAATCTCCTTATATGGAATGTTAATCATCTGACCTGTAATTAATTGCTCAATTATTCTTTCATACTCCTCTTCAATTGTAATCTCTTCCTCCTGGTGATTATTGTCTCCACTAACTGATATCATTGAATCTATTCCTGAATTGATTTCATTGCCTGGTTTCTGTACAACTGCCTCCAGGTAAGTCCTTAGCCCATTATAATTTGCTCTTCTAAAGTCAGGAATTTTAACATTGTTCATGCTACTATCAATACCATTCCATTTCATCTTGAATCTAATTTCACAATGGTCACTATTACCCAAATTTCCTCCAATCTCAGTATCCTTAATAACTTCTTCCCTATTTGTCAGAACTAAATCCAGTATATTATTACCTCTAGTGGGTTCGTTAATAATCTGCCTCAGAAAATTATCTTGGACAACATTAAAAAATTCCTCAGCCTCCTGATCACCCACAAGAGCTTCCCAGTCTATATTTCTGTAATTAAAATCGCCCATTATACACACATGCTTACTTCTACATGCCCGTTCAATCTCCTGCCACAGAAGATTTGAAGCTTCCTTACTAAGATTTGGTGGTCTGTATAATAATCCTATGACAAGCTTGTTTTTACCTTCCTTTACATTTAGCCATAATGACTCTGTGTTATCATCTAATTTAATTGTACTGTTTACACAACACTGGAGATTATCTTTAATATAAATAATAACCCCTCCTCCTCTCTTCCTATTCCTATCTGTATGGAACATGTTAAAGCCCTCAATCTCAACCTCAGGTTTAAAGTGATTACCTGCCAAATCAAGCGATGACTCTGTTATCGCAATTATATCAAAATTCTCTTCACTCGCTAACGCTCTTAAGAGATCTATCTTATTCCTTATACTCGGACCATTTGTGTAGTATATTTTAAAGTTTTTTTTTTATTATTCCCATCTTCATTGCATCGTGCTTTTTTATTCCTAGTTATCTGCTCATTCACTTGTGCATTAGTCCCCCTATAACGCATCAGTATGCCCTCCCCCCTAGCTATTCCTCTTATCTCTGCATCCCTTCCATTTCTTACACCTACCCTCTATTCCTGTTATTCCCTTACCTCTAACAGCTTCTAGTTTCCCACTCATTCCAGCAAAACACCATCATATTCTGGAATGCTTGCTCACTCCCCCGCAAGCTGGCAGATGTCAAACTGCAGGCAAAACGGTGCCGACCGCTACTAATAGGAATTTGTGAGACATGGCTCCAACAACACCTCAGTATATCATTCCAGGGCTACCACATCCATAGGAAGGACCATCAAAACAGGCAGGGTGGAGGGCTTGTCCTACTTAGCCACAAGAAGATGACATGTGCAGAATCCCCACTGCAGCAATTCCCAGGAGGGACACTTGAAGCCATGGCAGTGCAAATATCTTTGAACAGGAGATGGGCCACCATATTTATATGTTATAACCCATGCACTGATGTAACAGAAGCAGAACTCACTCACTACTTCAACCAACTAACCCCACCAACACTAGTCATGCCTGACTTCAACGCAAGACACCCACACTGGCAACCAGGTATTCTTCGAAGCACCATAAACCCTACGGGTCATTCCCTCTTTAATTCACTGTTACCTCACCACTAACCCTCCTCACCCCTCCAGGCCTACCCATAAGGATTGATCCATTCAAGGGCACCCACTCTACTCTAGACCTCTGCCTGGGAAGTGGGCTATTCAGTGATGCGGGAAGTTGAAGTAGGCCCATACATGAGTAGTAACCACCTCCCAGTGTTCTTCCATCTAGGAGGCAATGTTCCCCACCAATCTCCCTCAGACCATGCTGGCTCTTAAATATAGGAAAATGGGAAGCTTTTAATGCAGATGCCGCCGCAATACAAACTCCCACATCCCCAAACACCGAGACCATGGTAGCTGACTGAAATAGGCCACAAACACTTTTGGCGTCACCCAGATGCCAACCCTGGAGCATCGACTCCAACAGGCATTGAACCGCATCTCTCACTATGCCGAAGCACACAAGTTTTGGTTTTCCTTGGTCAAGACTAAGAAGGTGCATTTCTGCCACCATCCATGGCTCCACCCCGACCCAGATTTGTTTCTTAATGGGGTGCGCCTGGAAGTGGTTGAATCACACCGTTTCCTTGGTCTTATATTTGACCGATGCCTCACCTGAGAGGCTCATATTCGCAGCCTTAGGGTCTCTTGTCCTGATGCCATGGATATTCTCCGCCCGTGATGTTCAGTGCTTGGGGCACTGATAGGGCTACTGCCTTACTTTTTTATCGATCCTTTGTTCGTTCAGAGCTTGACTACGGATGCAAATTTTATGCATCTGCAGCCGAGCATTTATTGTGGAAGGTAGACTCTATCCACCACACCGGCCTTCAGCTGGCAACCGGTGCCTTCCGCACCTTCCCATTGAGAGCCTATTAGTCGATGCTGGGGAGATGCAACTTGCTCTAAGCCGTGTACAGTGCATCACTCGCCTGTATGGCGAGCCCGGCACCTCCCTCATTCAGCAACAGCTCTTACTGCATCCGCAGCTGATTTTGACGGTGCCTATGCCGCCGAGAGACACCATTCATACCCTAAGCCCTTTGGGTTTAGGGCCAGGAAACTCATAGGTATAGCTCTTGGGTCAGTGGCACCCCTGGTTCTGCCCAGGATGCCACCCTGGAAGGTACCACATTTGGCTATTTGTTGCCATGCCTCTGCTACCAAAGCTTTACAGTGCCGGGAGTATTGCACTCGACCTTTTTGGAGCACACCTCGTCTCACACAGGAACTGTGCCAGTGTATATGGATGGCTCCAAGTCCCAAGAGGGGGTCGGCTTCTACGGCATATACCCTCTGTTTGAAGTCAGCGAGGCTCTGCCAGGCGCTGCATCTGTCTTCACGGCAGAGCTGGTGGCAATACACCACTCAGTACGGGGAGATTACGCAACATGCCCAGTTCAGAGACCGGATTGTGATCTATAGCGACTCACAAAGCGCCCTGAGTACTCTCAGGGGCATTGGAATCTCCACATCCCCTGGTTCGCGATATCCGTGACGCCACAGTTTTGGCGATCCGGGTGGATGCTGAGATTATCTTCTGCTGGGTTCCTGGACATGTAGGAATTGCAGGGAATGAGGGCGGCAAAGAGTCTGCTAGGACCAGGTCACCGGCCCATCGTTTCGCTCTTCCTCACATTGACTACATGGCAGAAATACGGGCATCTCTTCGGAATGTTTGGCAAAGAAGATGGGAGACGGTCGAAGGGAACTTAAAGTTGCGTGCCTTTGCTCCGAGACTGTTCCCATGGACCTATCTCCCAATGTCGGGATGGCTTCAGGTCGCTTTCTGCCATCTCCGAATCGGGCACACTCGTATGATGCATCGCCATTTGATGGAGCACTTGCCCACGCCCTATTCTGAAAACTGCTTCATCCCCTAGACTGTTTGGCACATTCTTGGCGAAAGTCCCATTCTGAGTGATCTTCACGCACGTTACCTGTCCCAGTACCGGGATGGGCAGGGTCGCTACCTCCTGTCCCTTGTACTCGGGACGAGTGTGTGCACCTTGACTGGTGGACTTCTAGACTTTTTGGGGGAGGCTGGCCTTCTCCCTTTTATTTAACCATTTTTTTTGCGCTGGGGGAGGGGGACCTCCCCCAATGCTGGAGCTTGCTTCCTAATTGTTATCTTCCCTTTTTATCATTGTTTTGTTTTCATATTTTTATTTTAAAGTAGTCTAGAACTAGGCTGTTTTATTGTGACAACTTATGCCAAAGTGGGCAGTCGCCAGATAGCCTCTTAAAAAAAAAATCCAACAAAAAACCCAACTTACCACTTGGTCCTCTTGTTGCTCTAAAGAAAAACAGAACAAAAGTCTGGCAGCTCTTCAAGACTTCTAGAAGGTTCTTTGGGCACCGTTTCCAAGAATGTGTTCAAGCCTTGGCCAACTACAACCTTATCAACCACCGATATAAGAACTATTTCATCTATTCTCAGATATCATATGAAAGGACCCTTATTGACAAGCTCAAAGACAACCCAAAAGCCTTTCATCAATACATTCAGAGCAAAAAAGTAAGAGCTCCCTCTGTGGGGCCCTTATCGCATCCCGATTTGTCTTTTGTCAAAGGCTGTGGTGCTATGGCTGAAATTTTTGTGAGCAGTTTTTCTTCTGTATTTAAAGATGATTGTCCAAATCCTTCTCCCCATCAGACCTTCCAGGGTACACTTGACAATGTGAATATTACTTACCCTGCCGTGTCTAAATACCTCTCATCTCTTGACCCCTACTCGAGCATGGGGCCAGACTCCTTAGATCTTGCCTGTCCCTGGCCTACCTTTTATTTGTAATCTTTACAAGCCTAACAGAAGGCACTCTCCCTGCTTTGTGGAAGGTCTCTGATATAATACCTATCTTCAAAAGGGATCCCACTCTGCCCCCCTAAATTACAGACCAATAAGCCTAACTTCAGTTTGTTGCAAGACCTTAGAGAGGATTGTGGCCGAACATATCTCTGCATACCTTGAACAAAACGCCATACTCTCCACTGACCAGTTTGGCTTTAGGCTTGGTAGAACAGCTAATGACCAACTGTTGCTAACCTATGACTTCGCCTAATCTGGACTTGACACTGGTAAAGTAGTGGACATTATCTTATTTGACTTCTTGAATCCTTTTGATTTGGTAAACCACACAGTAATGCTCCAGAAACTCTGTAGCATTAGCATTACCGGTACTCTGCTGAACTGGATCAGCTCATTCCTACTTGGCAGAACTATGCATATTTCTGTTGCAGGTGTTAAAAGCATCTCCAGGGATGTGAAGAGTGGTGTGCCTCAGGGCTCAGTACTAGGAGATATGATTGAGCTTTTTAAAATCTTTTCTGGGATGGATAAGTTGGATTTCAGCAAGTTATTTGAGTTGGAAGGTAGTAATAGAACTGGAGGCCACCATTTAAAGATTAAAAAACAGAGGTGCAGACTGGGTGTTGGAAAATATTTTTTCACTAACGGAGTGGTGGATTATTGGAATAGTTTGCCACCTGAGACTGTAGACGGCCCAGGCTTGAATGTTTTCGGGCGCGGATTGGATGATTATGTGGGGATGGAGGGTTAATTTCTTACTTTCGGTATGTGGATATGTTTCTTGACTCATTCCTGTGGATGCAGTTTCTTTTTATTGTATATTTTGGGGGACTTTGATTTTGTTTTTGACAGACTCCTATGGAGTCTTTAAATTATATATTGTAGATGCATGGTTGGACATTCCTCTGGATTGTTAAATTGTATATTGTAGATGCATGATCTGACAAAATCCTATGGATGCTTTATGTGGGTGGATTTGATGGATACGGATGACCTTTGATAAGAACAAGAAAAGAAGCAGACTGCAAAAGACCATTCATGGCCTACACTTGGCAGCTCCTGTTCCAGCGGACACACAAAAGATTTACCAGAGAAAAGTCATCAACATTGTCACCCTTTACAGGAGTTCGTCAGATCTAATCTACAATATACATAAAATGCATCCAGAGGATTATGTCCATTCATGCAACCGCAAAATATAATCTCCCCACTCCTTAGAAAAATATATACATATGTACATAAAAAAAAGTCAGTCCCATCTAGCAGCTTCATACATATATTTATCTAATCTATTCTTAAAACTACCCAGAGAGGAGGCTTCTATCACATGTCTAGTGAGCCTATTCCATTCATCTACCACACGATTTGTAAACTAATTCCTCCCAATCTCCTTCCTAAACCTATTACTTATCAAGCTTAAACCCATTGCTACGTGTCCTGTCATGTTCACTAAGTATAAGAACCTTACCCAGATCCCCTTTATTATATCCTTTTACCCATTTGAAGACTTCAATCAATTTCCCTCTGACTCTTCTCCTTTCCAATGTATGTAGATTTAGTTTTCTGAGCCTTTCACCATAAGTTAAGTTCCTTAGCCCACCAATCATCTTTGTCATCCTTCTCTGCACAGACTCAAGCAAATCAATATCCTTCCTATAATATGGTGACCAAAATTGTACTGCATAGTCTAGATGAGGCCTAACTAGTGCCAGATACAGTTTTAGAATGACTTCAGCACTCTTATTGCTTACACTCCTCCTAATGAATCCCAATATCCTATTAGCTTTATTCTTAGCATTTAGGCATTGCTTTCTAGGACGAAGGTCTGAACTTACCAAAATACCCAAGTCCCTCTCACAATCGGTCCTCCCTAAAATTCTCCCATTTAATTTATAACTATTCAATGGATTATTTCTACCTATACTAAGTACACTACATTTGTCTATGTTAAACTTCATTTGCCATTTCTCGGCCCAATTGGATAGAATGGTCAATTCCTCCTGCATTACAACAGCATCAGAATCAGCCCTAATGACCCTACCTAGCTTAGTATCATCAGCAAATTTACTCAGGTCACTATTTATACCTATGTCAAGATCATTAATATAAATTAAGAATAGCAAGGGACTCAAAACAGATCCTTGCGGAACTCCACTGCTAACACCCCCCCCACTCAGATTTAACTCCATCTATACTAACTCTTTGCTGTCTGTCACCAAGCCATGACTGAATCCACCTAAATATACTGCCATCGATCCTGTGTGCTTTAACTTTGCTCAGAAGCCGTAAGTGTGGCACTCGATCATAACTTGTCCTCACACCTTATTGACCGTCCCTCGTATAATCTTCTCTCCGATAAATTAAGAAATAGTGTTCTTTACATGTTCACAACAATTCAATCCAGCTGCAGAGGTACCATTTCTATTGATGGTTTTTGAGTAGGGTTGCCAACTCAATGTTTTTTACACTAAATTTAGTGCTTTTTCGTTACTCTCAGTGCCAAAAATGATAGTTTAGCGCGTATGCATAATTTCAGTGCCTTTTAATATCAGTTAATGCAAACTTTAATTTTAAAAATTAATTATTTGGGAAATGACACACACTGATTATATATATATATATATATATATATATATATATATATATATATATATATATATATATATATATTATATATACGCCAATATGGAATAATACAATTGTAAACTATTTTAAAATTTAATATGATAAATATATAAGAGAACTAAATAATCACTAGCGAGACGAGATTTTAAAGCACAGAGTGCATAGGTATAAGTAGTAACCTGAGTAAATTTGCTGATGATACTAAGCTAGGTAAGGCCATTAGGGCTGATTCTGATGATGTTGTAATGCAGGAGGAATTGACCATTCTGTCCAATTGGGCCGAGAAATGGCAAATGAAGTTTAACATAGACAAATGTAGTGTACTTAGTATAGGTAGAAATAATCCATTGAATAGTTATAAATTAAATGGGAGAATTTTAGGGAGGACTGATTGTGAGAGGGACTTGGGTATTTTGGTAAGTTCAGACCTTCGTCCTAGAAAGCAATGCCTAAATGCTAAGAATAAAGCTAATAGGATATTGGGATTCATTAGGAGGAGTGTAAGCAATAAGAGTGCTGAAGTCATTCTAAAACTGTATCTGGCGCTAGTTAGGCCTCATCTAGACTATGCAGTACAATTTTGGTCACCATATTATAGGAAGGATATTGATATGCTTTAGTCTGTGCAGAGAAGGATGACAAAGATGATTGGTGGGCTAAGGAACTTACCTTATGGTGAAAGGCTCAGAAAACTAAATCTACATACATTGGAAAGGAGAAGATTCAGAGGGAAATTGATTGAAGTCTTCAAATGGGTAAAAGGATATAATAAAGGGGATCTGGGTAAGGTTCTTATACTTAGTGAACATAACAGGACACGTAGCAATGGGTTTAAGCTTGATAAGTATAGGTTTAGGAAGGAGATTGGGAGGAATTGGTTTACAAATCGTGTGGTAGATGAATGGAATAGGCTCACTAGACATGTGATAGAGGCCTCATCTCTGGGTAGTTTTAAGAATAGATTAGATAAATATATGGATGAAGCTGCTAGATGGGACTGACTTTTTTTTATGTACATATGTATATATTTTTCTAAGGTTGTGGGGAGATTATATTTTGCGGTTGCATGAATGGACATAATCCTCTGGATGCATTTTATGTATATTGTAGATTAGATCTGACGAACTCCTGTAAAGGGGTGACAATGTTGATGACTTTTCTCTGGTAAGAAATCTTTTGTGTGTTGACTGGAACAGGAGCTGCCAAGTGTAGGCCATGAATGGTCTTTTGCAGTCTCCTTCTTTTCTTATGTTCTTATATTTCTTATTCTCGCTGAAATTCAAATGGTGAGAGTCAAATGTTAATGAACATGTTTTGAACTTGGCTGTAATCTGTTCGCGAAAGATCATTGACACCTCAGGTATATTTAGAGTATCCTCCTGTGTAAATACTGAGAGAAAAAAGTCATTTAGCATTCCAGCCATTGAGTCCCTTTCACTCACTAATTCTCCATTGGAATCTATAAGTGGGCCTATTTTATCTCTAACCTTAGTTTTGTATAATTGATAAAAACTTTTAGGATCTTCCTTTGCCCTATTTGCCACTTTAATTTCATAATTTCTCCTTGCTACTCTAATTAACTTTTTAACATCTCTTGCTAGTTCATTATATCTCTGCCTTAAGTGATCCTCTCCATTTTTTATTTTCCTATAAAGGCCCTTTTTAATGCCAATATAATGCTTAATTTTATCTGTCATCCATTTTGGGTCATTATTTTTAGTCCTAATCTCCTTATATGGAATGTTAATCATCTGCCTGTAATTAATTGCTCAATTATTCTTTCATACTCCTCTTCAATTGTAATCTCTTCCTCCTGGTGATTATTGTCTCCACTAACTGATATCATTGAATCTATTCCTGAATTGATTTCATTGCCTGGTTTCTGTACAACTGCCTCTAGGTAAGTCCTTAGCCCATTATAATTTGCTCTTCTAAAGTCAGGAATTTTAACATTGTTCATGCTACTATCAATACCATTCCATTTCATCTTGAATCTAATTTCACACTGGTCACTATTACCCAAATTTCCTCCAATCTCAGTATCCTTAATAACTTCTTCCCTATTTGTCAGAACTAAATCCAGTATATTATTACCTCTAGTGGGTTCATTAATAATCTGCCTCAGAAAATTATCTTGGACAACATTAAAAAATTCCTCAGCCTCCTGATCACCCACAAGAGCTTCCCAGTCTATATTTCTGTAATTAAAATTGCCTATTATACACACATGGTTACTTCTACATGCCCGTTCTATCTCCTGCCACAGAAGATTTGAAGCTTCCTTACTAAGATTTGGTGGTCTGTATAATAATCCTATGACAAGCTTGTTTTTACCTTCCTCTACATTTAGCCATAATGACTCTGTTTTATCATCTAATTTAATTGTACTGTTTACACAACACCTGAGATTATCTTTAATATAAATAATAACCCCTCCTCCTCTATTCCTATCTGTATGGAACATGTTAAAGCCCTCAATCTCAACTTCAGGTTTAAAGGGATTACCTGCCAAATTAAGCCATGACTCTGTTATCGCAATTATATCAAAATTCTCTTCACTCGCTAATGCTCTTTAGAGATCTATCTTATTCCTTATACTCGGACCATTTGTGTAGTATATTTTAAAGTTTTTTTTATTATTCCCATCTTCATTGCATCATGCTTTTTTATTCCTAGTTATCTGCTCATTCACTTGTGCATTAGTCCCCCTATAATGCATCAGTATGCCCTCCCCCCTAGCTATTCCTCTTATCTCTGCATCCCTTCCATTTCCTACACCTGCCCTCTATTCCTGTTATTCCCTTACCTCTAACAGCTTCTAGTTTCCCACCCGTAAGGACCTAATCACACTATCCAGCTCCCCCTATAGAACCTCAACACCTGCCCGACTAAGATGGAGCCCATCCATCGCATACAACCTCCTATTCCCGTAAAACCCACCCCAGACATCTACAAACACCAATTCTAACTCCTCACACAGTCCTTTCACAAATTCATTCAAACCAATTGCTCACGACAACCATTCTACCCCCACATCCAATCTTGGAAGCACACCAGAAACAACACCTTTTACCCTGCTTTTACTCATCCTTTTAACTAACCTTTTATACTGCTCACGTAACTCACATGTACCCACCTTCTTTACATCATTCACTCCCACATGCATAATCACACTGCATCCCTCTCACACCCAGAAACCAGCCTATCATACCTCTCACAAACATCACTTACACCAGCACCCGGCAGACAAACTCTCATTCCCTCCCACTTGCTATCACTCAACTTCCTATCTAAATACCTAATCTGAGAGTCACCCATCACTAGCACCTCAGTCATTCTCCTATTCTGTTTTGGCCTAACATTACCCTCCCTCCTGCTCTCAGTCACACTACCACCCATCCTGCTTTCATCCACAATCACACCAGGCAAATCACTTTCACTCTCTTCCTCTCTCAGGACATTGAATCTGTTAGTCAACCTAACAGGTTCTATGTCCTTCCTTTTCAAACACCTAATCTGTCCTAACTTATCTATCCTATCCATTTTCACCCACCATTCATCATCACTCACAACTTCCACACTGTTCCCAGTCCTAGCCCTATCTTCCACCCTCTTAGCCCGAATCTCACCCTTCAATCGCACACTTGCATCTCTTCTCACCTCAAACACCAAATCATTCAACCTCTTACATTCCTCACTCAACCTCCTAACCTCCCCTTCCAGAAAACACACACGGCATTCAGTTACATTCACTCTCCTTTCAACTCCACATGCATCACACACTATCAAACGGCATGCTCTCACCATCTATACAAACAGCCATACTCTCAGAAATTTACTAAGGACAAAGTTAACACTCACCAAAAAAATTCTTGCTCAGGATTGCTGCCAGTTATCTTCCCCAAAAGTATTAATCACTAATGTATTTATTACACAGTGATTGATGTATTAAATAAATACAAGAAAAACTACACACCCAAATCAGTATTATATCCCAATCTTACAATGAGAATCAGGAGCTCCCTGTAAGACAACCTTCCAGAACAAAGCCCTTGTGGCTTTTGTCATCCGTGAAATTGTTATGTTATGTTATGACCCTTACTATTCCTACTGTATGTCAACTACCTGCCATCAACTATACTCAACAATAGCAAAATCTTTGCGGAGGACCTGAAAATATACTTAAAGTAATGCCCAACTACACCCTTATCATTGGCCCTTGGAACTTCAAAGTGCCAAAAAGACATTGACAACATCTGCAAGGTCGCTAACTCTTGGGGCCTCGACCTAAATCAGGACAAGTAAGTTGTCTTAAGACTTCAATGTGGCACATTGCCTTGGCATATTGTCTGATTACTTCCTCCAAGGACACACCATCACCATGGTAGTTCAACACAAGGAGCTCGGGGGGGGGGGGTTCCTGGTTGACACCTCCCTCAGATTCCACCACCACATTAGGTCTGCCATCAACAAGGCCTCAGGGATGTCCGCAAATCTTCTCAAAAGTACCCTTTGCAGATCCCATGACTTCATGCTCACCCTCTACACAATTCATATACAACCACTCTTAGAATTAAAGGTTCACCGAATATTCAGTAATTATTCGGTATTCAGTCATTTTCTCAATATTCAGTATTCAGCTTTTTTGTGGAGTATTGGGTGTTGAATATGGTTTTATCATAAAGACATTTCATCACTACCACGTAACTCATCAGGCTACTTCAATGGCTATAGCTATGCCTTTATTAATTTTTTAAAACAAATTTATTAATGAAATACAAAATTACGAATAAAGAATATGAACAAGACAATACAAACAAGAATATGAATATGACATGTGTTAATGTAGTACTTACTAAGTTACTACTCAATACTTAATCAGTAGACTCGGCACTGTACTTAAATTGATAGATGGAAGGTTGTAGTGCAGAAACATAAGCCTTTCCCCATTTTCCAGAAGCAATCTGTTTCGCTTAACTTCATACGTATTTCCACCAGAACTAAAAGGTCTCTCGCTTTCCACTGATGAAGAGGGAGCTGAAAGATATTTGAGAGCAAGCTTCTGCAAATTCTTAAAACCTATTTTATTCTGCCTCCACCATCCTAAAGGATCTTTAGATCTTTCCAAAAGAGGTAAAGACAAATAGATTTCAGCTTCTTTGGCATTAGCCTTTCTTTTGGAAATTGTGTTAGGACTCATAATTTTTGATGTTGAGGGTGTTGTGTCTCTACTGTCTTCACCTATCAATTCACTAGATTGGCTAGATTTTTCTAATTCTAAGAAACAATTATTTAAACTGAAGTATTTGGAAAACCCAGGAAGTTCTTTAGTTACTATAAAATTAATAACAAGTCTGACAGAGTTAAAATAGGACCTATCAAATATGAAGGGGTTGTGAGAGAAACTGATGAGGAAATAGTTGAGGTACTAAATGGTCATTTTGCATCAGTATTTACAAAGGAGAAACTAAATAGTCTTATTTGTAGTACTCATGGGTCAGGGAAAGAGGTGTTTACTACCATTAGTGTGGATTGGAGGAAGATAAAAGGACTAATAGGTGAGTTAGATACTACCAAGGCCTCCGGCCCTGATAATATTCATTCTAGGATACTTAAAGAAGGGGTAGAAAGTATCTCAATAGCTCCGGAGAAGTTGTATACTAGGTCACTGGAATATGGAGAAATATCCGATGATTGGAAGAGAGCGAATGTAGTCCCCATTTTCAAAAAGGGTAGTAAAGAGGATCCAATAACTTTAGACTGGTTAGCCGAACTCCTGTAGTCTGTAAAATTCTTGAAAAAATAGTTAAAAAATGGATTTGCCAACATCTAGAGAGCGAGGAGTTTAGATCAGGTAGATCATGTTTGACTAATTTACTAGACTTTCTCGAGTTCGTAACAAATCAAGTAGATAAGGGAGAGAATGTAGATGTAATTTACTTGGATTTTATAAAGCATTTGATAAGGTACCACATAGGAGACTAGTTCATAAATTAAAAATGATTGGGATATGTGGGGGTGTTTCAAATTGGATAGCTGAGTGGCTGAAAGATAGGAAGCAAAGGGTAGTGCTAAATGGTGTAAAGTCAGAGTGGAAGGATGTTATCAGTGGGGTTCCTCAGGGATCAGTTCTCGGTCCATTATTATTTGTCATCTATATAAACGATCTTGGGGAGGCAGTTAATAATAAAGTGTCAATTTTTGCGGATGATACCAAATTAGCAGCTGTAGTTAAAGATATTGATGATAATTTTAAAGTGCAGGGGGACTTAAATAAATTGTTATCCTGGGCACATAAGTGGCAAATGACTTTCAACCTTGATAAGTGCAAAGTTATTAACATGGGAAAAGATAATAGAGAATTTAACTACGAAATGGATGGGCATTGTCTGAGCTCAGTAGAGGATGAGAAAGATCTAGGAGTAGTAATAGATAAGTCATTAAGGTTTTCTAAGCAGTGTATTGAAGCAAGAAATAGGGCAAATAGAGTGCTGGGTTTCATTAAGAGAAATGTCAGTTACAAAAGTAAGGAAGTTATTCTTAAACTCTTATGTTAGGCCACATCTAGAGTACTGTATACAGGCATGGTCCCCACATTTTAGACACGATATTAACCTTCTTGAGTCAGTGTAACGGAGGGTAACAAACATTATTCCTTCCCTGAGGCACCTTGAATATATAGATAGACTGAGGGTATTAAATATGTTCTTGTTCGAAAGGAGGTGTGTGAGAGGGGTATGATTTAGCTGTTTAAAATTTTTTCTGGGATAGATAAATTGGATATGTTAGCAAGTTTTTTGAGTTAGATGATGGGAATTGGACTAGAGGTCACCACTTGAAAATTAAAAAGCAAGGGTGTAGGTTGGATTTAAGAAAATATTTTTTCACCAATAGAGTGGTAGACTTCTGGAACAAATTGCCGCGGAGGGTAGTAGGTAGTCCAAATTTAAATGTATTTAAAGAGTAGGTTGGATGAGTTTATGGGGAGGGAAGGTTGTGATGGTTCCTAAGTTTTGTATATATTAATATTGTTTGTATATATCTATAGCTGCATGATTTAGTTCTTGACAAGCCTTGATTGGTGATACCCTTGTTTCTGGACGCAATCCTCTGGATGTAGTTTTCTTGGGAGTTTGCATGCCTTAAAAAAGAGGCTGTTTGACTCGGATGACCTATGATGGGCCCTTGTGGCTTATTGTCATCTACTATATTATATTGTGGCGGACTTTGATTTTGTCTTCCCCTGGCGATGGTGCTTTTTGTGGGTGGGTTTTGACGGATGCAGATGACCTTTGATAGGCCCTTGTGGCTTTTGTCATCCGTGAAATTATGTTATGTTATGTGATGTTATGCTATGCCTTGCTTGTCTTTGAAGGTGCATCATTGTCAGAAAAGGGAGATGACTCAGGACTAGAGTTTCCCATCGATTGTTCCTCTGCACTTTCAATGAGCCACTCTTTCATTTCTTCAATGTTGCTCTTCTGAAATTTTATTTTAAATCTTTTCTTTGAGGATTTAAGTAATTCATCAATCATTGTTAAAATGCCACTAAAGTTGCTTAACTCATTTTGGTTTATGCTAAGTCTTTTGCAAAAATTGTTGCAATGCTAAAATTGAAGGTATGATCAATGAAGCTATTGCTTTCCTTGAACTGTGTTCCACTGTTAGCTCTGAATGGCTTAAGTATAATTACTATATTCTCAATAATGGCCCATTGATAGGGACTTATATCAGTGACACTGTGGTCTGCACTGTAAGCAGCAATAACCTTCTTTTGTTCTAACATCCTTTCCAACATATAGTATGTACTATTTCATCTGGTCTTGACATCTTGTTTGAGCTTATGCCCTATTATTCCCAACTATGTTTTTAGTAATTCAAATTTGGTCATTGCTGATGGTGAATGATTGAGATGTGTAACTATGTTTCGGCATACAGTCAAAATCTCTTGCACAGACCTCTGAGATAATATTGCATCAGAAATGACAAGTTGTAATGTGTGGATAAAACAAGATAAAGAAGATAACCCACTTTCTGTGAGTCCCACATCCGTTATATTGAAAGCATTGTCTCTCAAAACTATATGGATTTTATTGAGGGGAATGTTGAAACATTCAAGACTGCTAACCAATTGTTCACTAATGTTTAAGCCAAAATGTGTTCCTGGAAAATGTTTAACCCTTAAGACTGCCCTTTGACATTCAAAGTTTTCAGACAACCACTGTGCTGTTAAACTTATGAATGGAGTGTTGGCTGTAGTGGCAGTCCATATATCTGTTGTTAGAGAAATAAAATTTGCTGCCGATAACTCAGCTTTAACTTTCATACATAAGTGTTCATATATATTTGGGACAATCGTATCCAAAAAATATCTCCTACTTAGAATACTATAATTTGGGCAAGTTTTTTCATAAGGCTTTTGAAGCCCTCATTTTCAACAAATGAAAACGGCTGTATGTCTACAGCAATCATCTCTCCAATTAATTTGTGAAGTTCAACAGCTCTATGGTTATTCATGTCCCATATTTTCTTTCTCTCTATAGTATCAAATAATGTTATTTGTTATTTAGAAGACTCAGTTGGAGCAACATTGCTGGGCGATGCAGCTCTTTTTACTGCTGTAGATTTCTTTGATTGATTCATATGGTATTCTTCAGTGTGTTTGTTTTTCAGATGGTTCAATATTGCTGTAGTTGTCTGAGGTTTTAAAGTCATTCCCCCTCTTGAAACCTTGACATTGCATAAATTACACAAACAGCATGTTGGATCATTTTCACAATGTTTGAAATATTTCCATACAATACTGTGACTTTGAGACATTGCACAAAATTAAGTCTAAAATGAATTTGAGAAGGTTATAAATTATAATTAGATTAATTGCTAGGTGAGAATTTCTGAAAGGATAAAATAGAATATATAGGTTAGTTAAAAAAAGATAAAGCTTTTTAAATAAGGTACAGTACCAGTAAATGTAAGTATTCAACCGAATATTCGGCCATTACTGAATAGTATGCAGCCAAATATTCGGTATTCGGCTAAAATGATATTCGGTGCATCTCTAATTAGAATATGCCTCCTGTGTGTGGAACGCAGGTTTTTCAGGAGACCTTCGCCTGCTTGAATCACTATAAAGAACCTGGACACGCCATGTTGAAGAATTATCTGAAGTACTGTATGGAGAGTGACTCAGGAGCTTAGACTTGTACTCTGTTCAGGGGTGTCTGCTGCATGCTGACCTCCTGAAGTACTGGAAGATTTTTCACAATGAGTGTGGCATCTCGCCAAAAGAAATATTCACTCTGACACCTTCCCTGGGCACAAGAGGGCACAGGTTCAAAATCCTCCACACCCACTTAATAATAGAGGCAGAAGGAGATTCTTCTCACTACAATGTATTAGCATATGGAACTCCCTACCAGATGAAGTTGTGGTACGAGAATCCAGCCCATTCAAGTCAGCCTTGCATAAATTCTGGGCCCACATCTTACTCTAATTTCATTATTACTTTTTCTTACCTACAATTTATGACCCAGGAATTCACTAACATTAATACTCATTGATTCTTCTCTATGTATAAAAAGGTACACAACTCAGTCACTATTTTTCCCTGCTTGACTGGGGTACCTTCAGTCTCATGCTGCCCTTATATACCTTTTAGTACCTCCTCCTACAAGCTTCTAAAATGTGCTGGAGATGGGTGGCCAACCAGGTGAGTTAACCCTCCCTCCCCATAGAATCATCTAATCTGCATTTGAATACATTCAAGTTTGGACTGTCTACCATCTCAGATGGCAAACTATTCCATTAATCTACCACTATTGGTGAAAAAATATTTTCTAACATCCAACCTGCACCTGTGTTTTTTAATTTTTAAGTGGTGACCTCTAGTCCTATTACTACCTTCCAACTCAAATAACTTGCTAAAATCCAACATCCATTCCAGAACAGATTTTAAAAAGCTCAATCATATCTTCCCTCACACATCTTCTCTCAAATGAGAACATATTTAGTACCCTCAGTCTATCTTCATATTCAAGGTGCTTCAGGGAAGGTATTATTTTTGTTGCCCTCCTCTGTACTGACTCTAGCAGGTTGATGTCATGTCTAAAATGTGGTAACCATACTTGTATACAGTACTCTAAATGTGGCCTAACATATGAGTTGTAGAGTTTAAGGATAACCTCTTTACTCTTGTAGCTAACATTCCTGTTAATGTATCCTAACACCCTATTTGCTCTATTTTTTGCCTCAATACACTGCTTTGAAAACTTCAGTGACCTATCTACTACTACGCCTAAGTCATTCTCATCCTCAGCTGAATTCAGCCAATGCCCATCCATTTCATAGCTAAATTCCCTATTATCCATTCCCATGTTAAGAACTTTGCATTTTTTAAGGTTAAAAGTCATCTGCCACTTCTGAGCCCAAGCTAATAACTTAAGTCACTCTGCACTTTAAAGCTACCCTCAACTTCTTTGACTACTACAGCTGCCAATTTAGTATCATCAGCAAAAATTGACACTTTGCTATTTACAGCCTCCCCAACATCATTTATATAAACTATGAATAATAAAGGGCCTAGAATGGATTCCTGAGGTACGCCACTGATAACGTCCTTCCACTGTGACCTCACCCCATTCAGGACAACTCTGTTTCCTGTTTTTCAGCCATTCAGTTATCCAATTAAAAACTCTACCACATATCCAATGCATTTTTGATTTGTGAACTAATCTCCCATGTGGAACCTTATCAAAAGCTTTGATAAAATCTAAGTAAATTACATCAACATTCTCTCCCTTATCTAATTGTTTAGTAACATAATCCATAAAATCCAGTAAATGTGTTAAACAAGATCTACCTCTTCTAAACCCATGCTGAGCATCATTTATTAACCTACCACACCACTCTAGATGATCAGAAATCCCCTTCTTTACTATCTTCTGAAGAATTTTACAAACCAGAGAAGTTAAGCTTACTGGCCTAAAGTTATTTGGGTCCTCTTTACTTCCCCTTTTTAAAATTGGCACTACATCCGCTAACTTCCAATCATTAGGTATTTCTCCAAACTCTTGTGATCTAGTATATATTTTCTCAAGAGCTACTGCAATACTATCTACACCTTCTTTGAGTAACCTAGAATGAATGTTGTCTGGGCCAGATGCCTTATTAGTATTTAACTCCAATATAAGCCCTTTAATTATTTTAACAAACTCAAATCAAATGGATTAAATTTAACAAAGCCCAGAACTCGATACAAAGAGCAAGTGGCAAGTAAATTTAATGAATTAACAAATTTTAACAAAAATTTAAATTAAAGTCACTTATTGCTATGGCCATCAGACAACCTATTTTGAAAAACCTGGGTGATACCTTGTCCGTGATTGACAAGACTGACAAGAAGCCATATATATGTAAGATAATTGATATAAATGAGATAGATGAGAAAATAAAAGTCCATTTCATAAACTGGAACAAGACGCATGATGAGTGGCTCAGTGTCTTGTCCGACCGAATTGTGAACCATGATAACGCGAATGCCAATGAGATAACTAGTGAAGAAGACCCCAGTGATAATGCCTTTAAGGAAGTTATAGGTGGTCTGCTAGCTGACTGTTCTGGTGATACCAAGAAAATAATTTCCTCATATGACTTTGCTAGCAGCATTGATGTGAATGAGAAAATGATCCACAAGTAAAATAAACCAATGCTGGAAGAAGCTGCTTCATTCCTCAAAATTGAGACCAGGGAGGTGAGAAGTGGGAAAACACTGAATAAGAAAACACTGGCTCTGAAATTAACCAAAAAACTGAACTCCCTCATGCATACACAGTGTACTCTCTGCAATCAGGATTATTGCCTTAAAATAGAAGAATCCTCGCCTTTCTCCTGTGCGAAAAATTTTAAAGCTGCCTTGCCTGACATAGTCCCCAAAGGATTTGTCTGGTTGTGCCCTGGCTGCAGCCTCGATATCTCTGAAATATCCTCCACAAATGAGGTATCCAATGCTCCAGTCATGGAATTTAAAGGCCCACCTAACTCAGTCCAGCGTGATGAGCACACAGACAAAAATATGCAAGAAATCCCCCCATCAACAAGATCTGAGATATGCCCTAGATACAAGAGAGGAGCCTGCCCCCATGGTATAAATGGTAACAAGATTATTGATGGCAGAAAATGTGAATTCCTACACAGAAAAAGGTGTTTCAACTTCTGCAATTTTGGCTCAAAAGGGCAGAAAGGTTGCAAGAAGGGCACTAACTGCTTATATTTCCATCCAATCTTGTGCAAATTCTCCACAAAGAACCATCTATGTACAAATCTTGAGTGTATATATGTACACCTTAAGGGAACCAAAGGGAGAGAAGAGGATATTTCCCTTGAAAATGTCAACATAGGCCAAAGAGATGGTACATCAGACTCCAGAACTCTGAGAGCTGAACCTCTACAACATTCAAAAAACAGCTGGATCACAATGTTGGAAGACATGATACTTGGTCTTCGGAAAGACATAGAGACATGTCTCTTCAGTACCAGACATGGATGAATTTGATGCCCAATTACTGTCAAGTAGGGCACGGCACCAAGGGTGGCAGCTCGGTCCAACCTTACTGCTAATGCAAGCTGCACACCCGAACCAGTCACTAGAGATGACTAATCAAATTCCACCCTATACCTACAGGCAAAGGATCGGTGTCCAAAGTATGAAAGCAACCGAGCCTGCTTCCTAATACTAAATACCAGATCCATCAACCCTAGTGCTTCCAGCCAATATAAATACAAAATCAAGGAGATCGAAGCACTAGTTGGTGATGAGAATGAAAATGGCAACTTTGTACCCTTCATTTCCATAACTGAGTCCTGGCTGGATCAGTACATAACTGATGCCCAGTTATGTATAAACCAGTTTAACATCACGAGATGCAGCCGTAATGGTAGAGGTGGAGGGGTGCTCCTATACTCCCATGAGAGCCTGCCCATTACTTCTATGAATTCGTATGATGATGGCACATGTGGATGTATCACAACATTTTTCTCCACTATAAAAACATGTGTAGTAGTAATATATCGCCCTCCTGGAGATGAGACGACTAGTTTTTCAAATATGCTAAACTTTATATCCCAGTCGATCGAAGATAATACTGATTCATCTTACCAAGTTTATCTAGCTGGTGACACAAACCTTCTGTTTATTGACTGGTCTGATGAATCCTTCAAACCAGGAACTACGTCACTAAATCAAGAGATGGGTGGTTCCCTGCTTCAATTTCTCTGAAAAGATGATGAACCAGTACATTCGCATCCCAACAAGAGGTAATAACGTCCTTGACATCTTTTGCACTAACAATCCAAACTTAGTTTTATCCACCGTGACTGTTGATACAATGATATCTGACCATTGCCTTGTTAAAATACAAATCCAAGCACAGTATGAAAATCGTAGACCAGACACGTCAGACAGGTCCTGTGATGATTTCAGAGGACTTGATTTCTATGAAAAGCTCAACACTGCCATCTATGAAACTGATTGGTAGGCATTTCGCAATATGTGTTGCTTCAAAGAGTTTCCTATCCTAGTCACAATGATTGTGCTTCAGTTGGCTATGGAATATATCCCCAGAAAGAGACCAAGAAGTGGAAAGCCCAAAAAATCACACGCCTTAAGAAGAAAAAAGAAGGGAATCCAGAGCAAGCTACAGAAAGTAAAGATGACTGCTTTAAATGACAATAGAATCAGGAAATTAGAACGAGAGTTGGCACTTTGTGTATTTGATTTAAAGGAATGTCACCTAAAACAACTAGAAAAAGATGAAAAAAATTGCAATTTCTAATATAAAAAAAAATCCCAAGTGCTTTTACTCATATGCCAAGACTAGATTAAGCATGAAGAGTAGGGTCTACCTTATCAAAAGTAATGTGGGAGACCTTGTTAGCAACCCTACCAACATAGCAAATATACTCCAATCACACTTTTCAGATATATACAGCAACCCGGATGCCGAGGGCTTAAGATTACCAAACTTTGCCTCCCCAAATATTGAAGAACCCACAACAGATGACAAAATTAATCTAACAGAAGCAGAGATCTTGGAAGCAATCAGCAAGATCAATAATAATTCCGCTAGTGGACCAGACAGTATCTCAGCAAAATTTATAAAAAATTGTGCGAGTTCAACTGTAAAACCTCTGTTCATTATCTGGAATGAATCTATTAAATATGGAATAGTCCCCAAATTGTAAAATATGGCTTATATAACTCCAATCCACAAAAAAGTGACAAAATAACTGCTGAAAATTATAGGCCATTACACTGACCTCCCATTTTATCAAGATTTTCGAGCGTTGTCTCAGGAAAATTATGATAAAATTTCTGGAAAATAACAAAATTATAACGAAAAATCAACATGGCTTCAGATCCGGTCATAGCACGCTGACACAGCTGATAGCTCATGTTGACGAAGTTTTAAGTGGTCTACTTGATGGAGCTGACACTGAATCTACCTAGATTATGCAAAAGCTTTCGATAAAGTAGACCACAGACTATTGATTGAAAAACTGAAAATATATAAATTCCATGAAAAGATAATTAACTGGGTAGAATCATTTCTATGTGATCGGACACAGGTTGTTGTCATTGATGGACATCATTCTTTATCTGCTCCAGTTAAAAGCGGTGTCCCCCAAGGTACAGTTTTGGGTCCTGTATTGTTCTTGATATTTATCAATGACATGGAATCTTTTGTCCAAAACTCGACTCAGATTTTTTGCAGATGACACAAGAATATCCAAAAAGATAACGAGCAGTACAGATAAGGCCTCTCTCCAAGACGATCTAATGAGGGTGATGGAGTGGTCACACAGCAATAATATGGTGTGGCATAAGCAAAAATTTGACCTGATTATGCATGAAACTTGACGTGAACTGTGGATAGCTGAGATGCCCTTCCTCACAGATCTCCAAAGCTACGTGGTAGACGTGGATCTCCAGTTGTACCCTGTGGATAAATTGAGGGACCTCAATATTATTCTAACTAGTGACCTGTCATGGACTCCTCATATACGAACGATGTGTCTGAGAGCAAGAAATGCAGCTGCCTGGGCACTTAGCGTATTTGGGTCTAGAGATTCCCTTTTTATGTTAATTATTTACAAGTCCATGGTCCGGTCCCACCTAGAATACGCCTGTCCTCTGTGGAAACCAGTCAGGGTAGGTGATATTCAGTATATTGAATCTGTCCAAAGAGAATACACAAGAAAAATTTGTGGATATCAAAATTTTACATACTGGGAGAGACTCAAAAAATTGTGCTTAATGTCCTTACAAAGAAGGAGGGAATGTTTTATTATTATTAATATTTACAAGATACTACATGATGTATGTCCCAATGATCCCCAAATAAAATTCCGTCCCCAATCAAGACTGGGCATACAAGCAGTTATTTCCCCACTAAGAAGCTCCAACCCAGCACTTCTAACAAAGTACGACTCCTCTTTCACTGTAGTAGGTCCACGTTTGTGGAACTCCCTGCCACCAGAGCTGACATTGATTGGAAGTCTTAATGCATTCAAGATGCAGCTAACCAAGTTTCTCTTCTCTCTACCCGACGAGTCACCAGTACCTGGTCTCCCCTGGACTCACAGCAACTCTGTGACTGATATAGTGAGAAGAGGATGGCGGTTTTGACAATGAGATGGCCAGGTGGGGTCCATGCACCTTCTTCAAGTTTTCAAGTATAAGTATTCAACACTACTTCCCTTGACCTAGAATTATCATCAATTAATCTATCTTGTTTGCTACTTGTCTCAACTTGACTCACCCCTCCCAACAAGCTGAAAAAGAGAAGGCATTTCAATCAAACCAATAACATTCATACAATCAACTACTTGCACAGACTAATTATTACCTCTTCACTTATCCAGGTCTGTTTCTTGTTCACACTAGTTCTCTTTTATTCACTGTGGCCAAAACTTTTGCACTAATGCACTCTCTCTCAATAACTACAGTAAAATACACCTGTGCAAAGGAAAGGAATGAATATTGGGGCATGATGGAAGTCTGTTGGGTCCTCTACTCAGATCACTGTCTCCCCATTCACTTGATTGTCCCAGGCACCCTGAATCTAATGAAATGGATTAGGCATTTACATTGGTGAGGGGAGGTGAACTCACCTAAAACTCCTACTACAAGGATACCTTTGAGTGATGCACTTTGGGATAGAGAAGGTTTATATAACACATGCTAGTGGAATATCAGGGCCACAATGTACAGAGGGAAAAGCTGATAGATGAGCTGGAGACAGTGTTAGAAAAGAAGTGAGATGATTTACAGAGGAAGGTAAATTGTAGACTCATTGTAGTTCTAAGGTTTGAATGTGGATAAAATGATATTGATGAGAAGAATGTGGATAGTGGTAGCAACAAAAAAAGAATTTCCATGGAAGAAGCGATAATATGTAGGTAGTGGAAGGAGAGATAGTGATCACAATGCACCAAAATTAACTGCCTTTTCTCTTCTCACAGGATTTATAACGCCATATCCTGATACAAAGGTTGGTATAACAACCTGAACCTATTTTTATCATCATTAATAACTTGGCTTTGAAATGGCTGTTGTGAGGTGAGTGCTAGCAGCTTTTCTCATCCTTTATATTTACTTATGGTTATTTTTACAAATGTTATTTGAATGAGGGACTCATAGAGTTGGCTCTATAAATCTTTACGACCCATATATCAAACTAGGTAAGCCTAAAATGGTAGCACACCAACCCTCATCAAAAATAGGGAATAGTGTACTGTGTTTAAAAAATTATCTGGAACATTTTTGTGCAACTTATCTAGAATGCTAACTTAAGAGCAGCAAAATATTTTTAAATTAATGACAAAAATCTCTACAGTGTATATTAACCCCTTTCCTATGATGATGAAACAGCTTTCATCACGTCTACTGTTGCGCATGTCTCTGATGATAAAAGGGTTATTGTTATGAAATAAATGATTGTTTTTCTGTTCTGTAATTTTATCTGAGTACACTGAACATTCCGGAGCATTACTTGAAGTGTCTGTCTTATAATGCCGTCATTCTCAACTGATCAATAAAAACACTTTGTGGGCGGGGTTTGTTTATACTTGCAAGGCGAAAGCATGTTCTATGTCAGTTGGAAATTACTTGTGATTGATTGCATAATATATAGCATAAACTTTTAATTTTGTTGTATATTTTAACAATGTCTTCAACTGATAGTGATAATTATGAAGATAGTGACTTCAAACCCATGCAAAATGACAATGAATTAAATTATATTAGTGATAGTGACACTTATATTTCAATCAGTGGTCAAGAATGTGAAGCAATGGATTTATTGGGTGGGGGTGGAAACATTGCATTTAAGTGAGTAAGCAATATATCATTTTAAAATTTTTTTAATTAATTATTTGAAAGATATTCTCAACATGAACAAACATCATAAGAATAGGCAAAATTTAAACATAATATGTAATGCAATAAATGCAAAGTTTAAATAAAATGTATACAGTACCGTACTTGGGTGCCGCCGACTCATGCAGAAGGGGTTAAGAGGGAATGAAATTGGCAATTTTAAAGATGAAAGGTTATGGTAAAACAAAATCGGTTGAACAATAATTACTTTATTTCAAAATTAAAAAAAAAAAAACCTTACATCCACCCAATTCAACCATAGAGCTATTTTTAATAATGCATTACCATATTTAAGAATCAAATCAATATTCTACATTTTGATTGGTCATCATTGATCACATGACTATTTAAAGCCACTCATTGGATAGAGGCTTAAAAACTGAGAAAACCTATCTTTTTGCAACTTAATCTTATTACTAAATTAAGTTTTGATAACTAAATTTGAAGCAAAGAAGAAGTCTTTTTTAATGGAACATCAAATATAATGAATGCAAGAAGGATGAAACGCATGAGAAATATATATTATCTCCATCACTATAAAAATAGAGGGATTGTAACTAGCAAATCATCTTTGGAAATCTTTTTTCATGTCAAATTTTGGAAAAATTCTCTGGAAGCCATTCTTACGTGAATATACCCCTCTTTTTCAACATGACCATCAATTTTACCACATGTACTTGTTAATTCATGAATCAGGCGCTTCCCAGATTGGGTGTAGGTTGGGAAAGATGGCAATTCAAATTTGTTGAGAACCAAATCCTGAAGTTTAGTGATGGTAAGATCACACAGGAGGATAGACTCGTAAATTGTAACTGAATCCCAATCGATGAGTTCAGCAATGGTGTTGTTCTCATTGAAGTTGAGGGGAGGAGGAATTTATTTGCTCACTGACTTGTCACCAACATCACTCCCTTGCCCTTGGCGAAGGTCCAGAGATTTGGATCATTGTCACAGAGGAGAGAGATGAGCAGATTTTCTGGGTCCATGTTCCATGATTTGATGTAAGGGAGCACTATGTCTCATGTTGATTGAGGAAGAAGGCAGAGATATTTGATTTGGAAAAGAATGTGATTGGTAGCGTCAAAAATGTGTGATCGAGTTTTGATCACAAACCAGCAAGTAATGTAGTTGGTGACGACTTAAAAGATGAGAGAGTGTAGGTTCTTTTTAACTTTACCTTTAAAAGGATGCTTGGAGAGGTAAGTTGTGCCAAGGCAACAGGCTAAAGTCAACCACCTCAAGTGGGAAATGGGTCCTGGTTTCAAAGTTTTCAGTTGTGGATCAATTTTCCCGCTCTGAATGTATTTGGTGATAAGGAGAATGTACTTTTGATCAGAGGACAAGTCCGACAACACTTCATTTGTCATTGTAATTTCTGGTCCATCTGTGATCAGAATGAACTCTTCATCCCATTCTAACTCTTCCCCCTTTGACAAAGACTTCCCTATCAGTCCTTTGAAAGAATTATTGCCTGTGGTAGGTCTGTCAATGGTTTGGAATTGATGATGAAGGCCGAGTTCATTTATATGTAGGTCACAAATTGACCAATGAACTTCTTTACCTCTTTGATCCTCAATCTTCATTAAGATAGAGCCATCTCTCTCTCTCTCGCTCTCTGACAAATACATGTAATTTACTGTCAGTCACCTCAAGAAGAGAATTATTTGCTAAATGATCTTGTGTTGGGAGATCTAAGAGTGACAACAGTTTAAACTCATCGATGACATTATTTGAGTCATTTTGAAAATTAGCCTGTTTGCTTGCTTTAGGCATTTTTGACAATATATACAATTAATTTTGAATGATGAAAATGGATTTACATATGTCAGTCATTACAGTCTTCACATTTTTTTTATTTATGGAGTAAGGGATCAAATGTGTGGTAGGTTTCATAGGGGTGAAATAGGTTTGTAGATATACCCCAACAAAGGCAACACACAGTTGACAGAACAACATTATTCCTAAGCGGAAGAAACTGTGCAAGAGAAAATGTACAACCAATTTTACTCTTAAAAGCATTACAAGGAACATGCTACAAAATCAAAACCATAAAAAAACCAAAAAACAAAAGAGGCGAAATGCCCACATTAAGATTGACAGGGTGTTACAATAGTAAAGAAATAAATAAAAGAGGTAAAGTGCCCCAAACTAAAACAAATGAAGGAAAACAACAAGAAAAGCGTAAATTACATAGGCAAAGTGCCCCAAACTAAAAATTGAAGAAAAAACAAAACAAGAAAAGTCTAAATAAAAGAGGTGAAGTTCCCCAAACTAAAAAAAATGAAGGAAAACAACAAAACAAGAAAAGCGCAATTAAATGAGGCAAAGTGCCCACAAACTAAAATACGAAGGAAAACAAGAAAATTGGAAATAAAAGGGGCAAAGTGCCCAAGGTAAAACCAAACTAAAACAAAGATAAGAAGAAAAAGAAAGTCTTTGCATGTGTAAGATGCTACTATTGATTGGCTCGACTTGAATTTCCGGATTCCCATTCTCCAATCAGACCTAGAGTTTAAGATAACGCGTGAATATGACATGATGCTAAAAACATGGTGAGAATCTTTCAGCCGATCGGAGAAATGTTAATTTTAATCGCCTCTGTTTATATTTACTTTCTATTAAAAAAAAAAATTCTCACTTATGATATACATTTGTCCATTCTAATGATTTTTAGTTACTACAACTCATTTTTTTTACTCTCCCATCCCCCCCTCATTGTATATGAAGCACTTTTCAAGCCACTCAGAAATAACAAAATCAAGTATTTTACATATACAGCCATGTTTCAAAAAATCTTGGAGAACCCGCCTCCCACACACTACATTTTTAATAAGAAAAGCATAATAGAAACGTACCTTTATATTTCCATACATAACAATGACCCTAATATTTGGTCATGTTTCCTTTAGCTTTAACCACCATGTTGAGACATTTCGGCATGCTGTGGTTGTTTGATAAAGTAATTCTGCCACATTGTCCTTTACTTACAGAAATTTTATTTCATCCATGAGATAGTTAAAGGAGGCTGACTTCCACTTGGCAAGTTTCATTTTCATGACTTCTCAACTCCTTAATAGGGTTGAAGTCAGGCGAGTTAGGAGCCAATACAGAATGTTAATATTGTGATCAGTATGGAAGTTTGTCACTTTCCTTGCCTTGTGGCATGGTGCAGTCTTGCATTAAACTGGTGCTGCTAATGAGTCTTATAAAAGTGGAGTAAGTGATCATTGAGGACACTGACATAATGATCACTATTCATTATTTGTTTCTAAGGAAGAAATTAGAGACCTTCATGACCATCATTACCGCTAAAACACCTTCCCACAACTTGACTGATTGTGAGTGCTTCATTGCTGTACAGTATGGGCAGGTTTGTACCAACTGACAGAAGAGGGTTGTCTTACCTTGTCAGGATGGTTACTAAAGACTTGGAAGGTGTTTTCATCAGACTATAACACCTTTTTCCACTGCTGTTGTCTCCAATTATTATATTTTGAGGCAAAATTAAGGCATTTCTTCCTCTTGGCACCATTGCGGCTGTGGAACTCCAGATCTTTTTGAAGGCAATGTTGTAAGGTGCAAACTATGACAGGTACCAGTAGCTTGGGGTGAGATTTATTATCTGCCATACAAGGGTTCTTGGTCACGTTTCTTCATAGTAAGTTGTCTAGCCTTAGAAATTTTCTGTGGCCTACCGAGGATAGGTTTATAGGATGGAGCAACATTTGGCAGGAGCCCACATGCTGCGTCAAGCAGGCAAATAATGGTACTTTTGCCTCAGCCAAAATGGGCACAAATTTCCTTTCTGAAGACATTCTCCCTGCTCTCTGCTTCCCCCCCCCGGCTGCTCAACGTATTTCCTGCCGTGACCGCCTCTGAGCTGTCTGCCTTGCTCCCATCCTCAAAAAAATCTGGCTCCCCTCGTTACTTGTTCTCCCCAAGCTATTAATCAAAATATTGCCTGTCATATTCCCAATGCTCCTCCACCTGTTCAATACCTCCCTTGCAACTGGTGTTGTCCCTTCTTCCTTCAAATGTCATATTCCCAATGCTCCTCCACCTGTTCAATACCTCCCTTGCTACTGGTGTTGTCCCTTCTTCCTTCAAATGTGCCCAAATCCATCCCATCTTTAAAAAGCCGAAGCTTAACCCTTCTGACCCAGCTAGCTATCGCCCAATCTTGCAACTTCCCTTCCTCTTTAAGGTCCTTGAGATAGTAGTTGTTTCATGCATAAATTCCCACATCGTTGCCTGTAATATTGATGAGACTTACCAATCAAGTTTTAAAGCTGGGCACTCTACCGAAACCGCTCTTCTCAATGTTACTGATTGCTTACATAGAGCTGCTGACTGGGGTTGTGCCTCCATCCTCATTCTACTTGACCTCTCCTCTGCCTTTGATACTATTGACCATTCCGTCTGGCTTGATCGCCTCCACTCTTTCCTTGGCATTTCTGGTGTTGCTCTCGATTGGTTCTGCTCTTACCTTTCGTCTCTCACCCAATCTGTAGTGATTAACAATGTCTCCTCTGACCCCACTCCCATTCGCTTTGATGTCCCTCAGGGCTCTGTCCTCAGCCCTCTCCTCTTTTTGTATCTACTTATTCCCTCTTAGCTCCCTCCTATGTAATCTTGGTCTATCCTTCCACCTCTATGCTGATGACACACAAATCTTTATTTCCTCTTCCCCCTCGACCATTGCCCACTCAATCTGTGACTTCCTATCTGCCTATTCTTCTATATCGGACTGGCTATCAGCTAACTTCCTCAAACTTAACCACTCCAAAACTGAAGTTCTTCTGGTTGGTATCCCCGCTCTAGTATACAAAGTTAAATCCCTCTTTCCCTCCCTCCCTCTGGGTGGAAACTCTTTCACTTTCTCTGACTCTGTTAGAAATCTGGTCGTTGTGTTCAAAGAATAAAATTTTCACCTATTTTTTACCAAATAAAGCAAGTTTCAATAGTTGGTACACTCCACTTTCTGAGTGTAAAAAAAGTCATTGAAAAAATGTGGTATGCAAAGTTTCTATAATTTTTTTATACATAAAAATCAAATTAAGGATTAATTAAATCTCTTTTAAATATATGCTAAATAAAATGTATGTCAAAAATGTTTAGTATTTCAATAAAAATGGATAAATATTAAATGAATTAATTGATAGGCATAATTAATTCATTTAATTAATTAAAAATAATGTCCTGTAAATAATTATTTAAATTTTATTGTAATAAAAATATTATAGGTAATTACAGCAATAATTTCACTATAAAATAGGTATAGGTACTTAAATATTTTAGAACATGAAAGTATAGGTGATGGTATAGGTGGAGTAGTAAAAAGAGGTACATCAAAAGCTAGTCTTCACAGATCTTTTAAAGATCAAATTATAACTCCAGAACAAATGTTTCAGTTCTGTGAAAATAATTTTAAAGACAGTAAATTTTTTGTCAGCTCTGGTTCCATCTGGCTGGTTGATGGTGAGCCTTAGAACTCCTGTTAGGGTGGTTGGGGACTTCCCAGTATGATCAGTGTCTGCATCATGTTGTCAGTCAGATCTGGTGAAACTGAGTATATTATTCTGTATGTGTAACATTTGTCTAGGTTGGGTTCCACCACTCAACACTGCATAGGCCACTCCCCCAAGCATGTCACTGACTCGGAGGCCTGAGGCAGGTTGTCATGGTTAGCAACCTCAAAACGCACCCTGAACCCCCTGTCAGTGACTTGCAGGGTGTCCCCCACTATCTTCTTGGTGAAGATAGATGCATGCAATGCCTCAGACACTTTGGCAGGATGAATGAAGCATCTGTTACCAGTAATAGAAGACGCACACAATCATTTTATCATTTGTGGAAGGGGTGAATAAGGCTGCTGTTTCATTGTTGTTGGTGCTTGTTTTTGACCTTACAGTCTTTCCTCATTTTTTGCGTGTTATTAAGTTTTTGGCATTGTATTCTGCAGCTGGGGATGGGCTCAGGAGTTATTGAGCAAAAGGAGCACTTTACTCTCATCAGGAAATCCTTTTTTATGTTGTGGCGGGATACAATGTACCTTCCACACCTTTTTTCATTAGGGTTTGGGACTTGAATGATTGGAAATAAAGTCCACTTCTGGCAGCAAAGGAGACAGATACGCAACCTTCTAATTTATTTCCCCCAAAGAGAATTTACAAGGAAAAGGTAATGTGTATATACAATCACTATTTACAAAATACAAAAATTGTGAGACAGCGCTGTTGGACTAATGGCAAGACCCCCCCAAAATATTAGAGATCTAACAGCCATGTCAGCCTTACAATAATTCTCCAAGTTACAGACTCTACCAAAATAATTAGGCCTTCAATCCTTGGGAAGGGAGGGTAAGACGTTTTTCGGACAAACTGCCAAACTAGCTCAGGCTTCCACTTGAGTGTCTCGAGGCATCCCCCTTACACAATTGACTGGGAAGCTGGTGGTATCTTGGGGTGCAAGTCAAGAACTGGAGCAAGGTCAGCCATCTTGACCACAATTAGCCTTTCTTTGCTCAGGCTAGTTCATCCTACCTCAGGGGCCCTTCTCGTGGAGAGAAGAGGGTGCATTTCCTCCCCTCCTAAAAATGAAAGCAGAAAGAAGGAGAGTAGAGGTTCTTCTCCTTCTGGAGATGGATAGATCTCCTGTCTACTCTGCAGACATATGCTTAGCACTTAACTTTTCATGAGAGCTTAAATTTTTTTTTCAATAATTCAACATCACTGTGGTAATAGTCAAACGTGTTCATAAATTGCCTTTCACCAGCAATATACTAAAGTTACACCAGTTCTTTCTATAACCTTGCTGACAATGGAAGCCAAGTTTTTGCTACTAATAAAAGGCAGTAGCTTTTTCTTATCTGTATGAACTCTTAAGGGCATCAAGGTCTGAACAGTTAATCTTCTTAAACCATGTCAGCTGAATGTTAAAAACAATTGTGCTGGTAAAGTTTTGATGAATCTAAAGTTTTGAGAGTTTGCTCAAGTTAAGGATACTTTTAAAATTCAGTGATTTAAATAAGGTGGACAAATTGATTACATGTAATTTTTAACCTAAAAAAAATATGAGAATAGAAAATACAGAACTTAGCTATTAAATTTCTAGGTATTGACTGAACTCAGTAGAGGATGAAAAATGCATAGTAGTAATTTTTGTTATTCTTCCGGAATGGTTTAAGAGTTCTGTTTGTAACACTGCCTTTATTAACTTTTCTATTTTGCTCATCATTTGAGTCTTGTGAGGCAAAGGTTTGACTTTTATGAGAAGCATTATACCTATATGTGCTACAAGCTTCACCCAGACAATTTTACTGTGGATGAATTTCATTGAGTAAGAGCCTGGTTCTTGAATATGTAGAAGCATGCATGCTGCTATTCTTGGTGGGTATATGTCTTCACTTAATAAGTACACCCCTCTTGCAGAGGTTTGTAGGTCCATCTACTTTCTCTGCATTCTCTAGCTAGGATGCTGCTTTGCTAGCATTTAAAACACATTGTGAGCTTGCTTAAGGCTGCTGGCTGGAGTTTACCTCCAGAGGCTGGGAACACTTCAAAAATCTTTTTATGCTGAGTTGCGCTCCACTCTTCCTTTAAGCATGGGTACAACCTATGGTCTTTTCATCATCCCTTATGCTATGCTTTGATATGGGTGATCTTGCCATAGCATTTCTGCTAGCTCTGTTCAAGATTTGGATAGTTAGTATCCCCCCAGATTCCTGGTGAATGCCTACTTTGCTTGCCTTTCACAAGTTAGGGAGGGGAGAGACCAGCATGTGCAAGTTGATGGAGAAATTTGTTGTTAGGTCAGCTTTTTGGATGATGGAAGCTACCCATCTCATGTACAGTGCACCTTTGCAAGTAGCCACTTCATATCAGATGCTCTGCTTCGAATATAAAATGTTATTTGTGAGGTTTTCTTCATAGCCATCCCATTGCTGGTGTTTTTGTTCTGGAGAAGGCATATATTACTGTATGGTGATACAATATCATGGAGACCCTCCACACTATGGGGGTGAGTGGATACCTCCCAATTCTCTTGTCTGAATTTCTACAAGATTTTAATTTCTCCATATGGGTAGGGGTGGGGAAATCTCTCTGGTCCAATAGGCCAGGAAGATAGCATAGCATCCTTTAGGGAAGGTTCCTCAGCCTTGCCTTGATCATCAATGGTATCACCTCATTGTTGCCCTAAGATATTCTTGCTACACTTGATGTAAAATACTTTTTTATCTCTTTTGGTGCGGCTCAGATGCCCCTCTTTTGGTGCGGCTCAGATGCCCACTCTGGAGTGCATCTCACGCTATGTCAAAGCACACAGATTTTGCTTTTTTTCCCCAAACTAATGTGGGGCACTTCTAGCCATCCACAGCTTCACCCTGATCCTGACTTGTTCTTAAATCGAGCTTACCTGGATGGAATAGAGTTGCATCATTTCCCTGATCTTGTTTTCTGACTGATGCCTACCAAGACTTGAAGGGTCCTGGCATTGGGTCCCAATTAATGGGAAGATCAGTTTTCCCCTAATAACCCCCTTACCTGTGTGTAATGATGAACTAACCACCTTGCTGCTGCTGTACTCCTTATGGCGGGCGGGCTTTAGTGTCTTGTTGGCTGCCAAGTCAATGAGAAGTCTTGGGGTCCTGACTATGTCTGCTATAACAGATGCTGATCATGGGCATCCTGTTAATGATTAGTACAACTTTGTAAGGAAAGCCATCCTGTTGCCCTGCCTCTCTTGACTGCTCATTCCAGAGATGCCCCCTTTGGAAATCAATCACCCACTGGTCAACTACTGGTAAGTGTGCATCACTCCACATATGCGAATGCCAACCTTTAACTCACCTAGGGTGGGATATCTAAAGAGCCAAAAGCCTGAGATGGGATAGTCAGGAATGGCTGGGTGTGGGATAGAAGCCACCACCCTTTGTTTCAATTTGTATTGGTCACAAGCTTGTGTATTTTCATCTGTGACTGGTAGAGGGACTTTCCTGCAACCATATGTCAGTGGCAAAGGGTTTTTCCTTTGACATCTTTGGAGCTACCCTCGGGTAGCTCCACTTCTCTGATGGAGGTGGTCATCTTGTGCTTTCTTCAAGGAATGGAGAGACCTCCCCCGCTGGGTGCCCACTTGCTGGACAAAACCTTATCCTTTTTTGAGAAGGATATGGCTGAAGCCTGTCTGTCCATCCTTGGGGTAATAAGAAGTTGGTTCTCTCCCAGCCATCCTGTACTAAAAAGAAGAGAAAAGATAGGAAGAAAACAAAGAGGACTAGGGTTCCTCTCTCTCTGTGCGCTCCAGGGATTGATGGGTCTACTGCTGTTTTGCCAAGTGACCAGACCAAGAATGGCATGTTCAGCAACTGCGCCCTCAGTGAAGGAAACCAGAATAAGACTAATGGTAACACTGCCTAATCTTGGCACCCTTCCAACAAAGTGTTTTGTCAGCTAGAAACCTGTGGGTCGAGCCACTGGGTTGTCAGCTTTCCTCTGGGATGTGGGTTGGCCATGGTACCAGCTCAGGGGGCAAAAATAATAAAAGTATATGTTGATATATATATATATATATATATATATATATATATATATATATATATATATATATATATATATGACTGGCAACCCAGATAGGCCCTTTTAACTATTTTGTTGTCTAAAATTCCTTGTCTTTAATATAATTTTATCTCAAATACTAAATTACAATCTAAGATAGCTCTTTATTTGGAACTGAAACTTTATTCGGTAATAATTTTGAACTTTTTCATAAAGTTTGAACTATGCTAGGCAAGGAATATATGTACTCACATTTTATATAAATTCTTCTTTGTCACTTTTCTTAATAATTTAAAGTTGACTGAAGTATATTTACAGTTATGAACCTTATGGTTATTTTGAGGTAGATGTTCTCAATAATAATATTAAAAGATCATTTAGGTATGATAATGAAGTTTACCAAATTTATTATTATGGGATTATGGTACGTTTTGCCTCTTTTCAGGTTTGTATTACACATTTAGTTTGGGGTCTAATTAAGTAAAGGGTAGTCCATTTTATATAAAAGATAAAACTTACTGCACCAAGAAATTTCTAAGGTATACATTGGCAGTTATTTTTTCATCCTGTAATTGTATGGAGTGTTAAATATTTGTCAGTGTGCAACTTCTTAAATTCTCTCTAGTGTTGGTAGTGCATGCAGATTCTTGAATTTTATGTCAAAGACTAGTATACTGCTGAAAAAGATGAATTTGACAGCTAAAATCAAACAAGGAGCAAATATAAAAATTAACCCATTTCATTTATCAGTAGTGTATGAATCTAGAAGTTTTTGAAAGATTAAGATCTTATGCTTTAATTATATGTATTAAGTTACCTAATTTGTTGAGAGTACGGTCTTATCAAGGTTAGCTGTTAAATCTATCCATTTATCTAAATCCCTTCATGAATTTGAAATAATTCTATGACTGTATACATTTAAATATTAAATTCTTTTCAGTGGGAAAGTATTATGGAGTATCATTTGTGGACAAAGTGTCCTTGCATCCGATGAGGTGGTTGGAGAGGAATTGGAAGCTGCTGTTAACCATTTACAGGAAGGGCTTATGTTTTACAAAAATTGGTCTGAGGAGGACCATAAATCATGGTGTATTAAGTCAAAGTTGAAAAAAGAACAGCAAGATTTTGTTTGCAAAGTTGGAAAATTGCTGGTTTGTATTAAATATTGTCTTGTATTTAATTCTTTAGATATTTTTAATTGAAAACTTTGTATTTAAATATATTTAGGAAATCTTTACTATCAGTTATATTTAGTTCTATTACTCTGTAATTGTGGGTGAATTTAAGATAAAATTTACCTATGAAGAAAACTTTTGTGTAGCAACAGTATGCTTAAGAGAGTTATGCACATTTTTTTCATTCTCTAACATCCTAAGATTATCATCCAGGCATTTACACTTTAATTATAAATTCACTTATTGGTTTTCATTTAACTAGAAAAGATAAGCAAGAAGTAAATAGGAATTCTTTTTTTATTATGACCTGTATTTGTTTCCATCTTTTCAGAATTTAATATTGTAATTATTAAACATGCCTATTAAGCAAAATTCAAACAAAATTTTTAATTTTCAAAGAGGATTGTATGTTGTGCAATCTGAGGGTGGACAATACTCAGACAAATTGCTAGGAATCTTGAAATACACCTTTCTTCTACAAATAGAATTCCAACTCAATTTAAATAAGGGGTAAGATATCACTGATCACAACATGGACATCCCTTAGGAAAGATGTCGTTGTGCTGTTCAAAGATGCGACTCACTCTTTACAGCAGCAGTCCCTACTTTTCTCTCACAGGAGAATGCCAAGAAAGCACACAGGTGGCCCAAAATTGACCAGTCCACAGTGGGATCAGTTCAATAGGGCCAACCACCTTAAGGGGACAAGAGATGGCAGGGCCCACTGGCCTTTTCCCCCTAATGTCCTGTGTGCATGCACAACAAGCTTGCTGGGGGTCAGTATACCTGCCCTCTTCGCTTTCGTAATGGATGACGGTTCACTGGCCCAAGAAAAGAAAAAAGGTTCCTCAAATAAGATCTGTGATGTCTTGGGGGGGATGGCCACATGAAGGCCCCCCTGATCTGACCCAGCCTCAGATGCAAGCTCCTCCTCAGATGGCTAGGGTCCCTGAGGCTTCACAAGGGGAGGAGGGATCTCCTTCCTGGCTGGTGCCCTTGTGACAGCTAAGACATTCTCCAATTTCAGACCCTGTAAGGGGTCGGCAATTTGCCATCCTGGCCGTTGTGCTGACGCGACTCAGCACCCCTTTCGACCACAGCTTAGCCTCTTCTCCTTCTTTCAGACAGCCTGTATTTCTCCCCTACTTTGTCACTTTTCATACAACCTCTCCCACAACATTCTCTGGTCAGCCTCTAATTTCACAGAGTAGATGCTGACCTTCTCAGCAAACCATCCCGATTGGGGCTGGGGGGCGGGGGGACAATGTTCCCTAACCCCTGAGCTCCGGTTCAGGATGGTGGGTTTTTAACAACCTGCTTCATCCCCACCCATACCTTCCTCACATCCCCTTTCGTTCTCACTTCACAATCTATATTTTTACGCTGTGTCCAAGGTGGAGCTGCCATGCCGAGGGACTGCCAGGCCACCAGGTGGGAGGGGTGGTTCTGAATGGTGGCACCTGGCTCTGCAAGGCCTGTATGCACCCCTTGCAGGGCGGGCTACTGCGAGGGGTGATAAACTATTGCATCCTGTTGTAAATTTAGGGTCACCATGCCCAATGATGAGAAAACTAAAAATCTCCCCTTAATTTTCCCTTGTATATCTACGGAGCTGCCCTCGGGCAGCTCTACAGGAAAAAAATGGAGGTCCCCCTCCCCCCCCCCTGTGCTTGCGCAGGGGAGCCTCCAAACTTCTCTAACCAGAGAGGAGGCTTACTCCTCTCCTACGCCTACGGGTGTAGGGGACTCCCCCTCACTCCCTTCTCTGGAGGTGCTTTCGGGCACCTCCCTGTTTCCAGCAGCAGTCCCCCTTTTCTTTCCAAGGGGACTGCCAAGAAAGCCAGCAGGCAGCCCATAGCTGACCGCTCCCCATTGAAGCGGCTCGGTAGGGCAAACCCACTTAGGGAGGAGAGGGAAGCCAGGCCCCTTTGGTTGCTTCCCTCAAAGGACCTGCTGGCAAGAATATTGAACCTTGCCAGCGGGTGCCTCCCCACACCTGACTAGTGACAATGATGCCAACGAGACCTGAGATGTCCTGGGGGAGGGGGATGGCCAACTGGAGCCCCCCTCCCCCCTGAGATAGACATGGTCCCTGAGGCAACCCAGCCTCAGATGGTAGGGCCTTCCGTGGGGGGGAATCTGGGCTCAGTGCCAAGCACCGAATCCACCCCAATACAAGGTCCTCAAATGGCTAGGGTTTCTTAGACAGTACAAGGAGGGGAAGGATCTTCTCCGACCGGGGCCCCTCATTCAGAGGTTACCTGGCATTTTCGAGCCCGCTTGCTTCAAACTCTTCCTTGTTATTTTCTCCACTGATGGCAGCATGTTGGCCAAGGGCAACATGATCCATCAGCGGAGAGCATTAGCTAGTGTAATTGGTAGAGAGCCGAAGGTGACCCATTTCTTGGATGGGAGCCTTTTGGCGAATGTGGCGGATCCCTCCGAGGCGACGAAGATAAGTGCTCTTCGGACACTTGATGGCACCCCGGTTAGTGTGACGCCACACTGTACCATGAACTTTGTGAAAGGAGTAGTTTATGCGAGGGAACTCGTTGATTAATCCATAGAGGACATCACCTTAGAGCTGGCTGACCATGGGGCGGTCAAGGTCGAACGTGTGATGAGAAAACAGGCAGGGGCCTCGAGACCCACCCATACACTCGTTGTCACGTTTGACTGTGACAAGCTCCTGGAGTCGTTGCAGGTGGTTGGTACCGCTACTGCATGAAGGCATTTTTGCCACTGCCACGGTGGTGCTATTACTGTCACCGCTTCAGCCATATGAATCGCTCATGTAGATATACAAAGTCAGGGTCACCTGAAGTATATGTAAATTGCTCCAAGGCCGCACACAATAAGTCCAAATGTGTCAATTGCGGAGAGGCGCACCCCGCTTCTTCGAAGCAATGTGGTTCATATCTCCTTGAGAAAGAAATCCTGGCTGTTCAGGCCCAGGATCGACTCTCATTCTGCAAGGCAAAGGACTTGGTCCTGGTGCACCTGGCTCTGCCTGGGAGGTCTTATGCCTCAATGGTTAGAAAGACACCCTCTGCTCGTGGCCCATCCAGGCCAATGAACACGGTCTTTTCCATGCCCATTCAGAGCCCCTCTGCGGGTTCTACTCAACCCGGGCGCTCCACTGGTAAAGCTTGCGGCACAAAGGGTTCACACCCAGCCCCAGCTAAATCCAGGGCTTCCCCCCCTTTCCCCAGCGTGACCGTTTTTCTGTAAGGTGAAACGGCCACATAACTCTACTGAGTTGTTAGACTCGCAGGAGGCAACACCCCTGAAGTTGGTCGCCAGGCCATCTTCCGAGGTTCCTAAAGCCGCCTCCCCAAAGGGCAGCAACAAAGGAGCTTCAGCTCCTTCGCCCATACCTAGTGGTGGGCTTAATGGCCTGGAGATGGTGGATCCTCAAAAAGAGGGCCTCCTGCCTCTGAAGCCGCAATGCCCGCCTAAGGTTTTGAGGCGGAGGGATGAAAAGACTTGCATGGTGAGCCCAACCTCCCACAATAAGTCCTCGAAGGTGACAGCGCCTTCAGCGCTTTGTCCGGCCAACAGCGCCCTGGGGTTCTACCTCTGGAAAGCATACGGCCATTCCCATCAGGGAATGGCCGTGGACCCCGGGCCAACTGGGAGGGGCTGCAGAGGTTCATCTCATCCCATTCCACGTTAGCTATTTTTCTGCAGGAGACCATGCTAGGCGCATGCCCCCTGCCCACCCTCCCGGGGTATAAGGGTTTTGTGACCCCACCACCACCATGAGATGAGGGCTGGGCTGGGGGATGCGCGGTTTACACCTGGCATTATGTACTAATTCTTCATTTCACTTTAGATACCTCCTTTCAGGCAGTGGCTGTGCAGCTTCACATGGATAGGAGGTATAATATCATTTCTGCATACATTCCACCGTCAGTTGACTTTGATGCAGGAGACTTCTGCCGCTTTGTGGCACGGTTGCCGAGGCCCTTTCTCTTGCTTGGAGATCTGAACAGCAGACATCCTCTCTGGGTGATTACTCAATAAATCCCAGGGGACAAGTCCTTGCCGATCTGTTTGAAGAGCTTGAGATGGGTGTCCTAATGTGGATGAGTTTATGCATCACTGCCCGAGAACTGCTTCATTTTCTTGCCTTGATCTATCTATGTGCTCTTTGGATGCACAGCCTGATTTTGATCGGGGGGTGGTTGATGACCTTCATGGTAGTGATCACTTTCCCATTAAAATATCATTTTCAGGGCAACTTCTGCCTGAGAGCTCACCTCGGTGGTGCTTGGTGCGGGTGTGGTGGCCTGCATTTCAGGAAATGACTGAATTCTCTATCTCAGTCGAGGAGTTTAGGTCAGTAGATGAGGCTGTTGAGTTCTTCTCCGGTAACCTCATCGCTGCCAGCCTGACTACTATTCCCAGAATGTCTGGCCATTTTGCACGCCGACCACTCCTCTGGTGGTCGGCTGAGTGTGAGACGGCCCTCAAATAGAAGGTTATGCCTATATGTGCTATAAGCGCTGCCCGAACGATTTCACTGTCGGTGAATTTCGTCAGGCTAGAGCTAGGTTCCGGTATATTTGGAAGCACGCCCACCACTCTTCCTGGCAGGCATTCGTGTCTTCACTTAACTGGAAGACCCCTCTAGCAGAGGTGTGGAGGCGAGTTAAAAGGATTCGGTGCAAGTTCTCGCAGGACCGCCTTCCCACTCTCTAGGAGAATGGGACCGCAATCTCGGGCCCCGCGTCCATAGCGGAATCCTTCGCGACTGCTTTCTCCACATTCTCTACCTGGGATGCTGCTCCGCTAGCATTCAATGCACGGCATCATGTTGCGGAAGGCCACCGACTGGACTTTAACTCCATAGGCGGAGAACCCTTCAATGACAGGATTACTGCGAGTGAGTTGAGTTCCGCTCTTGCTTCATGCGCGAAAACTGCCCATGGTCCGGACGATGTCCTGTACGCCATGCTTTGACACCTGGGTGAGCGAGGCATGGCCTTTCTGTTAGATTTGTTCAACAGGATCTGAGTGGATGGTCTCCTCCCAGATTCCTGGTGAATTGTGACTGTGCTTGCCTTTCACAAACTGTGGAGAGATCACTCTACTCAGACCGGTTTCTGCCCAATCTGTCTAACCTCTTGCGTGTGCAAGTTGATGGAGAAATTGGTAAATGTTAGATTCCCCTTTTTCCTGGACAGCGGAGGCCATCTATCTTTTGCACAGTGCGGCTTCTGCAAGTTCCACTCCATTTCAGATGTTCTGCTCCAACTGGAAAATGCTGTCTGGGAGGCCTTCCTTCGTAGACAGCACTACGCCACAGTGTTTTTCGATCTGGAGAAGGCCTATGATACCGCATGGTGATACAGTATCATGAAATTCTCCACACGATGGGGGCGAGGGGATGCCTCACAATCTTTATATCTGAATTTTTGCGAAATTGTCGATACTGCGTACGGGTGGGGGGGAAGCGCTCTCCGACCCAATAGAGCAGGAAGAGGGTGTCCCGCAGGGAAGTGTCCTCAGTGTCACACTCTTTGCCCTGAGCATCAACGGTATCATCTCGGTGCTCCTGGAAGATGTTCTCGCTACGCTCTATGTGGACGACCTTTTAATCTCTTTTGGCGTGGCCCAGATGCAACTCTGGAGCATCTACTCCAATAGATATTGAACCGCGTCTCTCGCTATGCCGAAGCGCACAGGTTTCGGCTTTCTTTGGCCATGACTAAGGTGGTGCACTTCTGCCGCCATCCATGGCTCCACCCTGACTCAGATTTGTTTCTTAATGAGGTGCGCCTGGAAGTGGTTGAATCGTACCGTTTCCTTGGTCTTGTATTTGACAGACGCCCCACATGGGAGGCTCATATTCGCAGCCTTAGGTTCTCTTGTACCTGTGCCAAGGATATTCTCCGTTCCATGATGTTTAGCGCTTGGGGTTCTCATAGGGCTACTGCCTTACTTTTTTTATCGATCCTTTGTTCGTTTGAAGCTCGACTACGGATGCAAATTTTATGCATCTGCAGCCGAGCATTTATTGCGGAAGGTGGACTCGATACACCACACCGGCCTTTCCCTTGCGACCGGTGCCTTCCACACTTTTCCCATTGAGAGCCTGTTGGTTGATGCTGGGGAGATGCCACTCGCTCTACGCCGAGTGCAGTGCCTTACTCGCCTGTAAGCACGAGCCCGGCGCCTCCCTCAGTCGCCAACAGCTCTCACTGCATCCGCAGCTGATCTCGACAGTGCCTATGCCGTTGAGCGACGCCAGGAGACTTCTTCGGGGTGGCGCCCTTGGTTATGCCCAGAATGCCACCCTAGAGGGTACCAGATTTGGCTATTTGTTGCCACGCCTCTGCCCTTAAAGCTTGTACAGCGCCGCTGGTAGTATTGCGTTAGAACTTTTTGGAGCACACCTCGTGTCACGCTGGAACCGTGCCAGTGTATACGGATGGCTCCAAGTCCCAAGAGGGGGTCGGCTTCCACGCCGTATCCCCTCTGTTTGAAGTCAGTGGGGCTCTTCCAGGCGCTGCGTCTGTCTTCACGGCCGAGTTGGTGGCAATACACCACTCGGTACGGGAGATCACGCTACGTGCCCGCTTTGGAGACCAGATTGTGATCTATAGTGACTCACAAAGCACCCTGAGTACTATCGGGGCATTGGAATCTCCGTATCCCCCGGTTCGCGATATCCGTGATGCCACAGTTTTGGTGAGCCGGGCGGATGTTGAGATTATCTTCTGCTGGGTTCCTGGACATATAGGAATTGCGGAGAATGAAGGCGCCAAAGAGTCCGTGAGGACTCTGCGACTGGACCAGCGTTTCGCTCTTCCTCACACCGACTACATGGCAGGAATATGGGTAGCTCTTCAGGCTGCTTGGCAAGGAAGATGGGAGACGGTCTGGGGAACTTAAAGTTGTGTGCCATTGCACCACTACTGTTCCCATGGACCTATCTTCCAATGCCGTGACGGCTTCAGGTTGCTTTCTGTTGTCTCCGAATTGGGCTCACTCATGGGATGCACCGCTATTTGATGGCGCGCTTGCCAGCAGCCTACTGTGAAAACTGTGTTGTTCCCCAGACTGTTCGGCATATTCTTGTTGAATGTCTCAGTCTGGGCTATCTCTGCACACATTACCTTTCCCGGTACTGGGATGGGCGGGGTCGCTACCGCATGTCCCTTGTACTCAGGACAAGTGCGTTCTCATTGACTGGTGGACTGGTAGACTTTTTGGTGGAGGCTGGCCTTCTCCTCTTTATTTAACTAGGTTTTATTTTTTGTTATTGTTGTTTTCTTTGTAGGGCGCATGCTCCTGTGCCAGGGTGAGGGGGACCTCCCCCTGATGCCTGAGATTGCTTCCTAATTGTTATGGTCTTCCCTTTTTATCATTGTTGTGTTTTCATATTCTTATTTTAAAGTAACCTAGTGCTAGGCTGTCGTGATTCCGGCGACTTATGCCTAAGTAGGCAGTCACCGGATAGGTTCCTAAAATTAAAAAAAAAAAAAATCCAATTTCAGAGAAGGATCTTGCTGAGGCCGTTCTATCTGGCCTATGGGCTCCTCTCCATCCATAGAAACCACATGGCCGCTGCCATTTTGGTATGTGGCCAAGCCAAGATTGGCCGGTCTGGCTCCTGTGCTTCCCTTGGTGGATAGTCCCTGACCACAACCAAAGATGTGCAGAGTGGAGCCTTGATTATTTTGGGGCCCCTCATTCAGAGGTTACCTGGCATTTTTTAGCTACCGTGATTGATAGAGAGTCGAAGATGACCCATTTCTCAGACTAGAACCTTCAGGCGAATGTATTAAATCCCTCTGAGGCAGCCATGATTAGTGCCCTTTGGACACTTGATTGTATGCAAGTGAGTGTGACACTGCACTCTACCATGAATTTTGCAAAAAAAGTAGTTTATGCGAAGGAACTCATGGTCTACTCCATAAATTACATCACCTTGGAGCTGGCTGACCATTGAACAGTCAAGGTCAAATGTGTGATGAGAAAACAGGGAGGGGCCTCGAGACCCAGCCCTAAACTCTTCATCATATTTGACTGTGATAAGCTCCCTGAGTCAGTGCGTGGCAGTTGGTACCGCTACCCCGTGAAGGCATTTGTCCCACTGCCGTGGAGGTGCTACTACTGCCCCCACTTTGGCTATACTAATCCCTCCTGTAAATGTGCAAAGTCTGTGTAAGTTGCTCCAAGGCTGCACAGGATAAATCTAAATTGTGTGTGGCCAAGTGTGTCAAGAGAATTGTGTCCAATCAGGCCAATGATCATTACTCATTTCATGAGGCTAAGGACTTGGTCCTTGCACGCCCACTCTGCCTGGGACATCTTATGCCTCAATGTTAAGAAAGCCACCCTCTGCTCCTGACCCCTCCAAGCCTATGAGCACGGTTGCCTCAGCGCCCATTCCAAACTCTTCTGTGGGTTCTACCCACCCCAGGCACTCCCCTGGTAGAGCTGGCGGCATAAAGGGTTCACACCTAGCCCCAGCTAAAACCAGGGTTCCTCTCCTTCCTGCAGTGTGACAGTTTCCTGTAAGGCAAAATGACCCTGTGCCTCCACCGAGTCGTTAGCTCACAGGATGCAACACCCCTGAAATTGGTCATGAGGCTACCTTCTGTGGTTCCTAAAGCTGCCCCTTAAGAGGAGGACAGCACTAAAGGAGCTTCGGCTCCTTAATCCACACGCAGTGGTAGGTTTGTTGGCTCGGAGACAGTGAATCCTCCTAAAGAGGGACCCCCACCTCTGAAGCCGCCTATTTTGAAGTAGAGGGAGGAAAACACTTGCATGGCAAGCCCAACCTCCCCCGATAAGTCCTCAAAGGTGACAGGACCCAGAGTTCTGTCTTCGGCCATTCCTGTGAGGGTCTTCTCTTCAAAGAGGGCCCCTGCATCTCCTCCAAGCTAGGCCTGGAGGGAATATTCCTTCAATGGAATTGCCACAGACTCTCAGCCAACTTAGAGGAGCTGCAGAGGCTCATCTCCTCCCATTCCCTGTTAGCTATCTTTTTGCTGGACATGTGTCCCCTGCCCACCCTCCTAGAGTATATGTGTTTAGTAACCCTACTACCATGGGATAGGGGCCAGGCAGGAGGATGTGTGATTTACACCCAGCAGGATGTCTTTGTTCTTTATGCATTAGATCCCTCTTTTCAGGCATTATCCTTGCAGCTGCACCTGGATAGGAGATATACTGTTATTTCCACATACATTCCACATTCAGCCAACTTCGATAAGAGGGAATTCCACCCCACTGTGGCACAGTTGCTGAGTCCCTTTCTCTTGCACATAAATCTGAATAGTAGACACACCTGGGGAGACTACTTGATTAATCCCAGGGGTCAAGTCCTTGCTGACCTAATTGATGAGCTGGAAATAGGTGTCTTAAATGTGGATGAGTTTACGCATCACTGCCCGAGAACCTCCGTATTTTCCTGCCATGATGTATCTTTGTGCTCTCCAGATGCACAGCCTGATTATGGGTGTGGGGTGGTCGATGACCTACATGATAGTGATCTCTATCCCATTCATATATCATTTTCTGGGCTGCTGCCACTAGAGACCCTAGCCCAGTGGTGCTTGGCGTGTGCTTGTGGTCCGCATTTCAGGAAATAACTTTCTCTGTCTCAGTCTAGAAGTTTAGGTTGGTAGATGAAGCTGTTGAGTTCTTCGCCAGCAACCTCATCGCCGTGGGGCTAACTATTATTCCTAGAACGTATGGCCATTTTGTACACCGACCGCTCCCTTGGTGGTCAGCTAAGTGTGAGACGGCCCTCAAACAGAAGCGTTATGCCTACATGCACTATAAGCGCTGCCCAAACGACTTCACTGTCAGTGAATTTTGATGAGCTAGCACTAGGTTTTGGTATATTTCTAAGCATGTCCACCATTCTTTTTGGTGGGCATATGTGTCTTCACTTAACAGGAAGACCCCTCTAGCAGAGGTGTGGAGGTGTGTCAAAAGGATTTGGGGCAAATTCTCACTTGACCTCCTTCCCGTTCTCCAGCAGAATTTGGAATCCTTCACAACCGCTTAATCTGCATTCTCTAGCCAGGATGCTGCTTCCCCAGCATTCAATGTGCATTGTTAAGTCGTGGAAGGCCACCGACTGGACTTTGCCACCAGAAGTGGAGAACCTTTCACTGACAGGTTTACTCTGAGTGAGTTACGTTCCACTCTTGCTTCATGCTTGAAGACTGCCTCTGGTCCAGATGATGTCCTGTACGCCATGCTTCAACACCTGGGTGATTGAGACATGGCCCCTCTTCTAGATTTGTTCAACAGAATCTGGGCGAAGGATAGCCTCCCAGATTCCTGGTGAATTGCTACTGTGCTCGCTTTTCGCACCCAATCTCTCTAACCTCCTGTGTGTGCAAGTGGACAGAGAAATTGGTAAATGTTAGATTTTTTTCCCTGGACAACCAGGCAGGAGGATGTGCTGTAGCGGGCCAAAAATCTATCCTCTAACCCCAATCGACCCAACCCACTTCCTACACTAATTCGGACATGAGAAATCGAGGGAGAAATGAAAACGGATTGTATGTACAGTCCTTTATTTACAAGAACAAAAATATGGGGTAAATATTTATATGAGATCTTGTTACAACACGCTAACAATATATATATAAAACAATTAATATTATCTTATGAATACCAATCAAAATTTATACAAAAAAATATATATATATATATATCTGCCAGGGCAATATCAACCAACTGATAATACAGCAAACAAAGAAGTCAATTACAAAAGGGCTAAGGTGCTCCACACATGTCATTGCACTTATAGCCACTTACAACACCACTATACTCATCCAGATATCCCTGATATGGACTGGTTGCTGCCACTGCCTCCCCCCCTCTCCTTTTTCCCCAATGAGAACTGGCTTTGGTGCCTTCTAGCTTGCCAGTAATTGTCATTCTGATGTTTATGTGCATTTTTTATACATTTGGGGATCTGATTCATGATGCTAGGGATGGATGGTCCAAATTAGTCCTATTATTTCAAGCCTGGTCACTGCTGAATCTGCTCTACTAAATGTAATCTACTGCCGTGGTTGAATAGCTGATGCTAGTCAACCTTTGATACTGTTGATCAGACTGTTTCTTCAAATAATTCCTGATGTTTTCTTTATCTGCCCTTGCACTCATTCTGTTCATATATATATATATATGCAAATTTTGTTGAAGACCATTGTGTATTTTGCCTTAATTAATTTCCTTTGGCAACTTTCTCTTCTAACTATCTCTTTTATTCCATCAGGTAGATGGTGGATTACTTGTCCAGTATTCATCTCCTTTTTATATGAATGTGTTTGGTAAAAACCAAACTAAATTGCTAAGCTTTTGATCTTATTCAATCATCTTCGGAGCATTTTGAAATGTTCTTTCCTCCTTTATCGATGTAATGAGTGGTGTGAGGATCTGGCAGAAAGTGAAAGAAAGCAATTTTTAAGTGGTATTTATTCCTCCTTGGCTTATTTTCCACACACACATTGTCGATACATAGATGACATCTACATCAACATCCAAAATGAAGAACATCTCGTTAACATCAAGCAATATTTTGAGGAGAATTCCGTGCTAAAATTCACTTATGAATTGAGCATGGGCAATAAACTCCCTTTCTTGGATGTTGAGGTCATAACATCAGTGGCAGCTACATCACTAAAGTACATAGGAAAAGTATAGACATGGAAAGATACCTCAATTCTGAAAGTGAATGCCCTGAAAAGTACAAAATAAGCATAATCGGCTCATACATCCACCCAGCTTATAAATGCTGCTCTACATGGGAACTTTTCCACCAAGAGATTGCATGAGTAAAGCAAATAATGGTCTCTCAAACAGCATGATTGACAAACAATTCCAATCATTTTTAAATAACCATTACAAACATGTGGATAAAACTGAAAGTAATCATGGAGAAGTCAACAACATCAAAGTGTATTACAGAAACTAGATGTTCATGGCCTATAAAATAAATAAAAAAACATCAAGGAGATTATTAACTGTAACATCAAGGTTAAAAATCAAATGGATAAAACCCAACTCATCATCTATTATAAAACAACAAAAGCCAGCAATCTTCTGATGAAAAATAACATCTGCCTAAACTCCTCGAATCTCAAGTCGACCAACATAGTTTACAAGTTCATCTGCCCCTATAAAGACTGTAAGCTTTATAAAAACTCTAAATATATTGGCATGACAACTACCACACTTTTGAGACGGTTAACTATGCATCTACAAAGCGGAGGGCCTAAGAACCATATGGAGAGTGTCCATAATATTAACTTAACGAGAGATATGCTTATTAATAACACTATTATTAAAAGAAAAGAGGTTAATAAAGTGAGGCTTAACATCTTAGAAGTCATATTAATAAATGATAAGCCAGCCATCAACAGTCAAGCGACAAGCTGGAATTGCACATCAAAACTATTTTAAAAATTCCACTCACAGGAGTGGATCATTTCCTCTAATGTTACGTTTAACCAAGGCAGAATAAATACCCCTTAAAAATCATTTTCTTTCACTTTCTGTCAGATCCTCACTCTACTCATTCCATTGGTAAAGGAGGCTAGAACATTTCAAAACGCTCCGAAGATGATCGAATAAGATCGAAAGCTTAGCAATTTAGTTTGTTTTTTACCAAACACATTCATTTAAAAAAGAGATGAATACTGGACAAGTAATCCACCATCTACAAGATGGAATAAAAAAGATAGTTTGAAGAAGAGAAAGTTGCCAAAGGAAATTAAGGCAAAATACACAATGGTCTTCAACAAAATTTGCATTCAAGAAAGACTGCTACCCAACTACACTAATATATATATATATATATATATATTTATAGTACTCTTTATAAAGTCTTCTATAAATTGTTGTGGATCACAATTTCCTTTTTAAATTAGACTGTGATAAGATTGCTAGTCCACTATAATGCTAGCGCTAATTGCATATTTATAAAATATACGTCTTTTGAACTCGCTTTTTTTTTTCTAGGAAGTTTGCTCTGAGCAAGCATGGGAGATCTTTCAACTTTTTGTCCAGCATGAATACAAAGGATCAATTTCTCAGTTTCGGGCTGCAGCTTCAAATGACAGGGAGGAGACTGCTCTTCTACACCAAGTGTTTTCATTTTATCTCACAGATCCTCTTCATTTGTTGTCCTGTAGAAGGCACATTCTAGCAGCAGACTCAATGCATCCTTATGAAGTAAATATTTTCTCTATTATGCTGTTCAGCTTTTACTGCTGTCTTTAGGTAAATTAATATTTTAATACACCATTTGGGTGAAAAGTACTTATCACTGCCATCTTTTGAATTATCCGGGGGAGGGATTTACATTTTCTACCAAATTTATCTTATTTCTTTAGTGTTAATAATGTATGATTATGAATGAAATTAAATATGTTGACTCCTTTGATTTTTCTATGCTTTGCATGCTTGTTACCATGATTTAAATTCTTGAGATAATGATTACTTTAATGTCAGTATTTGGTACCATATTCATTGGTGTCACATATGTTAGTAGATTCATTCATCTATTTGGGCATTGGATTTGTAATGTATAGGGAAAATTCTCTTCACTTTGCCCCATTCATTTACAAATGTTTATAATTTATATGATTTACTTTTATTGCAGAAACTTTTTAAAGAATTCATTAACAAGGTGCTTGATCCTGACCATACACTCGGCACAAAATTGGTTTCACAGTTGAAGAGTATGAGTATTAGACAATCACCTCAGTCTCGAGTTATTTCACCTCATTTACCTCCAAATGCTACCCAAGCAAGAATCTCATTTCAGCTCTCAGCAATTAGACACCAACTTGCTACGCTACTGGTTTACCATGGAAGGGGAAAGCCCTGTTCTCCAGAATCAATCTGCACACTTCTACAGCTGGCACAGGTGAGATCCCTTTTAACCATGTATTGCAAGTTGAGTCTTTATATCCCCACATTAGTGGAGTATAAATACCTGTACTATAGTGTCAGCTGCACTAGGTAAAAGGCAACTAAATGCCACCACCCATAACTGAAACCCACTTATATATAATCTTGACTGCATAAAATCATCTTGGACTTGGTTAGAGATTTGTTGGATACAACTTGCCTTTAGGTGGTGTTTTCTATCCATCTTTCACAAATTCTAGCCCTTATTCTCTCTATTTTTCTTATTTTATAGCATTGATGTATGTCAATGCTCAGAACAAACTATCATATAATGCTTCATTTAATGACCTTGGATTATGTCAGGGGCATATTTTGTCCTTACCCTTCCTCAAGGGGACTTAATAGAATACATCATCTTTGTGTGGTAGGAGAGTATGCTCCCCTTCCTCAACATAGATTCTCAGAAATTGGAGATAAGAGCCAACATAAATTTGTTTTTATTAATCTATTTTGTAAATGGATGAATCACTTTATAACCATCCAGTATGCCAAGCTCTTTTTTGTACTCTAGCCGCCATGTAGGGCAAGAAAAATAGAGTGGTCCCCCCGGCGGGGTACCCAGTGTAGCCTGTTACACTTGGTACCCGAAGGGGCTGCATGCCTAAAAACAAATTAGGGAAGCCCTGTAACTGGATCGACATGAGCTCTCTGATGGGGCCTAGGCAAGTTTTTGGTGTGCTTCCATCTTTGGTTCCTGGGTGGACTACACACTCTGGGATACCATTTCTGTGGTGTTATCTGAGAGATTAGAAGTTTTGTTGCCGATTTTTTACATTGTATGAGATGTTTTACCTTTCTGGTCAAAGTGGCTGTGTTTGAGTAAATGGCTCTTCACAACTCTGAGTTGACAATGCTTTGTGATAGTTTTCTTGAGTTTTCTGCTCTGTTATGGGGTTTAAAGTGTTGAGGAAGGCTTGCCACAGTCACTTCTCTTATTGTTGGATAGGTCTCATATGTTTTTAATGTTTTGGGTTCATGGTTGTTTTCATAGGCTGGCCCTGCTCTCATGAGTTGTTTAATTTGCGGGAGAAGTTTGGATTATAGTCTGTTGTTTCCCTTTTGGATGTGTTGTTGGCAAAGTGTGTCTAGGTCTTGTTTATGCAGCTCAATCAGAAGCCTGAGAAGCCTTGGAATTTTTTGTCAGTATAGTTGAAGAAGATAATGCAATATATGGTTGCCCAGTTGTTTAGATGTTTACGTCAGGTGAGCAGAGGGTAATAATGTCTTAGGAGTAGGTTTTGAAGGGTTTGCATGTAATTGTAAAAAGGGTTGTTCGTGATGATGCTGCAGGCTCTTGTTTCTGTGTTTTTGGATTATAGCCAGGTAAGGTCATGGTCATCAAAGTGACTCTGAATGAGGATGTTATTTTGCTTTGTTGGAAGGTGATTGAGTGCAGGTTCATAGTTTGGTGGAAAGGATGCAAGAGGTGATATGTACAGATTGGTGAAAGTGTTACATGTGCTTGGATGATTTGGATTTACATTGGGTCATGGTGTAGGATGAAAGCTGAGGTGACTTAGAGGTGTTGATTAAGGGAATGTTGTCTTTGATATATTATGTGATTAGGGCTCTACCTCCACCTTTATTTGTCTGTCTTGCTTGATATTGCATGTAGCATGGTACTTTTATGATGTTAGCATGAGTTTTGATTTCTGGAAGAAGAGATGAAAATTTGGTTTATTTCAAGACTGATTTCTACATGAAAGGGTGGAAAGTTATTTTGAGTCAGATGAGTTTGTTTTTTTTTCTAAAAGACATATTTTTAGCTTTACTATAATTTTCCATGAATTTTTTTGAATACTCCTTATATTTTGGTCAAGGACTACTCTGCTACATCTTTAAAAATATTATTGATTGGGAATGAGGGCTTTGTATTGGTTTTAGGATCTAGTAAAAAGCCAGTGATCAAAGGAAAAAAGTCTTAAGCTGTGTACTGGTAGAATAAAAGTGCTTTTACTGGCAAAAGGGGTAACTTGCTCCAGAAAATGTACATGAAAAAGATGCATGTCATTTAAACTATGAGGATCTTGTTTGAGTTTGCTTCTTGCAGTCCTGAGTCAATTGATGTAATTTGAGATGTGTGGATAATGTCATGACTGAGCCAAATGTATGTAACAAGCATATATAGGGTAAAGTCCAGTTATTTGATATACAGGATAGTGGTAATGGTAAAATTTCTTGTAATAAGCAAAGTTCCAACCCATGATTTGCATTTGAAATGAATTTCTTTTGAAGTTGATGCTAATTTAGGGAACATTTGAGATGGGTAGGGGAGATAGCTCTCTAGATGCCTCCATTCTTAATGCAGGTCTTTTATTATGAGGAGTTTTCCTACAGAAACATCTGAGGATTAGATTTCAGGTAATTTGATTAATATTGGGAAACAGAAACATGTATCTTCAGGATCTAAGAATTTAAGTTATTCTTTACAGGGCATTGGTATTGGAAGAGACCTATTGGAAAATGTTGGAACGAGTGAAAAAAGTGTTTTCTTGAATCAACTGGAGGCAATTGATGCTTTCCATAGTTTTCTTCTTGCCCTAGTCATTAATGCAGATAGTGATCCCAGGTAAGTTGGTGGTATTTTGAGAATCGTTCACTTTTAATGGTTGCTTGATTAGAAGCAAATCTGGAAAGGAAAACTGTAGTCAAAATGTTCTGAATAGTCCAATTTGATTGTGTGTGCGCACTTGTATATCTCTGCTTAATGATGAGTCAAATATGTGTGCACTTGAAACCTTAATGGCTTAGGGGATAAAACCCATGTTAGAATGAAATCACCAATCTCTAATTGCTTTTGAGTAGGAAATATTCAGGTTGAGGTTAGGTCTTAAACATGTTTATAGGGTAGTAGTAGTGGTTCGCCAACCTGCCTTTATCCAGGCAGATCCCGACTGGATAATGAAATAGACATAAAGGTTATGGCGGCCTATAATTGACCACTCTTGGTGGGAGAGGATCGATAAGGACAACCATCTTAGGGGAGCAAGGGATGACAGGGCCCATCGGCCCTTATCCCCTAATATCTTGCGGGGGTGTGTGACCAGCTTGCAGGGGGTCAGTATACCTGCTAGTTCGCTGTCCTAAGACAAGAATAAAGCTCCCTCGAATGGGATCAGTGATGTTTTGGAGGGGTGGCTGCATGGAGCCCCCCCCCCCACCCCCACCCCTGAGATAGGCCTGGTCCTTGAGATGACCCAGCCCTAGATGGTAGGATCTTTCATGGGGGTGAACATGTGCTCAGTGCTAAGCGCTGAACCAGAGTTCGCCCCTGTGAAAGCTTCTTAAAGGGTGCAAGGGCTTACAAGGAGAGGAGGCCACTTGTCCCTGAGGCTTTGAATTCCCAACAACCAGAAATCTCCCGACTGCTGTTCAATCCACTCCTGGATGGCAAGCTGGACATCTTCATCATCCCCAAACCGGCATCCACGCAGTGCAGCCTTGAGCTGGTGGAATAAAGTAGTCGCTAAGGGCCAGATCTGGACTGTAGGGGGGATGGTTGAGCAACAAAGAATCCGCATTCGTGCAGGGCAGCTTGTGCAACTCTGGCGTTGTGGACTTTGACGACGTTGAAGTCCATCATTGGGCGTGAGGTTTCTAGGGACCCAACGGGCAGAGACCTTGGTCATGGCCAAATTGTCGTGGATGATGTTGGTATTCCAAGTTCTCGCTCAATTTCTTCGACCTTCACCCTATGATTTTCGGGGATCATCCTCTCCACACGGCCACATTGTCCTCGTTGGTCACGTCTGACGGGCATCCTGGACGGGGGTCATCTTCAAGGGACTCACGACCATGGCGGAACTCCCTATTCCAGCGAGCAATGGTTGCATAGGAAGGAGGGGTGTCGGTGTACACTGCAATCATGCTTTCATGGATCTCTTTTACATTCTTGCCTTCCTTGGTCAAAAATTTGATCACTGCGCGGTGCTCAACCTTCTCCATTGTGGAAAAATTTGTGACTGATGATCAGCTATTGCTTCTTAAATAGATGAGGCAGGAGCGTGCGACTGCAGATCCTGACTTGTCATAACTTGTCCTAACACCTCCACAAACAGCCATCCCCCTTCCTGCTTTTCCCTATTGATTCGCAAAACTTATTGACCGCCCCTCGTATTTATAAGAGATCTCGTTACTTATGCACACAAAAATATAGATAGCTAATTTTCCTATATACACAATTAATATTATCTGATGAGTACCAATCAAAATTTATACAAAAACAACATTCAATTAGACTATATACTGTGCTCAACAAAAGTTTAGGCCGGCTGCGTGTCAGACAAGTTGCAGCATGATAAAAGTGTCCTAAAAATTATTAATCTTACCCTTAATACTTTGTTGAGCATCCTTTGCGTTTCTCGACATTTCTCAGGCATCGTGGCATGGACATAGCAAGATTTTGTAGCTTCTGGGTAGGTATAGCATCCCGACAAGCCCTAATTTCCTTCTCCAGTTTGGGGAGAGTGCTGATGTCCTTCCCTTGTAACCCGTGTTTAACCACTTGCCAAAGGTTCTCAATCAGGTTTAAATCTGGACTGTTACCAGGCCAATCCTCAATGAACTTAATCTCACAGTCTTTAAGCCAGGTTATAACAGATTTAGCAGTGTGGCAGCGGGCACCATCCTGTTGGAACACGCTTGCGCCTGTTAACTCAAAGCACTCCTCCAGATGTTCATTTAGCAGCTCATAATAAATGTACTGGTTGACTTTAATGTTGGCAGGCAACACAACAAGCTTCCCCAAGCCCCTGCCTGAGAAACAACCCCATACCATTAATGAACTGGGGTGTTTACAGTTCCACAAAGGTAGCGTGGGTCAAGGGGGTCACTGCCACGCTTCCCATACACATTATCACCCCTGCCCTCAGTCACTGTGAACAGACCAAAGCACATTAAGCCAGTCAGCATCAACCCACTGAAGATATTTCAGAGCATAAGTTACCCTACGAGCCTTCTGCATACAGGTGAGAATTGGTTTCTTGACAGGGCGGTGGCTTGTGTAACCAAGCTCATGAACATGTCGACCCTTAGTGCGCACGGACACCTCACTGAACAGACCACTATTATTTTCCTTAATTTTACGGGTTGAAATACGAGGACACTTCTCTAGGTCTCCCTTAACAATGTTATCAATATGCCTAGAGGTCTTATGAGGCCTACTAGACCTTTCTTTCTGGGTTGGTTTGGTGTCACACCCTCCTCCCTCCACCTAGCAACGTAACGCTTCACAACACAATTTCTTATTTTAAGTTGGTTGGCTATTTATTTAGCTTGCTTACTGGCCCCCTTGAGAGTGATAATCTAGGCAATAGTTTCAGATGATAACTGCCTCACTTTTCCCATAATAAGGCCACAAACCTCCCAAACTACAAAAAACCCAGTCACAAAATGGCATTAGTCAGGAGAACACAACAGCACAGTCCTCTCACTACCGTGGCCAAGCCGATACTGAGTACATGCTGGCAGGCTGAGTGGGAAACAGGGATGTAGTGACATCATGCAGCAGGCCCAAACTTCTGACTAAATTAAATCACCCTCATCTATACCATTCTTTATTAGACATAAGTTTAGTCCGGCCCCGCTCACCTGGACTAATCTTTTGTCAAGCACTGTATACAAAAGGAAGATATGCAAAGTCAAACAACAAACAAAAAAATATCTGCCAGGGCAATATCAACCAACCGATAACACAGTAAACAAAGAAGTATATAACAAGGGGACCAAAAAAAAGAAAGGGTCTTTCATGTTACCCAGGTGGGTATTGGTGTCTCAAGCGTTTTACAAAACAAAACTGGCACCTCCAAGCTCATACAATATTGCAATCTGGTCACGTCTTGAGGCTATCAAAGAAAAAACCTTCCCTTCAAATGGGACATACAATAATTTCAATTTGTAATATTCTAAATTGTACAATGCCAGCCACTCTACAAAAGGAATATTTTGGAATTTAATAGAGTGGCCTTTCGAAAAAATAATAATCAACAATTTGCTGAGGAAGAGAAAAAAACCCCGTTTTATACAAAAAGAAAATCCCGAATTTATATATATATATATATATATATATATATATATATATATATATATATATATATATATATATAAATAAACATTCCCATTCACACACACATGCTTACAGAGGGAGGGAGAGAGTATTGGGAAAAGGGGTGGGAGAATGGTCCTTTACAGACACTCACATTCACTCCACTGCAACCTTGGTGAGTGTGATGCCGCATTCTACCATGAAAGGAGTAGTTTATATAAGGAAACTTGTGGACTACTCCATGGATGACATCATTTTAGGGCTGGCTGACCATGGGGCGGTCAAGGTCAAAGGTGTGATGAGAAAACAGGGAGGGGTCTCGATACCCACCCCTACACTCTTCATCACGTTAGACTGGTACAAGCTCCCTGAGTAGGTGCGTGCCAGTTGGTATCGCTACTGCGTGAAGGTATTTGTGCCACTGCAGCGGAGGTGCTATTCCTGTCACCGTGTCAGCCATATTCATTGCTCCTGTAGGCACACAAATTTGCGGTTACCCAAAGTCTGTGTAAGTTGCTCCAAGGCCACACACAATAAGTCCAAATTGTATGTGGCCAAGTCTGTCAATTGTGGATAGCCAAACCCCACTTTTCCAAAGAAATGTGGTGCATATCTCCTTGAGAAGAAAATCCTGGCCATTTATGCCAAAGATTGTCTCTCATCTCGCCTGTAAGGCGAAACGCTTGCATGCCTCCACTAGGTCATTAGACTTACAGGAGGCAACATCCCAGAAGTTGGTTGTGTGGCCATCTTCCAGGATTCTTAAAGCTGCCCCCCGAAAGGAGGATAGCACTAAAGGAGCTTCGGCTCCTTCACCTGCTACACCCATTGGTAGGCTGGGTGGCTCGGAGATGGTGGATCCTCCAAAAGAGGGACCCCCACCTGCCTAAGGTTTCTAGATGGAGAGAGGAAAAGACTCATGGTGAGCCCAACCTCCCCCGATTAGTCCTCAAAGGCGACAGAGCCTTCAGCACATTTTACGGCCAACAGTGCCCAGAGTTCTGCCTCTGGGAAGTACATGGCTATTCCCATGAGGGTCTTCTCTTTGAAGAGGGCCCGGCATCTCCGAGCTAGGCCTAGAGAGCATATCCCTCAATGGAATTGCCACGGACTCCCAGCCAACTGGGAGGAGGTGTGGAGGCTCATTTAATCCCGTTCCCTGTTAGCTATTTTTCTGCAGGAGACCACGCTGGGCTTGTGCCCCATGTCCACCTTATTGGGATATAAGGATTTTGTGACCTCACCACCACAAGATGGGTGCCGGGCTGGACAATGCGTGATTTACACCCGGCATGATGTCTTTGTTTCAGATACCTCCTCAATAGGAGGTATACTGTTATTTCTGCATACATTCCACCTTCAGCTGACTTTGACACAGGAGACTTCCGCCGTGTTGTGGCACAGTTGCTGAGGCTCCCCTCTCTTGCTCAGACATCTGAGCAGTAGACACCCCCTTTGTGGAGACTACTCAATTAATCCAGGGGTCAAGGCTGCTCTGACCAGATCATTGAGCTGAAGATAGGTGTCCTAAATGTGGATAAGTTTACGTTTACTGCTGAGAACCGCTTCATTTTCCAGCCATGATCTATCTTTGTGCTCTCTGGATGCACAGGCTGATTTTGGGTGTGTGGGGGGGGGGGGTGTTCAATGGCCTCATGGTAGTGATCTTTTTTCCATTTAAATATCTTTCTGGGCCGCAGCCACCCAAGAGCCCACCCAGGTTGTGCTTGGCATGGGCATTGTGGTGCATTTCAGAAAATGACAGATTTCTCTCTGTCAGTTGAGGAGTTTAGGTCGGTAGATGAGGCCATCGAGTTCTTCTTCAGCAACCTCATCGCCGTGGGCCTTACTACTATTACTAAAATGTGTGGTCGTTTTGCACACCAACCACTTCCATGTTAGTCAGCTGAGTGTGAGACGGCCTTCAAACTAAAGCGTTACGCTTACATGCGCTATAAGTGCCTCCTGAATGACTTCAGTGTGGGTGAATTTCATCAAGCTAGGGCAAGGGATTTTTCGAAGCACGTACGCAGCTCTTCTTAATACGCATACGTGTCTTCACTTAATGGCAAAACCCCTCTAGCAGAGGTGTGGAAGTGAGTCAAAAGGATTTGAGCAACAATTTCGGCCCCAGCGTCTGTGGCAGAATCCTTCGCGACCGCTTTCTCTGCATTCTCTAGTCACGATGCTGCTCCACCAACCATTCAATACACGTCATAATGTCGTGGAAGGCCGCCGACCGGAGTTTATCTTGAGAGGCGTAGAACCCTTCAATGACAGGTTTTATCTGAGTGAGTTGCGTTCCACTCTCGCTTCATTTGTGGATGATTTCTGGGCACTAATGATGTCTGCTTTCTTAACGATGGCAGCCACACATCATTTCACATCCAGATGAACAGCTTTACATGCGTGGACTTGTCTCTCTATTCACCAAGCTATAGAGCTGATTTTGACTGGGCAGTGGATCCTGACTTGCGAGGCAGTGATAACTTCCCCATTGTAATAACACCATGTACAGGTGGTCCGGTCCTCCTCCACCACCTAGCAAAAGATGGAATACAAAAAAAGCAAACTGTCGTTAAGTTCAGGCACCTCTCGAGCCATTATGGGTCCTTCCCTCATGAAGATATTGAAGTGGCTATTGATGATCTTCTAGCCCACATCAATCATGCAGCTAATTCCTCCATCTCACTCTCTGGCTCAACTACTTGTGGACCACAATTGCCCTGGTGGTCTGCTGAATGCTTGAGAGTTGTCACTGAATGTAAACAGGGTTGCTGATGTTAACATCGGTTCCCCACGATGGTAAAGTAACTTGCTCATAACCAAGTAAGGGCAGCATGGCGACGCACCCTTTGACAAGCTCAAAAGACCGTTGGATGGTTACATCACATCGATATGTTGGCAGACCCCTGAAGACAAAATCTGGAAGAGGGTCAAAAGCTATTGGAGAAATCCAATGGCTTTACAACTCCCAACATTGTTCAGGCCGGAGAACTGTTAGGAGACTTGTCCCATATTTCCGATGTCTTGGCCAGATCGTTTGCTAATACTTAAAGCCCAAACAACTATTCCATCCAATTCCAGCACTTTAGGCTCCAACAGGAGCAGCATCCTATCAACTTTATGGAGCCTAACATGGATAATGAGCCTTATAACCGGCTCTTCTCTATCCATGAGCTCCATAATGCACTGAAGCACTGGATCCACTGCACCCGGATTGGATGGCATTTCCTATGATATGATTAGGAATATGCATCCATCCCTCCTCTCAAATTTCCTGGACATCTATAACTTCATCTGGATTAGGGACTGCTTCCCTTCTATGGGGAGGGAGGCTGTGGTTTTACCTTTCTGAAAAACAGGAAAGGATGGGATGTAACCCAGCCATTACCGCCCCATTGCCCTTACTAGTTGTCCATGTAAATTGTTTGAGAGGTTGATCAATACAAGACTCGTCTAGTTTTTGGAGACAAACCATCTTATATCTCCCTCTCAATCAGGGTTCAGGAAAAAACAGAGTACTGTCGACCTGCTTGTTAGAATGGAGTCTTATATAAGAGATGCTTTTTCAAAGAGGCAGCATTCTGTTGCTGTTTTCTTTGATATTGAGAAATCATATGATACCACTTAGAGGCCTGGTATCCTTAAGCAACTCCATGATTGGGGCTTGCGGGGCTTTCTCCTCAGGTTTGTTGAGCAATTCTTCATGTGGCGCACACTATGTGTAAAAGTTGGAAATGCCCTATCAGTGCCTGTAGAGCAAGTTGAGGGTGTACCACAGGGAAGTGTCCTCAGTGTCACCTGCTTCTCTGTGGCCATCAATAAAATTATCGCAAATCTCCCAGCTGATATTTCCTCAACACTATATGTAGATGACTTAGCGCTTATCTGTTCATCGCCTTGACTTCCATTTGTCATCCGTAAGCTACAGCGGGTTATAAATACTGTAGCTGATAATGCTTCTTCCAAGGTCTTCTGCTTTTCAGCAGTAAAGACCAAGGGTGTCCACTTTTACAATTATAGGTTGGTGACATGGGACCCTCCTCATTTGTCACTCTATGGTGTCCCTGTCACCTTTGAGCCCCATTTCAGATTTCTATTGGTGATCTTTGATTTGTGGCTTTCTTGGAGGCCTCATTTGGACACCTTGAAAAGGTCTTGTCTGAAGAGAATGGACATAAGGAAATTACTGCCACACACTTCTTGGGGAAGTGATCAATGTACCCTGTGGCTTATGTATTCAGCATTGTCCAGTCAAAGCTGGACTATGGGTCACAGGTGTACTCCTCTGCCTCACGGTTTATCCTTGAAAAATTAAATAATGTGCATAACCAGGGTGTGTGCCTGCTTCTGGTGCCTTCAAGTCCTCCCCTGTGTGGTCTCTATGCAGAGAGCGGGGCTCTTCCTCTTCCTTTTCACAGGCTCAAGTTTAACCTCAAATATCTTTTTAGACTTGAGCAATTACCATGGTCACCAGTATATGAGTGCACATTCAATTTGCGACCAGTGGCCTCATATGATAGATTTCTATCCCTGGCTCGCCCCTTTGCTCTGCGCATGGCCGTGCACACAGGATGTCTAAGGGAGTTTTCTGTTATTCCATTTTCATTACCAAAGATCCCCCATGGCTCATCCCACCTGTAGTGGTATGCAAGGGGCTAACTGGTAGGCCCAAGGATCAGTTCTTGCCTGTAGCCTTGAGAACCATGTATGATCAACACTCCTCCCACCATCGGCCTAGCACCTTTGTGTTCACCGATGGGTCCAAGTCATCGGACGGAGTTGAAGCTGCTGCTGTCTTCCCATCTCAGACAGCATTGGTTTGCCTACCAAGTGCAGCTACTGTTTTCACAGCAGAACTTGTCGCCATTCTTGCTGCACTCTTTGTTATTGCTCCTATGCCATCTGGTTGTCTTACAATTTTCTCTGACTCCCTTAGTTCTCTGGAGGCACTGGGTGCTTTTGGTTTTAGCCATCCGCTGGTTTCCAAGATCCAGCAGTGACTTTTTTATCTTTCTCCTATTCACAAGATTTCTTTTTGCTGGGTGCCCAGTTAGGTGGGCATCCAGGTAATGAAAGGGCGGATGCTGCAGCCAAGGAGCTGGCATTATTGGGGACACCCCCATCAGCCCCAGTCCCACTTCATGATATGTAGCCCCTCATCACTGAATATGTAGTCAGCTTATGGCAGAAAATGTGGGATGAGCTTCCTCCCACCAAGCTCCATTCCATAAAACCTTCAGTCCTCCCATGGCCACATACCATGAGACCATGTAGGCTGGAGGTTATTTTGTGCCAACTGAGGATAGGCCATTGCCACTTCACTCATGCGCACTTGATGAATGGGCAGCCCCCACCTTTGTGCATCCTGTGCAGGGTGAAGCTGTTCATCCTTCACATCTTCTGCCGAGTGTCCCCCTTTGAGAAATCTTGGGAGGAGGGTCTTCCCTTTCATTACTGGGCAGATGGCCCCCTCCCAACAGGTTCTCCGGGGCACTTGTCTGAGACTTGTGTCTCTTTTAGTGTGAATAGACCTTTTTCAATTTTTAGAAAATTTAATACATTGTTTCATGATTTTATATTCTCGATTCTTATATCTATTGTTGATCCATCTATAGTCTATGTTTTTATCCTTTGTCAAGTTCTCAATAGTTTATTTTTTATATCCTTTTGCACCCCTTGATAGTTTTAAATTCCTGTACTTCCATTCTATTGATTTTAATTTCATGCTATATTTTTGTATATTCTCCAGATGTCTATAGTTTTATTGAGAATTTTCATGCAAATTACCCGTCCCTGAATTTTGCTGCCGGCTAGACTGTTTGGGCTTTGAAGCATTTATTTTTGGCACTATTCATTCATTCAATCGTGTGCGGACACCTCCCATTGTCCAGACGATGTCCCATACATCATGCTTAGTCACTTTGGATGCATGGCTTTTTTGTTAGATTTGTTCAATAGGATCTGGGTATAGGGTATTGTCCCAGATTCCTGGTGAATTGCTACTGTGCTTGATTTTTGAAAACCAGGAAGAGATCATTCTACCCTGGCCAGTTTCCTCCCAATATCTCTAACCTCCTGTGTGTGCAAGTTGATGAAGAAATTAGTAAATGTTAGATTATCTTTTTTTCTGGATAGCAGAGGCCATCTGTCATTTGCATAGTTCGGCTTCTGCAAGCTCAGCTCCACATTGGATACTCAGCTCCGACTGGAAAATGCCCTCTGCAAGGCCTTCCTTTGTAAGCAGCACTATGCCACACTGTTTTGTTTTTCCATCGGGAGAAAGCCTATGATACTGCATGGTGATATGGTATCATGGAGACTCTTCAGACGATGGGGCTGAGGGGACTTCTCCTAATCTTTATCTGAATTTTTTCAAGATCGTCCATTCCTCTTACGAGTTGGGAGAGCCTTCTCTGGCCCAGTGTAGCAGGAAGAGTGTGTCCCGCAGGGAATTATCTTCCGTGTCGCACTCTTTGCCCTAAGCATCAATGGCATCACTTCATATCTCCCAGGAAGATGTTCTTGCTATGCTCTATGTAGATAACCTTTCAATCTTTTTTAGCTCAACCCAGATGCCAACTTGAGCATAGACTCCAACAGGTTTTGAACCGTGTTTCTCACTATGCAGAAGTGCACAGGCTTTGGTTTTCCCTGACCCAGTCTTGTTTCTAAATGGGACTCACCTGGAAGTGGTGTACTCACACCGTTTCCTTGTTTTTGTATTTGACCAAGCCTCACCTGGGAGGCTTCTAGGGCTCATTCTATAAAATAGGTAGCCTCTGGCACAAATTTTTAGGATTTAATAGGCCCAGTGAGGACCTCCACAAATGGACACTTGATAGATTTATCAAATCCTAAAAATTGCTATGTGTCTAGATTAAGGAAATAATATACCAAGAACCAAAGTGAATTAGGAAATGAAACTATATATATGTTTAACTGTACAAATAGATCTGAGGCAAGCAATTGTTAAACTCGTGCGGAAACCCATGAACATACAAAGATATCGAAGGTAACCAACCACCTGGACAAATATGAGGATCACACACAAACAAACACACATTTTGGGAACATTTATCAGCAGGTGAACAAATCTAGGCTCTGACCAGAGAAATTTCACAGAGACTTGCAACAAGCAATTCCCTATAATATGGCTAAATCTATGGGAAATATGTAGGCACAACAGGTACACAGAGCTTTTGGAAACTCCGCCCAAGGGGTGTAAAATAACGAGCAAACTAGATTACTGGGCCCGCCCCACTGACAAGTGAAGGTCATACCCCTTGGAGATGAAACATATATAGAGAGAGACTCATTATCCAGAAGATTAATTAACTCAATAATTCATTCCCTTAGTAGCTTCATGGAATCATGTTTACTCACCTAAGTCCTGCTGTCTTTAAACTTGATATTTTCCATAAAACAGAGCCTAGACATTGACCACAAAGAACTAGAGTCATTTCCACTTGCCACTAGTAGTTTCTTTGCTGCATCCTTTCAAAGTCTTTTACTTACCCTGATTACTGAGACACCTTTGTTAAGCCCAGCCTAACACATAACCCTTGTGAGAAATTAGAAGGAGTCAGAACCAATTTGACAGAGGCGTAAAGTAGGCTCACTGCCTAAAATCCTTGTCGCCCATCAAGTGCAATAGCAATGAGGACTCTTCAATACACAGCCTTATAATTACCAACCATGCACCCACAAACCGGTAACTTATACCACCCATAGGCTCATATTCCCAGCTTTATGGTCTCTTGTACAAGCACCATGGATATTCTTCACTCTGACACTCAGGCTAATGCCTATTTTTTTATTGATCCTTTGTTCATTTATACCTCAACTACGGATACAAGTTTTAGGTCCATAACTGAGCGTGTATTGCGGAAGGTGGACTCGATCCACCACACTGTCCTTTGCGTGGTGACTGGTTCCTTCCGCACATCCCCCATTGAGAGCATACTTGTCAATGCTGGGGAGATGCCACTCACTTTGTACCTTACACAGTGCATCATTCACCTGTTAGCACGAGCCCAGCTCCTCCCTCAATCATCAAAAGCTCTTGCTACATCCACAGCTGATCTCGACAGTCTCTATGCCACCTAAAGATGCCAGTCATACCCTAAGCCCTTTGGGTTTAGGGCTAGGAAACTCCTTCAAGAGCTCAGTATAGCTCTCGGGTCAGTGGCATCCTAGTTTTGCCCAGGATACTACCCTGGAGGGTACCACCTTTGACTACTTGTTGCCACCCCTCTGCTCCCAAAGCTTCTATAGTGCTGAGAGTATTGCATTCAACCTTTTTGGAGCACACTTCTTGTCATGCTGGAACTGTGCCGGTGTATATGGATTGCTCCATGTCCCAAGAGGGGCTTAGTTTCTATGCCGTTTACCCTTTGTTTGAAGTTAGCGGAGCTCTGTCTGTCTTCCCGGCCAAGCTGGTTGCAATACATTGCTTCGTACGGGAAATAACGAGATGTGCCCAGTTTGGAGACTAGACGGTGATCTGTAGCTACTCACAAAGCACCCTAAGTGCTCTTGGGTCATTGGAATTTCCACATCCCCTGCTTTGCAATATCTGTGATGCAAAGTTTTGGTGAGCCAGGCAGATATTGAGATTATCTTCTGCTAAGTTCCTGAATATGTGGGAATTGCAGGGAATAAGGGCGCCAAAGAGTCTGTGAGGACTGGGTGACCAAACCAGCATTTCACTCCTCACAGTGATTACTTGGCTGAAATCTGGACTGCCCTCCCTGCAGCTTGGCAAAAAAGATGGGAGACAGCCAATGTGAACTTAAAGTTTTGTGGCATTGCACTGCAAATGTTCCCATGGATCTTTCCCCAATGCCATGACTGAATTGGACATACTCACAGGATGCGCAACCATTTGATGGAGCATTCATCTGTACCTTATTGCTATGACTGCATTATCCCCCAGACTGTTTGGCACATTCTTGTTGAATGTCCCAGTCTGGGTGCTCTTTGCACACATTACCTTTCCCGGTACTGGGGCGAGAGGGGTTGCTACAGATTCTCCCTTGTACTAGGGCCTTGTTGTTTGTCGGATGTTCCTGTACTTGGGGGGTGGAGGCGGGCCTTCCCCCAATGCTGGAGTGTGCTTCCTTCTTGTTGCCTTTTTATTCTAATTGTTGTTTTTATAGTTTGTCTTAGCCCTTTTCCTTTTTTGTCTTTCTTATTTGTTATTTACATGTCGTTACTTGTTTATTAATCTAGCCTAATATTAGGCTGTAGCATGAGTATGGTGACTTTTGCCCTAGTAGGCAGTCACCAGATGGGCTCTTAAAATCTAAAACAAAATGTTGCTGATAATGTTCCTATCAATGAAGTATATTTGTTTTTATAAAGGGAAATTTCTCTGTTGTGATCCTTGTACTGGAATTTATCCATTGTAAAAGACCACCAACTATAACCACCAATGAATTGAGTTGGTGAGTTAAAAATAATCACTTCTATAATAATCTCACTGCTATCTAATATCACCCCTCCCTGATGATCACTGTTTAGTGGTGGAGGAGCTTGTGTACTTCAATAACACAGTGGGCTATGTCAGTGAAGACTGTGATGGACATTATTGTCCATTATTCTGTCTTCAGGGGTCCTAATTTGCTGAACAGGCCACTGTGGAGGAGTCAGACTAAGGATCCTCACACCCGTGTGTTGAGTACCGCTGTATGGGTTGCTGATCATGTTCGCTGGAAGTATCGCCTTGAAGGCCACACTTGTTCTGGGGCTGATAGTGGTTCACAGCGTGGGTCTTAGCCTAGCCAACATCAAACTTCCATTCATGATGTTGCACTGTTTTTAAAATGACAGCTGTATCATGGTGGAGGGCTAACCTGAGGATGGTGTAAAGCGCCTCGTCTGGGGGCAACTACAGTAACATGATTCCACTTCCCCAGGGGTATGTGTTCTTTTAATACAAATATTTATGGGTAAAAATAATAATAACTTTTCCCAGAGGCTCCTGGCTTCTGGTTCCCCTGCCACCAATCACCGTGATCTTCGTAGACTCGATCCTTTTAGTTCTGAGGTCGACAATGATCTTGATTATGATAGATTTGTATTTTTAAAATCAGGCAATGATACACCAATAAGTAAGGCTGACATTTTCAATGTCTATGAAGACTTTGTTGCCAAATATGGCGAACCTACCCAAATGTGGCCTAGGAATGATGGCTAACTTGTTGTGGAGCCCTCTTCATTTGATCAGCATAAAAAAATCAAAGCACTAGATTCTCTTGCTTCCCTCAATATCTTCTCTTCAGCCCATCCTACCTTTAACACCTGCAAGGGGCTTATCTGGTCTGAGGAGCTTATTGAATATGATGTGGACAGTCTTGTTGCTAAACTGACTTCTCTGAAGGTAGTTGGTTCATACTGCATCACTCGTAATGTTAATGGCACCAGAGTTCCTTCCATTACTAACTTTCAATAGGTTGGAATGCCCTAAGAATACCAAGGCTGGTTATCTGTGTATTCCCGTGAAGCCCTACATGGAGAATCCCCGTAGGTGCTTTCATTGTCAACGTTTTGGACATGTCAGTAAGCACTGCAAACAGGAGAGGGTATTTGTCAATTGTTCCTCTGATTTCTATGGAACACCGTGCCCTTGTCCTCCTTTTTGTGCCAACTGTGGTTGCGATCACCTAGCCACCTCTAAGCAGTGCACCGTTTTCTTGTGTGAGAGAGAGGTTATTGCTCTTTGGAATAAATTCCAAATTAGCATGAAAGATTCTAGTAGGAGAGCTAAAGAATTATATATACAACCAGGAGTGAATTTTACGGATGCTCTTAGAGCAACCAGACCAGTCTGTAACAGACAGCAGAGACCATTCAGACCTCCACTTTTATGGCTGCAGAATATCCATCAAGAAGCCCCAGTCATAACTAGCCAGCCTATTACATCCACAGCATCAGTAACTCCAGAAGAAGCTGAATGGATTTTTTCTGATCCAGCTTTGGCTGTGGCCCTTTTGGAAGAGGAGAAACAGCTTTCTGGGGTTTCTTCACCCACCCCAGCTGACCCACCAACCACCTCTCAGAATGACTCTGTACCATCTCTCTCGACATTACTACCTACCAGTACAGAGTACCCAATATCTTCGGAGGCATCTTTGCAAGCAAAAACCACCCCCTCATATTCGCAATTGACAGATGGTTCTTTGCCATCTAATAAAAAAGTCATCCCCAAAACATTCAAACTACCTATACCTCAAACGTTAATTACTCCTAAAAATCAAAAAGGTTTAAAACCCCAGTCACCTTCATTAAGTGCAAAGAAAAATTTAATTACCCTTAAACAATGAATATGTTTCCAACTGTTAATTGGAATCTACAAGGGATCTTCTCCAAATGGGAAGAATTCAAACTCCTGCTTCATGATTACAACCCTTTCTGTATAGCATTACAGGAGACCCAATTGGATATTCGTCGATTACCCAATATCCCCCACTATGTGGGATATTTTAAGAATCCACCAGAACCCATTCATGGTTCGGCTATTTTTGTCCATGAAGACTGTTCTCACTTTGCAATCCCATTGAGAACAGACCTTCAAGCATTGGCGATTCGTGTGTATACCAATGGTTTATACGCAGTCTGCTCACTGTACCTCCCTCCTGGGGAAGGAGTAGTTGCTTCAGATTTGGCTAACAAATTAGCCAATCTCATTTCCCAACTCCCAACCCCATTCCTACTAGTTGGAGACTTTAATGCAAAACACCACCTTTGGGGAGACTATGATGACAACCCCAAGGGAAATTTGATTGTGAGACTTATGGAGACCTTGGATGTGTCATTATTTAATGATGGCACTCCAACATCCTTCCATGTCCAGACCAACAGCTCTACCTGTGTAGATTTGTCACTTTGTTCCTCAGACTGTAGAGCAGATTACAGCTGGTCGGTGGATCCTGATCTGAGAGGAAGCGATCACTTCCCAGTTGTTCTGACCTCATGCCTGGGTGGCCCTCCTTCCCCACGGGGCAATAGGTGGAACACTAGGGAAGCCAATTGGCCAAAGTTTAAATACCTTTCTTACCATTCTGGAGACTTCCCTTAGGGCGACATTGACATGGTCCTGCAGAACTTCCATGATCTTATCAACCAGGTGGCAAATTCTTCTATGCCCCTCTCCAAAACTACTTCTCACAAGACCCATCTCCCTTTTTTGGTCTGAGGAATGCAGCAAAGTGGTGACAGAGTGTAAGCGAGCTTGTCATCGCTACCATCGAAACCCTACTGCCATCAATAAGTATGCTTGTAGCCGAGCCAGGGCAGTACGACAGCTTACCCTCCACCAGGCTCACCAAATTTCCTTTAAAGGGTATATCAACTCTATCAGCCACTAAACTCCACCAGACAAAGTCTGGAAAAGAGTGAAAAAGCTCATGGGCAGAGCAAGTGGTTTCTCTGCCCCCAATATAGTTGAAGCAGGTGAGCTTTTTTAAGACGACAGAATTTCAAATGTCCTGGCAAAGACATTTGCTGACATTTCTAGCCCTAACAGTTATTCCTTAGAATTTCAACATGTCAGGAAAATACAAAAGCAGTGCCTCTTGAACTTCATGGATACCTGTATGCATAATGAACCATACAATAAGCTCTTTTCCATTCATGAAATCTGAAGTGCTCTTAAAAGATGTGGATCCACTCCACCTGGTCCTGATGGTATATCTTATGATATGATCAGGAATATGCATTCAACACTCATTTCACATGTTCTTAATATATTTAACTATATCTGGATTAAGGGCTGTTTCCCTTCCAATTGGAGGGAAGCAATCATACTTCCCCTTTGTAAACCAGGAAAGGAAGGGACACTTCCGACCCACTATCGCCCAATTGCCCTTACTTGTTCCCCATGCAAGCTTTTTGAAAGGATGGTGAATGCCAGGTTGGTATGGTTTCTGGAGAAACAACCTTATCTCTCCATCACAGTCGGGTTTTAGAAAGAAACAATGCACCACAGACCTGCTGGTCAGGATAGAGGATTGCATTCGACAAGTTTTCTCAAAGAGACAACACTCTATTGCTGTCTTTTTTGATATAGAAAAAGCATATGATACTAGCTGGAGGTATGGTATCCTGACTTGGGTATCAAAGGCCATCTTCCTAGGTTCATACAACAATTTCTTGCTGGACACACATGCCGTGTTAGGGTAGGAAATGTCATATCGGAGCCTGTTGATCAGATAGAGGGCGTGCTACAGGGAAGCGTTTTGAGTGTCACCTGTTTCTCGGTGGCTATCAACAGCATTATTACTGATCTTCCTGCAGAGGTAATGACAACTCTTTATGTGGATGACTTGGCAACTTTATCAGCATCGCCTCAGCTGCCATTTGTCATCCATGAATTGCAACTGGCCATCAACATCATTGCCAAGAATGCTGCTGTAAAAGACTTCCGACTGTCACCCTCAAAAACAAAGGCAGTTCATTTCTACAATTTCAGACAAGTTCACTGGGAACAGCCAACCTTATCTTTGTATGGCTCCCCCATCTCGTTTGAGCCTCATTGTAAATTTCTTGGACTTATCTTTGACTCACAGCAGTGAGTACGTGGTCGGCCAGGGGCAGAGGACTTGGGATGAACTCTCCCCAACTAAACTGCATGCCATCAAACAGTCAGTCTGTCCCTGGCTACACACTTCTAAGACCTGTACTCAGGATGTTATTCTATGCCGTCTGACACATGGCTTTCTAATGGAAGGCCTTCAGCAGCCTCCAATAGTACTCCACTTATTTGCTGAATGCCTACATTTCCATACTCAGAGGCAAAGGCTTTTTCCTTTTATTAGCCAAGGAATGTGTCCTCAGCAGGTTCTGAGGAGCATCCTTTCCGAACATGAGTGTACTTTTAACATGAATCAAGTGTTTAAATTTTTATCAGAGACAAATCTCTTAAAGGAAATTTAATGTTTTATCATTTTTAGAACCAGATAGACGTGTCGTGTCTTATTGATTTTACTTTGATTTTACAGCATTCTAGAGGCAGTTATTTTTCTATGTTTTTACTCCCTCTTCCTTTTTTATATATATATATATATATATATATATATATATATCTTTTAGATTGTTAACCATAGTCTATGTTTGTAAAGAACATTTGAAATTTTAATGAATCCTCTTTTTCTGAAAATGACTGCGAGCTTGCCCACATGGACTTACGCAGCACCCGTCTGTTTTGTACCATTCATTCATTCTCTCGAATATCAAGCAAGAGGGTCTCACATGGCATGTGCAACCATAATCCAGCCAGCATCTGGATGATTGCATGCCCTCCTGGCCCCCAAACCAGCAGTTGTGCAAGAGATTCTGCAGCAGTTTTACACACATTTTATTTCCCTTATCTTCACTTTATTTACAGCTCTAACCTTAAAAACTGTGTGAGAGAGGTGAGGCCTTCATTAGTTTTTTCCTTGATTTTTAAAATCTATCTAATACTCCATTCCAAGTCAATATTTTCTTATTATTTTTTTAATCCTTTATCTTTTTGTATACCAACACCCATTTATTGACAGAATCTCCATAGTTGATAAAGTGAAAAGGATCTCCACACACTTTTTGTTAGATGTGTATTTGTTTACCATGTGTATTCAGTGCTTTCTTTGCAAAATTTGTTGCTGTTTTGCCCCTTTCTACCATTGCATTATCTCTTCTTGTATTCATCAGCACCCTTACTCAGTTATATCTTTAATTTACTTTCTAGAATGCATCCTCTGTGCACTACTTCCTGGATTGATCGTATCAATCCCTTGATCCATTCCCTCGGGTCTAAACAATGGCATTATCCACCAATCCTTGCCTGGGCAGTACTTCAAGGAAGGAGGGAGTCAAGTGAGGGCACCAAAGGCACTGATGAAAGGAAATATAGCCGTTTGTTGCAGAGGGCCATTAAAGGCAATGCCTTTCAGTATCTTCAATCAATGTTCAAAATTGCTGCATTTGAGGTAAATTTGTCTGGATTTCAATTTCATTTCATTTGTTTACAGATTGTAGGCTAATTCAGGAAATATATTAGTCCTCCTACTCCTGGGCATATAAAGTTTTCTACTAGGGCTGTCGACATTCAACACATTTTTACAGACCCTAACTTTTCTCCCAAACTAATCTGGCAGAGGTTCCTTATGGGGGTTTTGCTTTGTCTTAATTAGAAGAATAGATGGTGCAAAAGTCTTATGTTTAGTAACATTCTAACAAATTCCCTTGCATATTCATCCTGAAAAGTAGTGCCTTAAACATGGACATCTGCCAGCCATTTTTCACTAATATTCTTCCTTCTTAGATAATATACTTAGTAGATATTTCCCATATTAGTTGTAAACATTTTCTTATCTCTCTAGTAGCATCACTACAAGTCAATCCATTCCAATATCTATATAATTTTTTAAATATGAATGCTACTAATTTGCTGGCTATAATATCTAATTTGCATAGAAAATAGTTATAATAGGTTATAAAATTATGTATATTACATTTTATTCCTCTCCTTTATTTATTTCAGACTGATCAACTTTTGCTGGCAACAGGGGCTTCCATTACTTATTCTTTAATATGCATTTTTGGGACTTGCTTTGATATTATGAAACTTGGCCTCATGTCACAGATGCATCAGCTTGCTAAAGTGTGCTTGGCATTCAAGCCAACATCTCATCTCTTTTGGAATGAAGAGGGTATGTATTGTTAGTATTAACAAATTGTACTGGTTGCTACCTAATAATATCATCTAATATTTCTAAAGGTGCCATCCATCCTAAAAAAAATTCTAACTAAAATACAAGAATGTATGAGTATAGTTTGAAAATTCATTTCTCTTTGCATGGGTTTCATTGCTGAACAGAAAAGTTGTAATCTTTTGTTAAAAATTTAATTTGTACCATCATACGAGGGGCAGTCAATAAGTTTTGCGAATCGGTAGAACAAAACAGAGGAAGGGGGATGGCTGTTTGTGGGGGTTAGGACAAGTTATGACAAGTCAGGACCTGCAACCGCACGCTCCTGCCTCGTCTATTTAAGAAGCAGTAGCTGATCGCAGATCGTCAGTCATAAATTTTTCAACAAGGGAAAAGGTTGAACACTGCCAGTGATAAAATTTTTTACCAAGGAAGGCAAGAATGCAAAAGAGATCCATGAATGCATGGTTGCAGCGTACACCAACACCGCCCCTTCCTATGCAACCATTGCTCGCTGGAATAGGGAGTTCCGCCATGGTCGTGAGTCCCTTGAAGATGACCCCCCTCCAGGACGCCCGTCAGACGTGACCAATGAGGACAATGTGGCCCGTGTGAGAGAGGATGATCCTCGAAAATCGACCCCGGGTGAAGGTCGAAGAAATGAAGCGAGAACTTGGAATATCACATGGAAGTGTTATCAACATCATCCACAACAATTTGGCCATGCCCAAGGTCTCTGCCCATTGGGCCCCTAGAAACCTCACGCCCCATGATCAACTTCAACATCGTCAAAGTCCACAAGGCCATAGTTGCACAAGCTGCCCTGCGCGAGTGCGGATTCGAGGAGCTCAACCATCCCCCCTACAGTCCATATCTGGCCCCTAGTGACTACTTTTAATTCCGCCAGCTCAAGGCTGCACTGCGTGGACGCCGGTTTGGGGATGATGAAGATGTCCAGCTCGCCGTCCAGGAGTGGATTGAGCAGCAGTCGGGAATATGGCGGTTCACATCATTCAACAGTTTCCCACTCATAAAACCATTCTTATTGCCATAGGATGGGTGAGGGTAGGAGATGGACCAGTTTTCTTTGGTTTAGGGTGTAGCCGGTGAATACTCAACCTGATCCAAGATCACAATGAATTCATGGGATTATTATGCAGAGTATTTTACCAGTCCATTTTCTCCACCTAATTGATGGCCCACAAACAGCTCCCTCTTAGAGACTTACACCTGATACCTGGAGGAGCAGCATGCCCTCTCACCCTGACCTATTGGCTCCAGTTGAGGTGGTGGGTTTTAACATCTACATTATTCTCACTATTTTCCTTTTCTACTGCACCCTCCTCATCTTTTTTTTCCTTATCCTTTTGAGCAACCACAAGTGGATGTCACCTGCAGGAGGATTTGAAGTTATATATCTTTGACACATTTTCACTTTTACTAATTTCACCACTTTCTTTACAGATTCCTTACAACTTTCTTTTTAGAGCCGTCTAATGGTGAGGGAGGTTCACCCTTTCTTCATTGAGAGTGAAAAAGTTCAAATTTTATCATTTTTTTTTTTCAATATATTATTCATTTATGTTGTCTGGGGGAGGGATGAAGAAATCACTTTCTGACCCATTTCACTCTCTGTTCCATGTTCACCCCCTCTTTTCTGGGGTTCTCACTTGCCTAGTGAAAACAGCTTTGGTTTTCTAACATCCGAGTACCAGGTTCAATCCCAAATGAGAAAGGACCCACATGTCAGCTCACATAGGGGTCTGGCTATGATTGGTGGATGAGCTGTGCTTACCCCAGTGGGAGTAGGTTAATCTTAAAGAGATAGCTGCAACATCTCTCTCCATCCTTTCACATTTTTCACATCCCCATACACACACTTGCGTTACAATGGAGAGTTGTATCCTCATGCCCTGTTGGCCAGTCTCGATTGTGCCCATGCCACCATGAGACTCAAATCATACCCCAAACCATTTGAATTTGGTCCATTGCAACTTATTTGAGAGCTTGATGTAGCTCTTGGGCTGGCATTCCTCAGGCTTCACCTAGGGTGCCACCCTGGAGGGTATTGTGGTGGCAGGATCTGGACTGCCCACTGTCACACTACCTGCCACCTGGATGTTTGAAGGGAGGACAATGAGTGATAATCTATTTCTAACTTTATTTATATACAGAAAACTGAAAAAAAAAGGCAAATCCCAACCAATCACAGATATATATATATATATATATATATATATGCAGAAAATCCTGCAGGAAAAATGAAAAGCAGATTCCAAGTATTTTCATTTTTCCTCTGGGATTTTCTGCAATTATTCCTCTACTCATGCTCTACTTTGTGAGTTTTGTCATATCCATATGTATGTATGTGTGTGTGTGTATATATATATATATATATATATATATATATATATATATATATATATATATATATATAATATACAGATACAAAAAAAACACAACAATATATACAATTTTAAAATATAAGGAGGGGCTTGGTAGAGCATTCAGAGCTTACAGGGAACTGGGAGGCATGAGGGTCCGCTACTACTTGGGGACAATGCTGGGATTTGACACCCAACTGACTGAGAATGCAGTAGCTCTGGACTCTTGTCCTCACTTACTCTGTTACTAGCCTCGACTTGACTCTCCGGCCCCCTGAAGAGGAGAAGGCTTTTTAGTCAAGGATTCACTTCCATATTCAAACATCCCTACCTCTAACATACAATCATACCTACTCATACAGACTAATATACTAACCTAGTCTCTTATCCAGCTCCTTTTCTTGTTCACACTAGTTCACTCTGATCAAGTCTCTCAAAACTATACAAATCTTACACGTCTACTGTCATTCACTACTAATTTTCCTGTAAAATCCACCTGCTGTAGAAGAAGGAAATGAATAGGGACATAATGGAAGTCCATCGAGTCCCCCACTCGGATCACTTTCCCACATTTTCTGGCTGGCCCCAGGCACACTGAAATAGAAGGAAGGGATTAGGCATTTAAAGTAGTGAGGGGAGGAGTTCTCCCTAAAAAAAAATACTAATTACAGTATCACCTCAATATTTGTTCCCATACCTCTGCTCACAAAGCTTCTACAGCACTTGGAGTATTGCATTTGAACTTCATTTAGCACTTGCTGTCTCTTGTGTAGCTGTGCCAGTATACACGGATAGCTCCAACTACAAAGATGAGGTTGGCTTTCACACCTTCCCCCCTTGTTTGAAGCTAGTGGGGCTCTTCCAGATGCTGCATCTGTCTTCATGTCCAAGCTGGTTGGTTGTAATATATGTACTGTTTGTTATGTGATTATATGCCATGTCTGGTTCAGAACCCTGATTGTCATCTATAGTGACCCAGAGGGCACTGAATGCACTTGAGGCGTTGGAATCTCTGCACCACCATGTGGGCAGCATCTGTTTTGTGATGCCACAGTTGGTTCAAACCAGGAGTCTGTTGAGATTGTCTTCTGTTGGCTTCCTGGATATGTATGGATTGTAGGAAATGAGAGTGCCAAACATTCTGCAAGGACTGGACGACCAGACCACCATTCTGTTCTTCCCTACTCTGAATCCATGGCAGGAATCTCTTCAGGCTGTATCAGATTTTAAAGTTGCATTCCATTGAGTTGTGACTTTTCCTGCTGCCCCCACCCCCTCAATGTTTTGATGGCTTAGGTAGTTTTTTTGTGGCTTCTGAATCGAGCACATTTGCAGGACACAGAGCCATTTTAATGGAGTGCTGCCAGTCCCCCAGACTATCTGACATTCTTGTTGAATGTCCCACTCTTTTACCTGTCCCAGTACCAGGATGAGTGGGGTCAATACCAGTTATCCTCCTTCCAGTACCTGAGTGTGCCTTTGTAGTTTTTTTGTATTTAGTGTTTTTTTTTATTTTTTTTTTAAATTAAATAGGCTGAAATATCCTAAAAAGCATATATTGCCCCTATTGGGGGTTTAGTTCATGTAGGAGTGTCACTTTTGCTTGTGAAATCTTGCTTGCTCTACCTCTCAGTCCTTCTGCACTGCTCCGATTTTATTGTCCAAACCTTTAACCATTTGTTCTTTTATATCTTCCACACCACCTGGCTGTAACCAGGTTTGATCTGTTTGAACTTTTTAAACAACTACCCCTCTTTTCTTATTAGTGGGTGATTTTAATGCAGACCATCCCCCTGTGGGGCAACATCAATTGTAAGGGTAAAGACACCCCACTTGGATGTCTTCCATGTGGTTAAGTTGCAATAGAACTTCCTTCATAGCTATTGCATGGACCACTAGCGCGGGGGGTGGGGGGCTCATAAAATTCCCACAGCATGCAACAGCCTCCCTCCACACTTAATTGTGGTAGTATTGGTGGGATCTACCACATAGGCTGTAGGATTAAAGATTTCTCCCATAATCTGCCTAGTGGTTAGAAGGAGCAGAAATGTCCTCTGCCACTGGGGAGCTATAAACAACAGGCTAGATTTATAATCTTTTAGGTCTTTTAAACTGGTAAATTTGTGATTTTCAGACTAAATGGTCGGTTCTTTAGGATTTACTCATAAAGGATCATTTCCCTGTAGTTCTGATAGCTGTCAAGCCAGGGCTACAGTTCTCTTTGTCGTGAGTGATTAATGAATAAATGATATGGATTTTCACTATATTCCCTTACTCTGTCCTTATACTCTACTTTTCTCCATGTGTGCAAAATAAGATGGTGGGTAAGCAGGGAATAATAGGTAATTTTTTAATTTTTTTAAAAATTTTATAGAGCCCATCTGGCAACTACCCACTTGGGCATAAGTTGGAATAATAGGTAGGATTGGATTTTTATATATATATATATATATATATATATATATATATATATATATATATATATATATATATATTATATATATATATTATATATATATATATTATATATATATATTATATATTTTTATATATATATATATATATTTTAAAATGTACTTGTATTTATTTTTTCCTTGAACAGTTGGAATAAAAATTTATAAAAAAGCAAGGTTCTTAAAAAAAAATAATTCAACATCCTCATCTAAAAGGAGTAGTACCCTAATTATAATGATAATAAAGTATTTGATAGCTTGAGTAATGAAAGACTTACTTGTAAATGTACTTGAGAGAAGAAAAAAGAAGGCATAATTCAAAGTTGTGTACTTGTTTCAGAAGACCGACAGACAGTACAGAATGAATGGGACTGGGAGAGAAGTAGCACTACTATCCTTTGGCTGCTCAGATTGCTGACGAGATCATCGCTCTCTTTTGATACGACTGTGTCCAATGGTGGCATGATTAGCAGAGCCTGCACCATAATTGAGCAGTCCCTTGGAAGACCTCTTCTTTAGCTGGCATCACATTCACGAGGTGATATTGAAGGACACCTATGAACTCTTTTTCGGCCCTTCCCAGGTCCTGAGATTCGCCTGTTTAAGCAAATCCGAAAAAGATGAGACTTCTTGGACAAGACATTCATCAATACCCTCAATGACAAAGAACCCCTGGATGAGTCAAGCGAATCACAGAGGCTGAAGATGATAAAACTTCCTCAGGAGAGTCATCCGTGACAGAGCCTACCCAAGAGAGGACTATCTCAAACTCTTTCAGCTATCTTTTGTCTACCTGGGAGGATGGAGCGGGGATCTGCCTCGATTCAGGGACCCTGGAGCCTACGATCAGGTGAGATGGATGGCAAAGGATATTTACTTCCTCCTGTTTTCACAACACCTGGAGATGAGATGTCGAAAAAATAGGAGTCCGACGACTGGCCCGTTTCATCAGTCTCATTTATGTCAGATTCTACATGAGGCAGCTGTTCTGAACTGTACACCAAAGAATGACCTGGAGTTCTTGGCGACTCTCCAGGTGTTTGTGGATAGAGAACTCGGGTCAATGGCAGAGAAGGCATCTCTGATACCTCTCTGGAGCAAGGAGCAGCCCTAGCATTATTCAATGAACAAGTCTCCCGATTACCGGGCGGCCATGGTCAAGAACCTAAGCCATCCAGCAATCTTGAAAGCACTCAAGAGACTTGTAAAGAAGAACTTCACTCTCCCTGATGGTCTTCCCAAATTGTGACAAGGCAAACTTTAGAGGCCATTGGGGTTTTCGCTGGAAGGATTGTCACTACCCAGAATATAGAACATATTCTGCAAGATCCACAAACTAGAGGCCTGCATGTTGGCAATGATGCAGCAGAGAGAGGAGTGGCACTGATCCAAAGACTCCGAGCCCAAACCAAAGATGAGCAACAGAAGCAGCTCCTCCTCAAAGTTATTCATCATGACCGCAAGACCGTCAAGAGAAAAAAGGCTGGAGTGGTCGCTAAGTTCCCTCCTGTTCCTTGAGCCCCATCCACCAATGACTTGATTGCCCTGCTCTACTTACAGAATTGTTCTGCATTTCTGGTGTCCCCTTGGAATTTTTCACAGCTTTGTTTGGTAATTTTCAGTTGAATACTATTCCTTGCAATTTTTTGTCTTCTCTCATTGATTTTTTTGAAGTTTTACTTGAACTGTGGAATCTGGCCAATCTTTTCGACCAGTAAATATTGATGAATCAAACCAAATTTTTGCATAAAGTATTTATGGGTCATAAGAAACAAGGGGACACCCGTGCTGACAACTTTCAACACATTTAATTTTTTTACCCCCAGAAGTGAAACACACTAATTTATATATTCAACACTCACCATTACCGCAGGTGTTATCCCAGATAGGCATTCACAAACCCACTACCATTTACTTTAATGTAATAGTAAGACATTATTTGGACCTTTCCTACATCATAACCTTTAGGTGGTTTTAAGGGGCGTAATCTACAAAAGATTTTTCACTGGCTGGGGCGCTGATAGTCTACTACTTTACTTTTTGATCAATCCTTTGTTCGTTTGAAGCTCAACTATGGATGCAAGTTTTATGCATCCACAGCCGAGCGTGTATTGCAGAAGGTGGACTTGATCCACCACACTAGCTTTCACCTGTCTACCAGTGCCTTCCGCCCATCCCCATTGAGTGCCTACTTGTCGATGCTGGGTGGGGATATGCCACTCACTCTGTACCATGCACACTGCATTATGAGTCTGGCCCCTCCCTCAGGCACGAACAGCTCTCACTGCATCCACAGCTGATCTCGACGGTGCATATGCCGCTGAGAGATGCCAGTCATACCCTAAGCCCTTTGGGTTTATGGCTAGGAAACTCCTTTGAGAGCTCCGTATAACTCTCAAGCCAGTGGCGCCCCTAGTTCTGCCCATTATGCCACCCTCGAAGGTACCACCATTGACTATTTGTCGCCACACCTCTGCTCTAAAATCTTCTACAGCTCTGGCAAGTATTGCTTTCGACTTTTGGGGATGACACTCTGTGTCACGCTGGAACTGTGCCAGTGTATGCAGATGCCTCCAATTCCCAAGAGAGGGGTGGTTTCCCTCCCGTATTCCTCTGTTGAAAGTCAATGGGGCTCTGCATCTGTTTTCATGACTGACCTGGTTGCAATACACCACTCGGTACGGGAGATAACATGACATGCCCAGTCTATGGACCGGATTGTGATCTATAGCGACTCACAAAGCGCCCTGAGGGCTCTCAAGGCATTGCAATCTCCACATCCCCATGTTCGCGATATCAGGTGGATGTCAAGATTATCTTCTGCTGGATTCCTGGACATGTAGGAATTGTGGGGAATGAAGGCACCAAAGAGAGAGTGATACTGGGTGACAAACCAGCATTTCACTCTTCCTCACTCCGATTCCATGGCAGGAATACGGGTGGCTTGGCAAAGGAGATGAGAGACGGTCGAGGGGAATTTAAATTTCCTGTGGACCTACCCTCCAATGCTCTGATGGCTTCGGGTTGCTTTCGGTCATCTCCATATTGGGTACACTCGCCTTCGCCTTATTGTGATGACTGCATTCTCCTCCTGACTGCTCTGCACATTCCTGTTGAATGTTCCAGTCTGGGCGATCTCCATGCATGTTACCCGCCCCAGTACCGGGATGAGTGGGGTCGCTACCACTTGTCCCTTGTACTCGGGACTGGTTCTTATACACAGACTTTGGGGAAGGGGCTGGCCTCCACTTTATTTGACTGTTTTTTTGTCTGTCACATGTTCCAGTGCCGGGAAGATGCTGGTCTACCTCTGATGCTGGAGCGCACTTCCTTCTTGTTGCCTTTTTGCTTTCTTTTTCTAGCCTCCGCTTAACCTTTGTCTTTTTTATCTTTGTTTTTTAAATCTAGCCTAGTAGTAGGCTGTGGTGTGAGTACGGTGACTTTTGCCCTAGTAGACAGTTGGGTTCTTTAGGAAATAAATTTCTTAAGATTCGTGATTTAGTATTCTACAGATTCTTTATTTTTTTATTTATATGACTCGATGCATTTACTCTAAAACTGCCAATCAACCAATTTTGTTGACTATGGTGCATATGCAAACAAGAGGATCTTGTGGAATAAACACAAAGCATATTTAAAAGGCATGCATGGATGTAAATGTGACATGTTGGAAGAGTCCTACTTATATCAATTTATGTAGCATGAGCGATTGGGTTCAAAGGAGTTTGATCATTTATGCAGTCATATCTCCCTTTTATATCCTTTTGACTAAAATAGTAGTCATAGTTTTGTGTTTATTCTTATTTCACATTGACTTGTTTATACTTGTTTTGTGTTACCTATTAATAAATTGAGCATTATTCTTTTATCAAGTGTACCTTTTTCTTTTTCTTTTTAATTGTTCCTTTTTCTTTTTTGTAATCTAGGAATACAGTGGTTGGTGTGATGATCTAGGAAAGATTTTTCTTTGGGGTCATAATCTAGGAAAGATATCTTGGGAGGGATTGATTTAGGAAAGATATTTGGGGGTGGGTGATCTAGGAATGTAAACTTTGGGGGGTTTAATCCATGAAAGGTTCTGTTGTTTTTATATTCTCTTAAATCATTAGATTGTTATTTTGTTGTATAAATTGATAAGAAATTGGAGTCGGAGTTGCTTGAGTTTATCAACTTCAACTCAAACTCAAACCTGAAACCATCAAATCCACAACCATGGGTACAATCTTCCAGTTTATAACTCTTTGGCTGGGGGGTCATACTATATACAATGTAGACCTTAAGCCACATAGAGCCATGGAAAATCTTGGTGTTCCTAAGAGTGAGAGATGAGATAAACCTACAGTGAGCTATATATTACTTAGCCAAATGGAAATAACTGGGGCCTAGAATGAGTACTGTTAAGCCATATTAGTTATCAGAATTGGACTTGATTTGAGTTGCATCGATATTGCATCAGCTACCACATGTAACAACCCCACACACTGATCCCACATTAAAGTGCAGTTCCTGTTTGAGAAAAGCATGTTGGACCATTGGTGCTAAACCTCCACCAAAACAACTTCTACCACTGTGTGGCAGCTCAAAGCTAATATGACCTCATGCAACTTATTGGGGAGTACCATTCATTTGGGGCAATAGTGTGCTACTTGTTTATGTAATATATGATAAAGAAGTGACTGGGGGGAAAAATTGATAGCCTAAAATTTAACCTAAGGTGAAAAGAGCATATCGCTCAATGTAATGTTGAAATAGGGTATCTATCAATAACATCTTTCAACCGTGTGAGTTTGTGTTGGTGTGCATTATTGTTATAATTTAAAAAAAACAAAACAAACAAAGTTGAGATAATACCTTTGGCCTTCCCTAAATACAGACCTCTGCTAGCTCAGGAAATTAAATCCACTCATTACAACCATGTCAGAGGTTCATCTTCCAAGCTCTAGCCACTATCCAAGTACTTAATGACTGGTCATGGAGATGCATCAATGTTATAAGTTGGGGAAAATAAAATATTAGAGATAGAATAAAAAAATATTTTAAACTATCTTTCCACAGTTCACACAAATACTTTTTTCTTTTCAGAGGGAGGAGCTAGTATCTTGTTGCCTTCTGCTTTGGAAATATTTCCTCATAATCCATCTGCCTTATTGGATATTACAACTGCTCTTGCATTGGCTGATGAACAGAGTGCAGCAAAGGTAATCATTGTTTTGAGCAGTCACTTAGAAATAGCAAGCCAATTAGGACATTTGTTTACTTTAGCCCAATCAACTTAGCAAAGATTTTAAAAAATAATAATCCTTTCATTTGTAGTTTCACAAAAATTTGCCATTCGATTGTTACATGTTACTTTTCCCAGTCCTCAGCAATACCAGTAATCTCATTGGGATTTTATGACCTTTGTTCTTCCCACATTTTTAACTGTGGCGAAGCAAGCAGGTCTATGGGTCATGCAAATCTCCTGTTGTGTTCATATTCTGTTTGCAGCAAGTTGCTGGCTCAATGTAGCCAGCTAAAACTAATGCTACGAAGTGTAATTGAGGTCACTGATTTCAAATATGATATAAGTTGACCACCTAGTGGCTAGAGGTGCTAAATTGGCCATTTTTGCCGAAGGTCGACTAGATCATGTCCCTTTAGTTTTGCTTAACTTTAGCCCTTTTTCCCAAACTTGGAGATGCTCTCATTGGTCTCTGCCTGTTCTTTCTTTTCCCTTCCCCTATCCTTTATGTTCAATCACTTTCCCACAAACTGTGGTCAAGCATGCATCAGTCACTATAACTACCCACCTCCTTTATTTCCCATCAAGCACAAACCCACACATCACTTTTCCATTCCACAATGGCCCTTCATAGCGATAGTATGCTATGTGCTGTAGCATCACATCCAATCACCAGTTGAGTTCATTTAAGCTGATATGTAACTAATATTCATATAAAAATCTAATACAGAGGATAGACAAAATATTGGATACATTAAATCCAAGTTTTATTGTTTAATATGGAGTTGGTCCTCCTTTAGAAGCAGTAATTGCTTAAATGTATTGAGAAATTAACTCATTCAGCTTTCTGACTGGTTACTGAAATTTTTAACCATTTAAGCAATTCTGGTAGAGAAAAGCAGTCCTCCCCATCTTGCTCCAATACAAACTCCAGTTTTTGATAATGTTAAGATCTGGCATTGTGGAGGACACCCCATGTGTTCCACTTCAGCCTTGTGCTCTCTGGTCCATCTTTAACAATAATAGCAGTGTGGATCAATGCATTATATTGAAGATTGGGCCACTAATGGGAACAATGTTTGCTGTAGCATACACCCAATCACTCAAAACTGTTGAATCTCCTGAGTTTTGACCCCACATATGTGCCACTAGACCATCTACTGGTACCATCCATTGTGTATCTTCATAGGTTTTCTATCAGGTTTAAATCAGGGCTAAGTCTTTGTTGTATGGCACAGAGAATTGTCTTGCATGAAAATTTGCTCATATACTCCTACTGTTCAGAGAGAGGGAATCATATGTTTCTGAAGGAGATTCTTGTATACTGCACTGTTTACTTTGCCACATAAATGGATGAGCGGACAGATTCCAGTGATTGAAACATGCCTCATACCATAATGCTGACACCACCAAATTTTTGTGCATATGGGATTCAATCTTTCACCTGTATGATGCTTACTTGCTGCTTTCCATTCAGTGTTTTTTATCACTGAAAAACATTGACCAATTTTAAGCACTCCACAGGACATGTTCAGTTTCGAAGGCCAACCTAGCCACTCTATTCTTTTTACTTATTGATGGTTTCTTAACAGGGGAGCAAGCTATGAGTCTCGCCTCTCTCAAATGATGTTATGGTGGTGGGTCCCAGAAACACACTGCTACAACTCTCTACCCTAACTCAGCGGTGCCTGGATGCCTAAAAGGAGATGTAAGGAGACAAGATACACTGACACGCTTTATTAACCCTTAAGTAGCGGGTATGTGTCATCTGAGCATGCATACCATGCTCAGATGACCCATACCCATAAAGGTTCTTTTTTCACTCATTTTAATTTTTTTGAACAAAAACTAAAAATAATTATATTTTAATTTTCATAGCTTTGGGGAATTTTTTGATGTTAGATGCTTCAGGTTCCATCTAGGTATGGAATAAAGCAGAGGGGCTCAAACCCAGGAGGGGGAGTGTTAGCCCTTGGATAACATTTCCTAACAGGTTCTCTTCATTTCTTCAAAATACTCTCTGCTTCTAAGAGGGTGGTTGTGTTGTGTATGAGAAGTGCAGGCGAGCAGCTTAAAGCTTTGCTTGAATCAGCTTCTTTTTCTTCTGTTTGTTGTGGGTCACATGCTCTTGTGCCGGCGGGGAGGCGGGCCTACCCTCGATGCTGGAGCAAGCTTCTTTCTTGTTGCCTTTTTTGCTTTTTCCTTTTTGTTTTTAGCCTATAACCTGTTTATCCTTGTTATTTATTTGTTATTTGTTTTTTTAATATAGCCTAGTCGTAGGCTGTAGTGAGTACAGCGACTTATGCCCAAGTAGGTAGTCGCCAGATAGGCTCCCAAAATAAAAAAAAATCCTGTGCAGATATTTACAACCACTCCTAAGGCAGTATATGTCTGAACAAATCTATAGTCTACACTTCAAGCTGAAAAATCCTTAGCTCAGGGAAGGAGAGAGAGAATTATGGATCTCAATCAAGGCTCCATGCAATTCTTCCCCTCCTCCATCCTGCATCCACAACTTCTGAAACAAAAGGCAGGATTTAGCCACATTCACAGATGAGTTGAGTTGAACTACCTACACCTACCATGTACTACAATGTGAGACAATATGGTGACATATTTAGGTGTGGGTTCTCAGCAATTTGACATGAAATACCAGCTGCTGTCTTAAATTGGTTCTTCATTGATATCCATTGCATTGTGCAATTTTTCCTTAGAGTTTTTTTGAGACCCTGTGTCCTCTTGGAGCTTTATTATGCATGAAATCACACTTTTAGACCAATTACGATCCCTCAAAAATGTGAAACTACACTCTTCCACTGGACAACCTGCTTTTTGAAGGATTTGTAAATCTTAACTCATCTCACCATCCTGATGATAAATGACTAATAACTTCAGTAGTAATGTACAATATGCGTGGTCTAGTGTTGTGATACATACACTGAAGGCTATCATTCTTTAGTTTGAAATAAATCTTTTCTTCAAATACACGTTACTTTCAGAAGCAAATTTCATGGAATATTCTGTGCATTTTTCATGGAAATTAAATGAGTCATTTCATTAAAATGTAGGTTTGGGTATTTTACTCTCTAGTTTTGGAAGGTACTGTATACTTGAGAGTGTGTGTCAGGCAGTCAGGTTGCCTCCAAAGTAAGTAGATCCTGAGAATGGAAAAAGCATCATGAGTGATTTGTCACACTGAATAATTATTCTCATTGTTGTTCCATTGTTCAATTCTGATTATCAGTTCACCATATTTTGTCTTCTAATATTAATGTCAGAAAGGAGAGGTTTAGCATTTGCAGCCACTCCATGGTACCCAGCTCCATTTAGCTCTCAAAGAACTGTTTGGGCTGATGTTGGTAAGATGTTGGTTTATCTCTGTAACATTTCATTCAGATGTATTCATACCAGAGCTGGTTTTTCCTTGGTTTTGGTATACCAACATTTACTTCAGACACAGTTCCTCTCAAATCATTGTACAATCAGTAATTTTTGTGGTTGAGGCTCCAGTCATTGGCTCTTCAACAAATGGTATTGCCATTATTTTGTCCAACTCATATATATTAACATGGTAATTATACTGTGAATTTAATGACAGAAATTAGCTACACTCATTATCAGGTATTAATATCATAGGCTGATAAAAATAGGGAATAGCATTTTTTTTTTTCAAAAAGTACTGCAGTAAAAGTAAAAAAATCTAAACAGCAAGGGGATTAGGGCCATTTGGATTCTTGGGTGGTAATTTTATAATTCATATTAATAAGGTACTAAATAAAAAGAAACCTAAATATTGCTAATATATGTAAATTAAAGAGAAATGCTTATTATGCACATGTACGAGGGGCAGTCAATAAGTTTTGCGAATCGGTAGGGCAAAACAAAGGAAGGGTGATGGTTGTTTGTGGTTGTGCTAGAACAAGTTATGACAAGTCAGGACCTGCAGCCGCACGCTCCTGCCTCGTCTATTTAAGAAGCAGTAGCTGATTGCAGATCGTCAGTCACAAATTTTTCAACAATGGAGAAAGTTGAGCACCAGGCAGTGATCAAATTTTAAACCAAGGAAGGCAAGAATGCAAAAGAGATCCATGAATGCATGGTTGTAGTGTACACCGACACCTCCCCTTCCTATGCAACCATTGCTCGCTGGAATAGGGAGTTCTGCCATGGTCGTGAGTCCATTGAAGATGACGCCCATCATCTTCATATCTCGTTTCCTTATATCCGAATTGCAAAACTTATTGACCGCCCCTCTTAATATTGCAATAATAATAATAATAATAATAATATACTGATTTATAAACATTTCTCCCTCCTTCATTATATCACATTATCTGCAGACACTTGATGTAATTCTTTTACAGTGTGGGCAATAAATATCCGATACATGGTCAAAAGTTTATTTACCATTGTTACACAACAGCAAAGTAATCGAAAATTGAACATTTATGTATTTTGTACGTTGAATACAAATTGGTATCATATTGCAAAAGTATTAGGTTGAGGAATAAGTTCTTGCATTTTTTTTAATGTGTTGATTTAAGTTTTGTTGATGTGATTTGTGCACATATTAAGAAACAATAATAAATAATGAGAGCAAAATTTGCAAAGGTTAGGCTACGTCTCTTAACAGCATAGACTATTAGGCTTTTGCTTAGGCTACGTCTTGAAGTTGAGTAATAAGTCATTGCGGTTTATTTAAAAGTTGTGTTAATTTAATTTTTGTTCTGTACCTGCAAAATAAAATGTCAAGTTGAAAGAAAGGTGCATTTTCAACACTCGTCATTATTCATTTTCAATTGAGACAGGAACAATGCAAATGCAACCAAAGCTCATCGCGATATTTGTGCTGTGTATGGAGAAAATGCTTTATCAGAAAGGACAGCTCAATGGTGGTTTTCACGTTTCAAAAATGGTCATTTTAATCTTAATGATGAAGAAAATTCTGATCGCCCCATTAAGTTGGATGAAGACCGATTGAATAACCTTCAGGAAAATCCTCGTCAATCGACTAGAGAATTTGCTGTACAATTGGCGTGTGATCAGAAAACTGTAGTGAATCACCTTCATTCGATGGGGAAAGTTCAAAAACCTAGTGCATGGGTTCTGCGCGCTTTGAGCGAAAGCAACAAACTTCAACGCTCCACGATTGCCGCAGGTTTGCTTGCTCGTCAAATGGCTACTCATGGATATAAGGACAGATTTCTTCACTGCATCATCATTGGCGACAAAAAGTGGTATTTTTATGTCAACATGAACCATCAAAAACAATGCTTAACCCCAATAAAAAAACACTTCCATGATTAAAGCAAGGACTTCATGCACAAATGATGATGCTGTGTGTGTGGTGGGATTGTGAAGGCATCATTCTTTATGAGCTCCTTGTGAACAACGAGATTGTCAATGCAGAACTCTACGTTCAACAAATGTAAACTCGCCGAAGCTATTCATGAAAAGCGACCTCACCGACGTTATGGAGTCCTCCCATTGCCTATATGACAAAAGAGACCATCCAAACGCATAATTGGGAAATCCTGCCGCATCCTCCATATTCGCCAGACTTCGCTCCATCGGATTTCCATCTGTTCCGATCGCTCTCCAACAATCTGTGCTGTGTTTCGTTCAATACTGATGTGGAATTAAGAACCTGGTTAGACAAATTCTTCAAGTAAAAATCCAGAGATTTTTGCAGAGGCATCGAAAAACTAGTTGAACGTTGGAAAGAAGTCGTAAATAATAACAGAGAATACATTATTGATTTATTTGCATATTGTTATCAATTAAAAATAAAAACTTTCTAAAATTGTTAATGGTAATGAATAAATTTGATAAAACCGCAAGAACTTATTCCTTGACCCATTAGTAAAACATTACTATGATTATGGCAAAAATATCAAATGAACGTTTCAAAAAGTATCTGATACATCTATGAAAACCAGTTAGTTTGGGATATTTAGTTATGAGGTTCTTACAAATATTTGTAGGTATATTGGCATATTCTTTTTAAATCTGTTAGATTTCTTGGGTCCCTTTTCTGAATCTTTAGTTTTAATTCTTGATACAGGTTCTTGATAGGATTTAGGTCTGGCGACTGACTTGGCCATCCCACAACCTTTATTTTCTTCTGCTGAAACACGCTGCAGTGAATGTCCATCCTCTTGGCAACTTCAAGTCATCTGCAGACTGTAAAAGATTATCATCCAGAATCCTGCGATACATCTGAGCATTCATTTTCCCTTCAATAATATGGAGTCTTCCAGGACCTACAGAGGAGAAGCAGCCCCATACCATTATGCTGCCTCTTCCAAACTTCACTGTTGGGATCATGCGCTGAATTTTTCTGCCTCCAAATGTGACTAACACTATTCCGCCCAAATAACTCAATCTTCGTCTCATCAGACCATAGTACAGCATCGCCAAAACTTTTATGCTTCTCTAAATGTTCCTTGGCAAAATTCAGACGGTTTCTGACATGAATTGGTGTGCATGAATGGAATCCCTCTTTCCTAAGAACTGCTATAATTGTATTTTTGCATACATTTGTCCCAGCTGCTTCCAAATCTTTCTGAAGTTCAGATCAAGTCACTCAAGGATTCTTCTTTACTTTACGGACTATATGTTTACCCACATGGTTTGAAATTTAAGATGGATGCCCTGAATGTGGTAGACTTGCAGTGAACTGATATGACGTGAACCAGCAAATCGTGTCACCAATGGTTGAGAAGGGTATTTTTAGCATAGATCAAATTTTTCTATAGCCCAAACCACTTTTATGTAACTGAACAATTAGTTCTCTGCTTCTTTTTAGCAATTCTTTAGTCTTCGCCATATTAGAATTAGGAATGATGACCTCCTTCTCATGCAGCTCTCAGACACTGACTGAGGTCCGCTGTTTCACGTGGATGAAGTAGATTATTTTTCTAGAAAGTTCTACATCATTCCTGTCACATAAACCACTCTGGAATGTTCAAGAACTATTTATTATCGCTTTAAAACTAATTTTGTGGGTGTGTTAGATAATCTGTGAGGCAATAATCTAACACTTTTGTTGATATAATATTATTGCTTTACTATTTGTGTATTCTAATGCCGAATTTGTATTCAACGTACAAAATACATAAGATGTTCAATTTTTGATTACTTTGATGTTGTTGTGTAACTATGGTAAATAAACTTCTGAACATGTATCGGATATTTATTGCACCCACTGTATCTGCTGATGTAATACTTTTATCTGCAGACACTTAACATAAATAATTATGTATATCGACTTGTTTTGAATTTTTTATCTTTTTTTTTTAATAAAGTCATTCCTCACCATATGCACACACATGACATCTTGAAGTTAAAAATTATGATTTTACTTAAGTTTATTTATTCAAGTGTACTTCAGTAGCCCAGGATATTTTTTCTTCCACTTCATCTCCTTATCCGCCAAATTTTTGCCTTAGAATTTTTATGTTGTGAATCGTAGTGTTCCCAAAATTATATTTTTTTGTTGTGAGTGTAAACAACATTCTAAGCTCTTAACTATTTTGAATTTATCACTCAATTTTGACATCTTTCTTTTCTCAACTCAACAAAGAAGGTCAACTTTTGCTGCCTAGAGACATTACTATGATGTGCAGTACAAAATGCCACGAAAACATGCTTCATAAATGTTGTGCAGCAGTGATGCTCCTACCAAGGAACATAGTTGCATATCAGTGATGCATTCATGAATGAACTTAGGTTGTGAATCAGAGGTGCTAAATTTAAACTTAGATTTTTTCAAAGTTTGGATTGTTAGACTTTTACCATATTAGAAGAAACACTTTCTCAAGAGTGAAGAATACCATTGTTATTGATGGACAGGTAGTGGAGTGATGTACTCCACCACCTGTGTGATGTACTGGATGGCAAGGGAGGTGTGGAGAGAGCAGTTCATGGCAGAGTGGTAGCAGCATTGGGGAGTTGGAGGGAGGCGGCTGGATTACTTACAGGGGGATCCCACTTACGAACCGTGGAAGAGTTTATGATGCATATGTCAGGCCAGTCTTACTTTATAGATCACAGACTTGGTGAGTCACACAGAGGTTAGAAGAAGTGCTGATGAGCAGTGTTAAGAGAATGTTGAGTTACATGGCTGTTGTAACATGGAGGGATAGAGTTCGGAGTGAAGAGGTAGCTAGAAAGTGTGGTGTTGATGAGCTGGATGTAGTTCAGAGGAGAAGAAGATTGAGATGGTTTGGACATGTGAAGCGAAGAGATGAAGAAGAGGCACTTAGTAGGGTGAGAGAGTTGGAGGTGGATGGAAGAAGGCCAAGAGGTAGACCCAAGAAAACATGGAAGAAGAATATAGAGGAAGACAGCAATGTTAGGAGTGCAAGAAAATGCTGCACATAATAGAGAAAGATGGGAGCAAATGATCAAATGTCTAACCTCAAATCAAAATTGAGAAAATCTGACGCAAAAAGGATTAAAAAAAGAATAATAATAATAATAAAGGCAGGTTGGGGTTGGCACATTCCCTGATCCCATCCAAAACCAAATCATTTCATTCATTCATTAATTGTTATAACAGGTGGCCCAAAAGTTACTTCACATTTTAAAAAATTAATAATACAAAAACTAATTAAGTTATAAAAGTGGGTGATATATAAAATGAAAGAGATCATCTTGGGGTTTTATTGTGGTACAAAAGTTACTTCACATTTTTATTGTGTATCTATGATACGTATATAAAGAATATAATACACAATAATACCCGACTAATTATTAACCCAGAATGGCAAGATACAGCAAAGAACAGTGAGCAAGAATTGTGACTACTTATTTAAAACATAATGGATCAATTGTCACTGTGCAGAGGGACTTTAGAACAGCATTTAATCAATGAAACAGTCCCTCAAGGCATTGCATTCTTGCATGGTATCAAGGTTCAGAGAATCCGGGTCTACAGGTGATAAAGAATGCTCTGGTAGACCGAGATCTGTGCAAAATGTAGGTATCATTCAGCGTGTGTTAACCAGTGATCAACAACAGCCACAAATGTCAACTAGGATACATTCCAGTCAGCTAGGAATTTCTCAAACATCATTGCATTGTATCCTAACAAAAGAATTGAAACTTCATCCATACAAAATTCAAATAACTCAACAATTAAATATTGCAGACCATCAAAAGAGAAGAAACTTTGCACATGCATTTTTGGGAGTAACAAATGATCCGACTTTTACCTCGCACCTAATCATGTCCGATGAAGCCCATTTTCACATTACTGGATACGTTAATAAACAAAAGTGCAGATTCTGGTGTGCTGAAAACCCCATGATAATTCATGAGCAGCCTCTTCATGCACAGAAAGTTATGGTCTGGTGCGGCATAACCAGTTCAAGAATCATTGGTCCCTACTTCGAGGATGCTGATGGAAAAACATTGACAGTAACAGGGGACACTTACAGAGAAATGATACAAGATTATTTATTGCCAGAACTGGAAGATTTGGATATGCACGATATGTGGTCTCAACAAGATGGGGTGACACCACACACAGCGAGAGAAACCATGGCAACACTAAGAGCAGCCTTCCCTGGTCAGTTAATTTCACGTTTAGGTGACATTTCTTGGCCACCACAATCACCTGATTTTACCCCTCTAGATTTTTTACTTTGTGGATACCTTAAAGAAAAGGTATACATAAATAAACCTAATAATCTTCAAGAATTGAAACAAAACATCATTGAAGAAATTGACAAAATCACTCCTGATGTTTTGGAAAATGTCATGGAAAATATGGTGCAAAGAATCTGCCTTTGTTTTAACAATAATGGAGAACATTTGAAGGATATTATATTTAAATAATAAAAACCAAGATCTCCTCTTTCATTTTATATATCACCTACTTCTATAACTTAATTAGTTTTTGTGTTATTAATTTTTTAAAATATGAAGTAACTTTTGAGCCACCCGTTACAAAAAATTGGGCTCCCAAACCACTCCTTCCTCCTATTTGATATATGGGTGCAGTCAAATTTAGTTACTTTCTATGATGTGTATATGACAAGAGGGGGGTTTTATTATTACTATTGCCCCATCACAGGGAAAAGGAATAATGCTCAATATTATACCAAAGTTAATTGTGATATATTTTTTTTAGGTAGTTGATTTGATGAAAGAATTAGAGGGTTTTACATGGCCTCTGATGCTGCTGGATTCATCTAGCATTAGCGCAAGTGGAAATCAATGTATTTCGCGGCTGGACTTAACTCCCTTACCTGGATTTACAATCCCCAAAGAAACTCAGGGCATAATTCTTAACACAAGCAATTTGATTATGGTAGAAAATACTCTGTTAGTTTGTTGGCAAATGCCAACAAATGGATGGCAGGTATTACTTTCAAGTTTCCAAATGCTGCAGAACCAGGTAAGTAAATTGCATGTCCTATTCCAGTTAGTGTATCTTATGCTGTGTGGCTGTATTACAGCTGTTTGTGGATAAATTTGGGATGTGTAAATTACAAAAAGGAAAAAAAGTAGATTTATTGAAACGTCAAGTTTGAGAGAACCAGTTCAAGGAGTTTGAATACTTTTGCTACCTTAAAGCAGTGATGGAGTCATGGACAGTGACTGAAACAGTGAGAGAAGGAGAGTAGAAAGGCAGGTGAGTGCTAATATCTAATATATATAAATTGGACCATATGAGAGGATGATAGTGTGTAATGATGGAGGCAGAGATGTTAGGATGGAAATAATTACATACCTTTTTTGTCATATGGTATGTACCTTTCATAAAATTGGTGTTTGTGAGAAATATAGAGTACAAGAGAGTTTGACTGTGAGAATGTTTGAATGAGTTGAGTTGTATGAACATGTGCAGAAAATGGCTTAAACTGTGCTTTATGTATCAATCAAGGAATAAACACACTGGGAGACTAAAAAGAGGGTGAATAGTCATGGTGAATGAACCTTCACCAGATAGGAAATGGGGTGTTTGGGTTCACGTGAGTTGTTCCTGTTGATCCCCAAGCTCTCTGGCAAAGCAGCACCAAAACTCCTAGGAATGATATGGACTGTACCAGGTTTTCCCACAGAGCCCTTAAGGAGTGGATATTAAGTGCAGTGGTTTCACATTTTGTTTAAATGTTTGGAGTGCAGTGCTATATTCTGGACAGACATCTGCAATGGTCACATCCAGCACTTTCTGGTTCCTCAAGAGGGCTGGGTGATGTCCACACCACAGCTTGGCTAGATGGACTTTGTCCTCATGAGGGAGGGAGAACTCAGAAGGGTGTATGTCAGAGGGCTGTGCAAGGTGTTGTATGGAAGTGATTGGATAAAACTGAAGGAAGTGGGTGTGGATATGTTTCTAGAATCTGGTTTGTAGTGTGAGTGTTGAGTTTATCTCTAATGTATAAATTAGGTGTTGCTTTAATGCTTCTTTTGTGAGAGTCAGTATTCTGGGTTTGTGGAGACTGTGGCTAGTATTTGTGTGCCCCATTAAAGATGATCCTTGACCTTGAGAACTCTAGTCTGTTTGTGTTCTAGCTCTGTAGCTTGTGATTGTTTTTTAGGGTTTTGTTTTGTATGGTCTGGAGAGTGTTGGAAAAGCCTTAGTGAGAGGTTAGGGACGCAATAGGGCTTGCATAGTCCTTTGCTGAATGTAGGAATTGTTTATAAACTGGTGGTTTCTTTGTTTTGTCCAATTATGTGTGTGGGTGATTTAAGGGCATTAATTCTTGGTGTACATTTGTTATATTTGTCATATGCTGTTTGAATGTCATTAATGTATGTTATGCCATGTATTATTTGTGTATGATAAGGGGGTGTTATTTATTGATATTGATGCATTATTCGGTGTTCTTATGTATCACTGGTGAGGAAGGTACCTGTGTATTTAGTTTGGGCTATTTTGAGTCTCTTTATGGTGACCGAGATGTATAGTGTGTTGAGGTATGATTGGAGGAGATGAGTTTGTTTCAGTGATTGCTAGTAAAGGTTGTGTCATCAGCATATGAAGTTATATGTACCTTGGGTGATTGAGGTATGGATATGTCATGATCTCTGTAGAGATTAAAAGAGTGGGATTGTTAGTAAGGTTGTGGCAGGGAATGTCATCGAAAGCTTTCCTGTTGTCTTGTGTTATAATTTAAGTGTTTTGTGTGGTTGTACTTGGTTGATGCTCTTAGATTCTTTGTATTAGGTCTGTAAGAAGAATGTTGAGTGTAGTGATCTGAAACCATATTGTTTAGGTGCTGTGAAATGTATGTAGGGATCTGGAAAATAGTGCATGGTCTGTTTTGGGTTTAAGGATTATTATGATTGTACCATACTTCCACATGTTGGGTAATACGTTGCACAAGTAACTGTAGTTTGCAATGTTGCTGAGCGTTTGTATTCCATGTCGCCTGAGGTGTTTGTTGCTGATGTCTGGACCTTTGGTAGCTGTGTACTTGAGGTTGTGGATGACTTGCTTGCTCTACCAGTTTGTATAAGTTGTTTAGTCTGGGTCAGTGGGAAATAATTGTTTACTTTGGGTGACTCATCCATCATCTGAGTGGTTGTTAAAGTGGCTAATATGAAAAAGTGCTAGATGTGGGTGGTTTCATGTTTGTTTGAGTGTATGGTGTTTGTCGTGGTGATTACTGCATGTATTGTGTACTGTTGCTGTTGTACAGTGTGATAGTGTTTTGTAGTTTGCTGGCGTTTGTTCTGTGGTTAAGTGTTTTGCCAATGTAGTGGTTTCTGTTCTAGTATTTTGTTCTTTATTTGTCTGTTTAAAGCTTGTATTTGCTCTTTGTCTTGTGTGAGGTGTGTTTTAGTGTGTTGCCTTGAATTTCTGGTGTGAAATTAGGGTTATGTTATTCTGTTGCCTCTGAGGGTGTTTTATGTCTGTATTTTATATTGTTGAAAGTGTGTGCTGTCTCTGATAGTTGTACTGCTTAGTATTTTGAATTGCTGTGCTGTCTCATTTGCGAATTCTTCCCAGTTGGCTCAGTTGTTTCTGTAGCGAACTGGCTTGATTCTTGTGTTTGTTATGATAATGAGCAGGTGGTTCGATCCTAATGATTTAACCACTTTTCAGGTTGTTATGGTCAAGTTGGGGTAGCAAAAGGTTGAGGATAATGGGTTGTATAGGGCTTGATGGGGAATGTGAGTATGAAAGTGAGGGTTGTTTGGTAAGGTTGTGTGTCTGTGAGTGCACATCATGATTTCTGTATCAGGATTGTGATATACCAGGTCAACTCCCTGACATTGAAGTTAGCATGGTGAATGAGGTTGGGTGGATAGTGATGTGGCTGATTTATCAGGAGAAATTTGCTGTAACAGTGGGGGATGTATGCATTTACCTTTGCTGTGGGATTTTTTAGTGTGCACTTTGATTGATTCGGTTCTCTCGTGTTTTGTTAGGGCAAGAGGGGTCTACAGCACTATCTGAAAATATCAGAACACCTGTATTTCTATCACAACATCTACATTACTTTTGCCAGAAAAAAAGCCAAGCTATCCAAGTACAAAATGATCCATGTAAAATGTTCCTTCATATAATTTGAATAATGGATCAGTCTTCCCTTTTTTAGGTCTTTCTTGGCCTACCAGCTGTTTTACCATCTCTACATAAACTTGTTTTGTCAGAGGTTAATGGAATATTATGGAATACCTGACAATCACTGCAACAACTCCATTTGAAAGTCCATCTTGATGGCACAGCTTTCTGATCAGATCACAGACAGAGGCATGACAGTTTTATAGGTATGTTACCTGAATGACAGCTGGCAAAAGAATGACCTAACAATGTACATTAGATTGAACTGGTTAGTTGTTGTATAAAGAATGCTGGTTCTCTCTACAAGAAACAAGCATTCTCTGATCATTTTGGACACTTCAATTCTTTAATTAAATTGTTTATCTGCTGATAACTTTCAATTTATTCATCCAAATTTGGATTAACTTAACCCATACATAGTTTATACCTGTAGGTTATTGTGCACCAATTTTGGAAACCATAGATTTTTTCTGGCAAAAGTTGTATATGATGTAGTGATAGAAATACAGGCATTCTGGTGTGTTTTGTATGGTACTGTAGTATTTGTCAAGTTTATGGAATTGTTAATGATCCCTTTCATTCATGATTTCAGATTGAAAATGGAGTTATAGCTGACAACTGGTCTCAAAGTATTGTGATTGGAGGACTACGACTTTTAAGTACTATTTTGCACTCGGACTTGCATCATTTGGCCCTATTTGAAGAACATCTGATGACTATTCACAAGCTTTTCATCTGGTTAGTGAAATCTTTGTGTTTTTTATAATTTATTCATACCTTAGTCGATATTCCCAGAACGTCTGGCCGTTTTGCACGCCGACCACTCCCGTGGTGTTCGGCCGAGTGTGAGACGGCCCTCAAACAGAAGCGTTATGCCTACATACGCTAAAGCGCCGCCCGAACGATTTCACTGTCAGTGAATTTCGTCGGGCTAGGGCTAGGTTCCGGTATATTTCGAAGCACGCCCGCCTCTTCTTGGCGGGCATACGTGTCTTCAGTTAACGGGTAGACCCCTCTGGCAGATGTGTGGAAGCGAGTCAAAAGGTTTCGGAACAAGTTCTCTCAGGACCCCCCTCCCGTTCTCCAGGAGAATGGGACCGCAATCTCGGACCCCACGTCCGTGGCGGAATCCTTCGCGACCGCTTTTTTCTGCATTCTCTAGCCGGGATGCTGCTCCGCCAGCATTCAATGCACGTCGTGATGTCGCTGAAGGCCGCTGGCTGGACTTTACCTCCAGAGGCGGAGAACCCTTCAACGACAAGTTTACTGTGAGTGAGTTGCGCTCCGCTCTTGCTTCGTGCGCGGACACCGCCCATGGTCCGGACGATGTCCCGTACGCCATGCTTCGACACGTGGGTGAGCGAGGCATGGCCTTTCTGATAGATTTGTTCAACAGGGTCTGGGTGGAGGGTCTCCTCCCAGATACCTGACGAATCGCTACTGTGCTCGCCTTTCGCCAACCGGGGAGAGATCACTCTACTCCGGCCGGTTTCCGCCCAATCTCTCTAACCTCTTGCGTGTGCAAGTTGATGGAGAAATTGGTAAATGTTAGATTAGCCTTTTTCCTGGACAGCGGAGGCCATCTGTCTTCTGCACAGTGCGGCTTCCGCAAGTTCCAATCCATGTCGGATGCTCTGCTCCGACTAGAAAATGCCGTCTGTGAGGCCTTCCTTCGTAGACAGCACTACGCCACGGTGTTTTTCGATCTGGAGAAAGCCTATGATACCGCATGGCGATACGGTATCATGGAGACTCTCTACATGATGGGGGCTAGGGGAAGCCTTCCAATCTTTATATCTGAATTTTTTCGAGATCATCGATTCCGCGTACGGGTGGGAGGAGCCCTCTCCGGCCCAAAGGGGCAGGAAGAGGGTGTCCCGCATGGAAGTTCCTCAGTCTCACACTCTTTGCCCTGAGCATCAACGGAATCACCTCGGTGCTGACGGAAGATGTTCTCGCTACGCCCTACGTGGACGACCTTTCGATCTCTTAGGCGCGGCCCAGATGCCAACCTTGGAGTGTCGACTCCAATAGACATTAAACCGCCTATTGGATAGGTTTCTTAATGGGGTGCCCCAGGAAAAGGTTGAATCGCACCGTTTCCTTTGTCTTGTATTTGACCGACGCCTCACCTCGGAGGCTCATATTCGCAGCCTTAGGGTCTCTTGTACCCGCGCTATGGATATTCTCCGCTCCGTGACGTTCAGCGCTTGGGGCGCTGATAGGGCTACTGCCTTACTTTTTTATCAATCCTGTGTTTGTTCGAAGCTCGACTAAGGATGCGAATTTTATGGATCCGCAGCCGAGCGTTTATTGCGGAAGGTGGACTTGATCCACCACACTGGCCTTCGCCTGGCGACCGGTGCCTTTCGCACTTTCCCCATTGAGAGCCTACTAGTCGATGTTGGGGAGCTGCCACTCCTTCTACGCCGTGCACAGTGTATTATTCGCCTGTACGCGCGAGCCCGCCGCATCCCTCAGTCGCCAACAGCTCTCACTGCATCCGCATCTGATTTCGATGGTGCCTATAACGCCGATAGACGCGTCATACCCTAAGCCCTTTGGGTTTAGGGCCAGGAAACTCCTTTGAGAGCTAGGTATAGCTCTCGGGCCGGTGGCGCCCCTGGTTCTGCCCAGGACGACACCCTGGAGGGTACCATATTTGCCTATTTGTCGCCACGCCTCTGCTCCCAAAGCTTGTACAGCGCCAGGAGTATTGCGTTCGACCTTTTGGGAGCACACCTCGTGTCACGCTGGAACCGTGCCAGTGTATACGGATGGCTCCAAGGCCCAAGAGGGGGTCGGCTTCTACGCCGTATTCCCTCTGTTTGAAGTCAGCGGGGCTCTGCCGGGCGGTCCGTCTGTCTTCATGGCCGAGCTGGTGCCAATACACCACTCGGTGCGGGAGATTACGCGACGTGCCCGTTTCGGAGACCGGATTGTGATATATAGCGACTCAAAAAGCGCCCTGAGTGCTCTCGGGGCATTGGAATCTCCGCATCCCCTGCTTCGCGATATCCGTGTCGCCACGGTTTTGGCAAGCCGGGGAAATGTCGAGATTATCTTCTGCTGGGTTCCTGGACATGTAGGAATTGCGGGGAATGAGCGCGCCAATAGTCCGCTAGGACCGGGCGACCGGACCAGTGTTTCGCTCTTCCTCACACCGACTACATAGCAGGAATACGGGCAGCTCTTCGGACTGCTTGGCAAAGAAGATGGGAGACGGTCGAAGTGAACTTAAAGTTGCGTGCCATTGTGCCGCGACTGTTCCCATGGACCTATCTCCCAATGCCACGACGGCTTCAGGTTGCTTTCTGTCGTCTCCGAATCGGACACACTCGTGTGACGCATCGCTATTTGATGGAGCGCTCGCCTGCGCCCTATTGAAACGACTGCGTCGTCCCCCAGACAGTTCGGCACATTCTTGTTGAATGTCCCAGTCTGGGTGATCTTCGCGCTCGTTACCTGTCCCGGTACCGGGATGGGCGGGGTCGCTACCGCTTTCCCTTGTACTCAGGACGAGGCGTGCACATTGACTGGTGGACTTTTGGGGGGAGGCCGGCCTTCTCCCTATTATTTAAGCAGGGTTTGTTTTTTTTTTCCTTTAGGTTGCACGCTCCTGCGCCGGGGGGGATCTCCCCCCGATGCATGAGCTCGCTTCCTTTCCCCTTTTTTGGAATGTTTTTCGTCTCTTTAATTTTATTTTCAAGTAACCTAGAACTAGGCCAGTTTTAATACGGCGACTAATTTCCAAGTAGGCAGTCGCCAGATGAGCTCTTAAAAAAAAAATGTCTTCTCCGAATCGGGCACACTCGTGTACACTTAAATAGTTAGATGCTAATTTTGAATACTTATAAGTTAATTGCAATTCCCTTTGTCTATTTGTTTGCTTACACTACCTAGTCATAGATATAGCTACACATTAATTACTAAGGGTATTTTTTGCATAGTTTTGCCACAATTTTTAAATTAAATTGTTGCCAGACTTCAGAGTGGGGAGGCCCCCTTTCCCTCCACTGCCGGAGCATCTTTCCTTCTTGTTTTATTTTTTTTATATTTTTCTTTGGTTTTTGTTTTAGATTTTTTTTTTATGTTTTTTGTGCATTTTTCTTTCTTTTTTTATCTAGCCTAGCATTAGGCTGTAAGTTGTTTATGGTAATTTATGTCCTAATTGGCGGTTGCAAGTTTAACACTGAATAAAAGAGATATATATATATATATATATATATATATATATATATATATATATATATATATATATATATATATCATTGGACAATATGGTTGAATTGAGAAGTATTGTGTATTTGTTATGTTAATTTCAATCCACATCACTGTCAACTTAGCAGATGCCCCCCCTCCCCCCCACCTTAACATCTATGATCATACAACTTCCTGAAATTCCTGATCTGGATCCTCTTACCGGCGGCTGTCATATAGCATAGTTATTCATTGTTCAGATTCCAGGTTAAACTGTAGTTTCTCAGTGAGAAAGGTCTCAAAAAATAAGTGCAAATCATCTATAAAATCTGTAACCCCAAAGATGTAAAAATAGATGAATGCTTTTTATTGTTTATTCCATTTCTGGCAGTGTTTCTCAAGTTTTAAAACCTAGTGATGACCTTGTCTCCGTCTTGCTGGAATTCTTCGCTGAGGTTGCCAAGTCACGTCACAGTGATGTGCTGTGGTCTGATTTAGATGGTTCTCCTCTCCTACCATCTCTTCCTATTAATAGCAAAGGTAAACTTTTGATAAAATGAATAGTTGCTTGCTTGGGTTAATATTTTTTTTTTTCAATATCAGGTCAACAATAATAATACACATAATCATATATCTAATTTAATTGTGGAGCTTTTGAAATAATACAGCATGCTGCATGCTTTCTCTCATCTTCATCTGGGTCTTCTAATATGAGTATTAGTTATTTCTTTTGGTATTTTTTCTACCTGGTTTTCCACTTGCTTCCATAGCATCTTTCACACACTATCCATCCATTCTACAATCACTGCACTCCTTTGCCATTAGACACACACATTTAGTTTTTTCAAAAAACATTTTTGATCATTTCTAGATCCATGAAATTAGCATATTTCACAATTTTTCCCTAAGATCTTTTCAAACAACTATCCCAAAACAAATGGCTGATCTATACTTACATTTAGTTAGTTGCCCTTTGCAAGTGACACTCCGATGACGATATTCCTATCCACCACATGGATTCTCCGAGTTTACTTAAAACCTAACCACTTTTTATATAAACGCTCAGAACATTTATTGGATTGATTTGAGATTCCCTGGCTCCAACTTGCTTTTAGGCAGTCTCTTTTATGTTATTTACCTTTTCAGATTCTCTGTCTCTTCCCTCTTTTTTCCCCACTCCTATGATACATTGGCATACCCCAACATACAGTGATTGGGTAATGTGGGTAAGCTAAAGGGGTGACTAAGATTGAAGGTAGGGTTTTTTGCAGCAGTAATGGTTGGTTGGAGTTATTCTCATATTTGTTATATATGACTTGGTTTTTGAGTGATCATTGCTGCTCCTCTATTAGGGAAGGTATTTCCTGTTATTTATGGTGAATACATGGTCCATAATTTTTTTATTTGTAGATGTGGCAGGAGACTTATGTCGATTGCTGGTATGGTTGTGCAGAGAGAAGAGGTATTGTTTATAGCCATACATTGAGTGATGAGAATTTGGTTAAGATTAGGATACTATAGCCATTCTTTAGCCATGCACTCAAATTGGGGGGGGGGGCCTTTTATACCAGTAAGTCCCAGGTATTTTAGGTGTATTCTTTAAATTTGGTCTGGAACCACTTCTTGTAAATTTTGATTGCGTGCATTGGTGGGTTTTTGTCATTTTGTGAGTGTGGCTTCTATAAGAGTACTATGCCATGAGGATATTGCATTGTTCATTGGCATTTGAAATCTTGTGTTTGACTTGGGATTTGTGGGTTGTCTGTGTTTTATATTTTAATTGCACAAATTTGAATTTTATGCTTTTTGATTCTTAGTTATGTTTATTATTGTCTCACTTTCTCTTATTTGGGGTTTATTTTTGCCCTATTAGGTTTGTTCTGATGCTAGTGATGTTTTCTCTGAGTATATTTCTTTGCCACATGATGGGAGGGCGCCTCTCTTTTGTGAAAGGATTTGAGGGAGAAAGTACTTCCTGTGTTCTTATGGGTGAGGTTTAGTTACTTGAGTTACAGGAGTGTTCTAGTGATTTTTTTCCTTTTGTAAAGTCAGTCCAGTTTGTAGCAAATATAAGATTTTTAGAAGGAGTGTAGTGATTGTTAAAGTGGAAATGTGTTTATATTAGTAGTTGTTCAGAGTAGTGTGTGAATTGTTTACCCCCACGTGCAAGTGAATACCTGAGGCCAGAAGAATGTGAAGTTAGTGGATGTGTAAGTTTGTGTGGAAAATGTTTGCACATGGGGTTGTTTCTGTTGCTCATCATGTTTAAGTTTTGTACTTTTATTATTTGTCCTTTGTTTGGAGTGGTGTTAAGTATTTAGGTATGTAGTGTTCAATTTCTATTGAGGTTGGTTAGTGTTCAATTTCTATTAATTGTATTGACGGGGGGGGTCAGGAAGGTGATGCTTTTTTGTATTGAGGTTAAGGGATTTGTGTTGCTGGATCTGTCTTATCTAAGGATAGTGTATCTTGTAAAATTTTACTGACAAATTTCCAAACGAATTACATATGCTGTCCTTAATTTTCCCAGGATCAGACCTCTTGACCAATTATAGGGCAGGTAACATCAGAGCTTTGGTTTGCGGTATTGAAGCCCAAACTGGAAACTTCTCCATCCTAAGAAATCTTTGCTCCCTTGCTGAAGAATCACTTAAGGTAATCTCTCTTTTCATGCTCTAGAACTGTATGACTCAACAAGGTGTTTTAAATCAATACCTTATAAGGCTAGTACCATTTTGTATGAATCTGTTTTTTTGAGGCTTTGAATACCCCATCCTTCCCCCACCATTTAAATTTGAAGTTTAATGCTGCAGGCTGTTTCTGTCTTAATATTTTCCAGTATTTCCTAGTCTTTCCGTTGATTTACTTCTTTTTTGCCCCACCCTCCCCCGCGGTAGCCCTATATAGCCTGTTACACTTGGTACCTGGAGGAGCTGAATATGCTCCTGGCCTGAGTGCACATTAGGGAAGCCCTGTCCCCGAGTTGACTTGAACTCTCTCACGGGCGCTGGGAAAATTGTTGGTATGCTTCCCCCTCACTCAGTGGTACTTTTTATTTTTACTCTACAACTATTCCCTCAAACTTGTCTACCGGCACTTGGTACCAGGAGGAACTGTTCTCACGTGGACAGAGTTTAGTTGACTAGAGATAGTGCTTGGGTGGCCTGCATACCATCCTGGGATCTCCTAGTTCCAGGGTATGATAATCATACGTGATCAGCCACCCTACTTGTTAGTGGACCCACCTATCTCTACATCTCTTTATTATATACCCGCCTACCTACTTCCAATCTTGCTCTTCTATGCACAGAGATTCTGGCTTCTCAGCACACATTCATCCTCTTACTAGCACTTAGTCAAGTGGCAGTGTATACCATGAGGTCCCTACCTGGTGCAAGGGCTGAAAGCCCACTGGCTGAGGGCAGTATTAGGTACAGGGTGTTCTGATTCATTGACTCTGCTCTCCCCCTTCCAGTACACATCTAAGGTGGTTACATCGGCGCCATCCTTTATGATCAAAGCTTGAGGACAAATTTGCCTGAATGACAGGCCAGGTTATCAAAGCCTATCCTAACGAGAACCTGTGGGCTGAGTATGTGTAAATGATCACATTCTGTAATTTTCCATCCCATGGAGACTTTTCTCTTGGTCATAGTATCTTTTTCCCTTTTACTGTTGTTATGGCAACAAACGTAAGAGGTAGTGGGCAGTGCATGGGGACTCGCATCTAAGCACAGCCTCACCCTTCCTAGGTGTCAGGGAAGACAAAGGAAATTGAGACCACTTAACTAGGGGAAGGATTCACCACTTATACGTGGCAAAGGGGAAGCCCCTGTCCCATCTTTGGAGGCAGGCAGCTCCACCTCAGAAAAGGGGGTATTACCAGATGCCCATTTCTCATCACATTTGAATGTGACAGGCACCCTGAATCGGTGGCTTTCATGCCACTGCTGAGGAGGTGCTACTATTGCCACCATTTCGGCCATAGGAATAGCTCGGGTAGATGTGCAAAATCTGGTTTACTCAATCTAATTTGCTCCAAGAGTGTACACGATAATTGCATATCATGTGTGACTAAGTGTTTGATGCTAAGGACCTGGTCCTGACACACTAGAACTATCTGGGATGTCCTATGCCGCAATTTTTTAAAAGGTACCCTCTGCTCATGGCCCCTCCAGGCCTATGAGCATGGTGAATTCTGCACCCATTCAGAACCATTATGCAAGTTATACTCACCCCAAGTTCTTCTGTGATAGAGCTTGCAAAATAAAGGGTTCACACCCAGCCTCGTTTAAACCCAAGATTCCTTCCTCCATCGTGACTATTTCCTGTAAGACAAAATGGCTGCGTGCCTCCACAGAGTCGTTAGACTAACAGGAGGCAACACCTTTGAAGGTGGTTGTGAGGACATCTTCAGGGGTTGCTAAAGGTATCAAGGGGAAGGGAGGAAAAAAAACACATAGCGAGCACAACCTTCCCTGGTAATTCCTCAAAGGTAACAGCGCTCATAGTTCTTCCACCGAGTTAGGCTTAAAGGGCATATTCCTTCAATGGAATTGCTGCAGACTCTGGCCAACTGGGAGGGGCTGCGGAAGCTATCTCCTCCTGTTCCCCCCTGCCCACTCTCGAGAGTATAGTGGTTTTGTGATCCTTCCACTACAGGATAGTGACTGGGCTGGAGGATGTGCCATTTACACCCACCATGGTGTCTCCATTCTTCTCTGCTTTCAATATCTTTTTTCAGGCAGTAGCAGTACCACTGCACCTGATAGGAGGTATAATTTTATTTCTGCATACATTCCACTGTCAGCTGACTTTGATGCAGGAACTTCGCCCACTTTGTGGCATGTTTGCTGAGGCCCTTTCTACTGCTTGGGGATTTGAATGGTAGGGGAGAAGACCATTCCCACTGTTCATGTCCTTGCCAACCTGATGGGTGTCCTAAATGTGGATGAATTTGTGCATCACTGCCCAAAACCCACTTCATTTTCCTGTCCTGATCTATCCCTGTGCTCTATGGATGCACATCCTGATTTTGGATGGGAGGTGGTCAATGACCTCCATGCTAGTGATCACTTTCCCATTCAAATATAATTTTCTCGACTGCTGCTGTCTGAGAGAGACTGCATCTCTGGAAATGTCTGATTTCTTTGTCCCAGTCAATGAGTTTAGGTTGGTGGATGAGTCTGTTGAGTTCTTCTCTGGCAAACTCATAATTGTGGCCCTAACTACTATTCCTAGAATGTCTGGCCATTTTTCATGTCAACCGCTTCCTCGATGGTCAGCAAGTGTGGGGCAGCCCTCAAACAGAAGCGTTATGCCTACCTGTGCTATAAGCACCGCCTGAAAAATTTCACTGTGTGGATTTCATCAAGCTAGGGCTAGGTTCTAGTATGTTTTGAAGTCTATCTGCCACTCTTTCTGTTGGGCATACGTGTCTTCACTTAATAGGAAGACCTCTCTAGCATAGGTGTGGAAGCGAGTCAAAAGGATTTGGGGCAATTTCTCACAGGATACACAATTTACACACAACCTGATATCTCCACATTTCCTCTTTGGCTTTAAATACCTCCTTTCAATCAGTGGCAGTGCATCTACACTTAGATGGAGGTCTAGTAATATTTCAGTGCATCTACACTTAGATGGAGGTCTAGTAATATTTCAGTGCATATTCTACTGTCAGGTTTCCACAATGTTATAGACTTTACCACCTCATTGAACAGTTGCTGATTCCCTTTCTCCTCTTCAGGGATTGGAACAGTAGACATCCCCTGTCGTGGTACTAAATGATCAATTCCAAAGACCAGGTCCTTATAGACCTGACCAAATAACTGAAGATTTGTCCTAAATGTGGTTGAATTCACCTATCACTGTCTGAAAACCACAATTTTCCTGTCACAACCTATCCTTTTTCTCTTAATACACGCCCTTATTTTGGGTGGGTTGTTGATGACTCTGGTTGTGATCACTTTCCCATCCAAATATCCTTTGTCAGGCTTTTACTGCCTGATAAGCCACCTCAGTAGTGCTTCGAGCAAGTGCTGTGTTTCACAGTTGAGGGAATGACACTTCCCTATTTCAGTCATGGAGTTTAGGTCAGTTAATGATGCCATTGATTTTTCTGGCACCCTTTTTGCCACAAGCATGACTGCTATTCCTTGAATATCTGTCTGTTTTACATGCCATCCACTTGCTTGGTGGTCAGCATAGTGTGAAGTGGCCCTCAGAGAGAAGTGATATGCTTATGAGTCCTACAAGCACCTCTTGAATAATTTTACCTTGTGTGAATTATGTTGGGCAAAGTGCCAAGTTTGGGCATGTTTAGAAGCACACTCACTCCTCTTCTTTGCTGCTTTATGTCTCTTTTTGTGTGTCAAAAGATTTGGGGCAAGTTCTCACAGGACAACCCTCCAAATTCTCCTAGGCAACCATTGTAATTTTGACCCCCAACTCAATGTTAGAGACCTTCACAACCACATTCTTTAGCCAGGATGCTGCTTCGCCACCATTTAAAGCATTATTGTGGTCTTACTGAAGGATATTGTATGGACTTCACCTCCAGAGGCAGAAAACCCTTTGACAACTTATTTTGCTGTGCAACTTCATTCCATCCCTGCTTTATGAATGCATGGATAGTGTCCCTGTTACAGATAATATTTTTATTCTCTTTTTTTTTTTCAAGGCTTTGGCACTTTGGTGAATCAGGCATGGCCTTTTTGTTGTTGCCTTGTTTAACAGGATCTGGACAGAGGGTGTCTTCTGATTTCCTAGTGAATGGCTACTGTGTTTGCTTTATGCAAGTTAGGGAGAGATTACTATCGCAGCTGGTTCCACCCAAATTCTTAGCTTCCTTACTGTGGAAATTGGAGAAACTGGTTAATATTATGCTATCTTATTTCATGGACTGTGGTCACCTCTCTTATGAACAGTAGAGATTTTACATTTTCCACTCCAAATCAGATGCTCTGCTCTCTCTGGAAAATGCTATCTGCAAGGTCTTCCAATGCTCCCCACCTCAGATTTTTATGAAGTTTTGTACACAAGTTAATACTTTGCCAAAACATACCTGTGCAAAATTTCAGCTCTGTAGCTGCTATAGTTTCCAAGATACAGTACCTCTGATTTTTACTCGAACACTGGAACTGAGACTGGCAGTTTCACAGAGGCGTTTTTAGGGGGCCTTTACTCTGTTGCTATATGTTTTGAGGTGCTGAAAATAACTAGTCTGGCCTACCTTTTTGCAAGGGTTTCAAAAATCAAATCAGTTTTGACCCAGGTGGCTTAGTTTTCTCACAAACAGATTTAAAATGCAAAAAAATTACCCATAACACCAACCAGTACTGCACTCATGAGCCTAAATCTCCTGAACATTGGGGTTATATGATACCAAATTTTTTTTCCTGGAATGGCATCGAACTTTTTAGTCTGTGGGCCAAATTGGAAGTTTCTAGGTCTAATAATCTCTACATTAAACCCTATCAAAGTTGGTCACAAACAGAAAAATGATTCATGTTAAATCAGTTATTTGACCATCACGCCAATTTTTTTATCCTCTATTTTTGATCTCATTGGAAAGAGTATGTCAAATAGCCTTGGAGACCAAAATATATTTTTTGAGACTGAGTTGCTTCTCAGTCAAATACTAACTTGAATTTGCCCTGTTACTGACAATCTTTAACGCTCTCACTTGATCAGCTGAAGATAATATAAGAGTTTTGTTTTCTAAAAGTCTCATTCAGATTTTTTTATGAATATGAAAGGCCAGTAATGTAATAAAGGCATCTCAAATATATGTACATATTTAAACATTCACAACCTTGAAATTGCAATCCAAACTGAGTGTCTGAAGAGCACATACATATTCATGAATAGTTTCACCATCTGATTGTTTATTAGTCGCGAGCTTGTGTCGCACCACGACCTCATTTACTGGCCTTTTATGAATATGAAAGGCCAGTAATGTAATAAAGGCATCTCAAATATATGTACATATTTAAACATTCACAACCTTGAAATTGCAATCCAAACTGAGTGTCTGAAGAGCACATACATATTCATGAATAGTTTCACCATCTGATTGTTTATTAGTCGCGAGCTTGTGTCGCACCACAACCTCATTTACGCTTTTGAGAGCAGCGTCAAAAGTAGTACATTTGGAAATTATCTTGAAATATTAAATAAATTGAAGTAGCCCAAAGGTGAAAGAAGATTCCAAACATTAGCTTTCTTTCACTGAAATAAACAATTACAGAACATAAGTATACAAAGAAAATAATACTTATAATAAACTCATTCTCACGTTAGTGTGCATACAAAGAGGCACACATAATGCAGACAATGAATACACTCTCACATAAGCACACACACAAATATTAGCACATGTGCATTTCACAAACAAAACATTATTAATGTCAATATGTATAAGTGGCATAATGTTGGTTTCACAAACCTAAGAGTCCAGTTGGTAGAAGAACTGCAAAATCTTCATTTTCATACATCATCAGTCATATAAGAATAAATCTATTTAATATTTTATTAATATTTGAACATAATAAAGAAAGAAACACAGGTTAGTTATGAACTGAACCCAAAACTACATACCTATATTGATGTGAGATGACAATCATACCCTAAGCTTTTTTGGTTTAGGGCAAGGAAACACTTTTGAGAGCTTGATGTAGATTTGGCCAGTGCTTCTACTGGTTCTGTCTGCCCTGGATGGTACTACATTTGTTGCCACACCTCTTCTCCCAAAGCTTCTACAGCACTGAGAGTATTGCAATGTATTTCTGCAAGCACATGCCATGCCATGATGGAACTGCCAGCATACTCATATATGAATGGCTCCAAATCCGAAGAGGGTCAGTTTCTATGCCTTCTCCCTCTTGTTTGAAGACTGATATTAGGAGCCATGATGCCACAGCTCCTTCAAGCCACCACTCTGACTGCATGGCAGGAATCAGGTCACCCTTCCAAGCTACATGACAAAGAAGATGGAAGGTGACCAATGGAAATCTAAAGTTGTGTTCCATTGCACCATAAATTTTCCACTGATCCAATCCCAGAATGCCTCAATAGCTTCACATCAATTTTTTGTTGTAGTAGCTGAATTGGGTGTACTCTTGGAAAGGAGCAGCATTTGATGAAGCACTCCCTCAACCTTACTGTGCTGACTGCTTACTTCCCCACTGTCCATCACATTCTTGTTTAATGTCCCAGTCTGAGGAACTTAGCATCTAGTACCTGTCCTGGTACAGAATGAGTGGTCACTACTGCCTATCCCTTGTACTCAGGATGCATTTGTGCACACCAGACTATGGCATTGTTGAGTTTCTGAAGGAGCCCAACCTCCATAACATGTATCCTTTCATGTTATTAGTGCATGTTCAGGACCCTGAGGGATGCAGACCTTCCTTGAACACGTGTTAGCATATTTTTTTTCTTTTATCTTATTTTGATTTATTTGTTTTATAACCATTTGCCTGTCCTGTGAATCACATTCCCACATTTATGAATCGTATATGATTCACACTCGCAGTTCTATATAACCAGAAAACTTTTTGAATGCTCATTTGGAAAATGTTTTATTATTCTTAATGTTTAAAATAGAAGTTGTTTTAACATATAGCACATCATATGTGAGATTGGGTTGAATAATTGTGTGGGTATAAAAAAATATATATTTTTTACTTTATTGTTTTGAAAATGGATACTTCTGAACAAAATGCATAGTTTTTATGCCTTTTCTTACATTTATGATATAACTGAATAATACTTTAAATAAATTTGAATAAATTGATTTGAAAACCTCAACTTGTGAGCAAAATATTTAGCATTGAAAATTTAATTTACATATGCATACTTAAACAAAGTTGAATAAAATTTCATTTGTAAAGTAAATGATCATTTTATATAAATGAAAGAACTTTAAAATTAATTCCTTATTGATGTCTAGAAATAAAATAAAGTTGAATTATTGTTTTGAAAATGGATACTTCTGAACAAAATGCATAGTTTTTATGCCTTTTCTTACATTTATGATATAACTGAATAATACTTTAAATAAATTTGAATAAATTGATTTGAAAACCTCAACTTGTGAGCAAAATATTTAGCATTGAAAATTTAATTTACATATGCATACTTAAACAAAGTTGAATAAAATTTCATTTGTAAAGTAAATGATCATTTTATATAAATGAAAGAACTTTAAAATTAATTCCTTATTGATGACTAGAAATAAAATAAAGTTGAATTTTTCATAACATAGAATCATTATTTATTTAGGAAGATTTGCATGTGCGTTATTGAAACATTCTAGACAGAATGGTTTCTGGCACTCCAAACATTCTGTATGAACTTGCTTAGCTTTTAGTGTTGCTTCTTTGTGACCAGAGGTGCTGGTTATTTTTTTATAGCAGCGAGAACATCGCTTTCTCACTCTTACCCTAGCTAATAATTTCCTTCAGTCCATCATTACCTGAATAGGCAATCTGAACTCCAGATGTAACATTCTCCTTCCAAACTAGTGGATTTTGTGTTACTGACTGTTGATTAGGCATATTTGGCCATGTAAAGGATTCAGGTTGCATCCAAATTAGATGCTGTCACATTTTCATTTGATGAAAATGTGGATGGGAAATCCAGACGCCTAAATTCATCCTCGCTATCATCTGAGATTGATATAGATATCAGAACCATTACTTGTATCAGTACTACTTTCTCTCTTTTAAATTTTAATCTTAGTAGGGAAGTGCAAGCTCCCCCCTATGGGAGGAGCCATTGCCTGGTATATATATATAAAACACCTTGCACAACTCAGAGTGAGTCAATGACCTAGTCACACACTGACTCACAATGGCCAAAAATACGATTAGGACTTGTCATTGAGCATGTGTGTCGCAGAATGTATATGTGTGATACATTCTATGGTCATATATAACTCACCCACAAAAGCAATTCAAAATTAGATAATGGAATATTTAAAAAACACTTGACATATGCATCAAGTTCATGAAAATGCCTTGTGCAGGCAAAGGGTTAAAGTTTGTTTTGTTTCCCTTTTTATCTTTTTTTAATATAGCCAGAGAATAGACCTGTCAGAAATTTGGGGGGCCATGCACCTCATGGTAGTTGCCACATGATCTCCCACTTGGTGATGTGCCTTCCACATGCCCCCTTTAAAGAGCCTCCTTGTTGATACAGCGGAGAGGGCACTCACCTTATGCCATGCACAATGTACTTGTATGTTCATGTTTAGTGTCTCCACCAATCACCAATGGCTCTCATTTCATCCACAGCCAATCTCACTGGTGCCTATACCAAACATACCCTAAGTCATATGGGTTTAGGGCTAGGAAACTCCTTTGAGGGTTTAGTGTAACTTGGGTTTGAAGTGCCAATGATTCTGGCCAAGATGTCACCCTGGAGGATAACAGCAGCACACAGCCTATCACACTGACCCTGTTTGAAGCTTGGGCTTCCGGCAAAGAGTGAAATTTAAAGGTGCATTTTCCTGTGCCCCCATCCCCTATTCAATGCCTAGATAGTATCATGTAATTTTTTGTTGCCTCCAAATTGAACACACTTGCATCATTGGATGGAGCACCCCCCTGAACCTTTCTATCAAGATTGCTTTGTTCCCTAGATAGTAATACACCTTCTGGTTGAATGTTCAAGTCCGGGTTGCTGTTGAGCAGTATCTGTCCCAGTACTGTGACTAACTGGATCACTAACGCCTGTCCTGAATCTTTAGATGGGACTTGTGCACACTGGGCTGTGATCTCAAAGATAGGCTTTTTGTAATTTAGGTGGCTCTGCTCTCACTCACTGACCTCTGCCAGAGAAAGAATAAAATAAAAATGTGTTGTGCATGCAGAATATTGCCTTACATTACATTTGCCTTACATTTTTCTATACTTTTATAGAATAAATATTGATAAATCTATACAATTTAATTTCAGTTTCATGAAAATGGCATAAACTCTAAGAGTATTCGAGGAATAATAGTCTTTGTAGTCAAAGAAGTTGTCCCTGTAATGCTTTTGTGGAGATGTTCTGATGCATCTGTGAGGATTGCCGTGATTGAGGGCACCTTCTGCCTTCTTCATCGAGCTCTCGAAGTTGAGGGTATTGGTGAGTGTCAAGTTGTAGATGCCATGTTTGATATTGATGAGTAAATTTTGTTTTATTAAAGCAATTGCTCAACTTTGATTCTTTTGCAGATGGAGAACTGCAGGATCTGATTGTGAATGAGCTAACTACAGTCAAGAGAGGGGTGGGATCTCCCCTCAAAAGCATTCTTGAATCGACCTCAAATCTTCAAGTCACCTTTGACCAGCCAGCAGAATGGCCTCATTCCTCCCATGCCATGAAGCTGACAAAATTAGCTAAATTAGCCCTCTCGCTCATACACAGGTAATGATAGGAATGGTGGCATTATTTGCACTTTCACTAATGCACAAGAATGAGAATGATGACTTTATTGACACTCATAAACAGGTAATGATAGGAATGGTAACTGATTATTGGCACTCTCACTCATACACAGGAAATGGTGATTAATTATTGCTAAATCTTGCTTATGCACAAGTAATAACTGGAATGGTGACTAATTATTAAAAAAAAAAGCCTCTTAATTCTTCAAGGGCACATTCTCTTAAAAGTAAAAATGAGAGTAAATAGCAGAAGAAAAGCAAATAGTGAAAAAAGGTTGAGACCTATTAGCAAACTTTTTCAGAGCTACGAGGGTACATAACTTACTTGCAGCCCCCCCCCCCCCACCTCTCCTGATCTTCTGAGAGATAGGCAGACCCTAGGGACGCCACCATGCTCCCCTGGTTGGGTCCACAGTTCCCTAAGAGATGAGATATTGTGTGAGGATTTTTGGTTATTCGCTCCACTGATGGCAGCATGTTGAACAAAAGCAACATGTTCCATTAGAGAAGAGCACTAGCTAGTCTGATTGGTAGAGAGCCGAAGGTGATCCCTTTCTCAAATGGGAGCCTTCTGGCGAATGCGTCAGATCCCTCCGAAGCGACCATGATTAAGTGTCCTTCGGATACTTGATGGCACGCCGGTGAGTATGACGCGGCACTCTACCATGAACCTTCATGAAAGGAGTGGTTTAAGTGAGTGAACTCGTGGACTACTCCATAGATGACATCACCTTAAAGCTGGCTGACCAAGGAGCGGTCAAGGTTGAACATGTGATGAGAAAACAGAGGTGGGGCCTTGAGACCCTCCTACACTCTTCGTCACGTTCGACTGTGATGTGACAGCATTGATTTTCTTTGTGACTTGTTTGTAATGTGGGTTTTGAATTTCATGTGGGTGTCTGGTGCGAGTCCTCTGAGGGTGTTGACTAATGGAACGTTAGTGGCTGCTTGACGTCATGTGTGAATAGGTTGAATAGTAGGTGTGAGAGAATGGCTCCTTGTTTATGATTTAATAGGTTGGTGGATGAGTCTGACCTTGTGGTGGCTGGATCGCGAGTCCCCAACAAGGACGCTTGGTGGTTCAAGTAGAGGAGAGAGTTTAATCTTAATTTTATTATAATCTAATAAATAATAAAAACTACCGAAACCTTAGCAATCACGGTCTCCCCAACACAAAAAATATATATAACCTTATATACTAAATAAAAAATTATATGCATATACACTAATGTACAATCGAGATGGCCTTACAACACTATTGGCCAATGACCACACTTCTAAGGTGAATGTATATAGGGCCTCACAAAATACCTCAGCCACTGAAAAAGAAGTCACGCAAAATATCGGGAGTAATAGGTGCACCCTTAACTAAATGTTCAGAGCTCACAAGTCAGGGAAAATGGGAGGTGGGCCCACTTTCTGCGAGATTCTGATGGGTCCGGGACTCGGCAAAGCCTTCGACTTCAGGGACCTGGGACACTCGTTAGTCCCAACTGCTGTGTTGGGAGTAGGTGAGTCGCTAGCTCCAAATACTGCTTGGAGACTGGGAGGCGCTTTCTAAGGTTCACACTTTAAGGTTAGTGCGCTTGCGCGAAGGTTAGGGCTGGCTTCAGCCCTCTCCAAAAAGCCAGATGTCGCTCACCTTCTCGGTACCACAGAGCTGGAAAAGAGAAGGCACATTCAATCACTGATTCACTGCCACACTCAACCACACTTTCACGCCTGAGTAACACTCACCTATTCTCCTTCCACTAGGCTCTTCGCTATTCTCTGATCACCTCAGGCACTTTAATTACCGAGCATCAGCCACTAGTATAGAGTTCCTTAATAAATTTAACTTAAACACTTTAAGTTCATATTTCTGAGGAAGAGAGAGGAAGTAATGGGGGGGGGAGGCACAATAGAAATCTATTGAGTCCTTCCTCCCGGAGCGAAGACATCCCAACTCGCAGGCCCCACACCCTGAAAAAGAAGAAAGGGATTAGAGAAGGGGAAGGGGAGGCGGACACCAACACACTACTACAGCCTGTCTGCCAAAGATGAACTTTATTATTCACTTTTTGTGAGGTAGGTGTTCTGGATTTTAGGTGCTAGAATGTGTTGTGTTACTGTGTCGAAGGCTTTGTTTATGTCTATTCCAGCAAGGATTGTATGCGAGGGAGATAAGGGCTGGTTGAAGCTATCAATTGTGTTGTGTGAGGTTGGTGAGGAGGGTCATGGTTGAGTGTACTTTCCTGAAATCATGTTATGTCTGAGACAGACATATTTAAGGCTGGTGGTATATTAGTTTTTTTTTTAGTGTTTTGAATAGTACACAGAAGTGAGATTGGGCAGTAAGAATTGAGTTGTATTGGTGGTTTGTCTGGTTTGAGTATTGGTATGATGTGAGCTAGTTTTTTGATTGAGGGGATTGTGTTAGTGAACCGGTAATAGTTAAACATTTGTGATGAATTGAGATTGCTGCATTGTCTAGATGCTTGATATGGATCAGTGGTTTTAGTGATTTTGAGTGATTTGATAGTGTCTTGAACATTTTCTGTGGTAAGGGATGGGGGGTGCTTGGTTTTTGAATATGTGCTCTTGATTTTTTGTGGGTTTGTGTGTTTTGTTTGTGCATTGGGAGGAAGCTGTTTGGGTAGTGTTTCATGAGAAAGTTTGTGTTTTCCAGGTGTTTGCAATTTGGTTGTTTCTAGTAACTAATGACTTTTTGGGGTGGTATGTAGTGTGGATTTTCTTTATGGTTCTGCAGAGTTGGGTTGAGTTTGTGGTTGGTTTATTGTATTGATGTATTGGTACCAGTTTTCTGTTTGCTGTTTAGTGATTAAGTTGGTGATGTGGGTGTTGAGGATTGATTGTGTTGTGAAAGGGCCCAGCTTTGTTTGTGTTTTGCTGCTTTATGCAGTCTTTCTATTTCCTTTGTGAAATTGGGGTTGCATGTTTTTATGTGGCTATGAGGGATGAATTTAATGCTTGTGTGTGTGATGGTATTTTTTAATATAGTGTAGTGCTTTGTCTAGTGAGGGGTAGTTGATCAAGGGGGAATTGCGAAGTTTGTCTTGTATATACTGGGTGTAATTTTGCCAGTCTGCTTTTTTTTGTAGTTTATACATATATGTACGTGGTTTTTAAAGAGGTTAGTTGTAGGTGCCTGGTTTGGAAAGATATAATAATGGATAGGTGGTCTGAGGGAAGATTAGGTATTATGTTCCATGTGGTTCTGGTGTATAGGTAAGTTCAGCATGGGGTTTTGTCTGGGGATGGGTTATTTTGCATGTGTTGTTGGGGTTGTCCTGTTGGTAGCAATGTGTTGTTGAGTATGGTGACTGAGTGAAGCTGTTCTGCTATACGAGTGCCTGTTGTCTGCTATTTTGCTTCTGAGCCAGGATGGATGGTGTGCATTAAAATCTCCACAGATGAAGAGGTTGGGAAGTTGTGTGACAGTTCTAGGATAGATGGTAGTTTTGAGGTATTCGGCGGGAGGGGGGGGTTATGTTTATCGGGTATTCTGAGCTTTTGATCTTTGTTCTAATGGATTTTATTTTTGATGTGGTTTTGTATTGGGGTTGTTTCAGTGAATGGAATGTAGTTATGTACTAATTTTGAGTCCTTGGCCTCTGGTTGTAGTGTATTGGTAGAAAGGGTGAAGTCTTTGTTGTGGCTTCAGCTTTGTTCTATATGGATGTTGTGTTTGTGTAGGAAGGCTTGAAGTTCAGCATGTTTGTTGGAGTTGGAGTGATATTGAGTTGTAGGAGGTTTAAGGGTGTGTTGTTCTGGGAGCCTATTATCTGTGGGTATTTACATTTTTCAGAGCCCTCTGGATTTTGTGGTGGCAGGTGTGGCATGAGAAGGAGGTGGGGGACTGGGGTTGAGTTCTGTGTCACCAGCAATTTAGAGAAGTGTGGAGGACTGGGTCATCCTCACCAATAGGAAGAAAAATATAGGGGGGTTAAAGAGGAAGGGAGCTTTGAAACTTGGGTGCGAACCTGTTGGAACTGATCTTGAGATTGAGGAACAGCCTGAGGCTGAGGCAGAGAATGTAGTGATGGATTTGTGCTCATTGCTGCCTGAGTTTGCCTTTTGGAGTTGATTGTTTACTTCTGGCTTCTAAAGATTTATATATCCTAATTTTAATATTTTAGTAGATGAAATAATAAAAAAAAAAACAGAGGTGAAAGGGAATAAAAGAATTTTGCACTGAAAAATTTTATTGCTCTTTAGCCTCTTATGGCAAACTAAATTTTTTTTTACAAATTGTCATTTTACAATTGTCATATTTTAAATGATTTAGTAACACCTTTTGTATGTGAAGTGAAGGAATACACATACCCTCCTCCAGCATGTGTTGTAAAAGGCGACTGACTAAGCCTGGAGATTGTCCATTGGCTTAGGAACATGTACACCTAAAGGTTGTCCTGTGAGTACAATACATAATGGTGGTAAAGGGTAGGACTTGCAGACCTTGTCCAGTCATGCCATAGTATCATTGATGCTCCCCAACCCCAATTTGTGGGAAAGTGGTGGAAGATAAGGAATAAACATGATTTAGATCAATTCTTTGGGTTTGGGTTACATTCTTAACAACATAGGCAAAATTTTAAGTTAGGAGTAGATGATCTCCTTGAGCCTCTCGGTTCTAAAATTCTTGTTCTAGATTGTCATGATTTCTTTGATCTCTTCCAGAATTGTTGGTCAGTACTTGCATTTTGGGGATCGTCTGAGTAATTTCTTCTTGGATGGAACATCAAGCAGTTCTTTCACCAGTGGTAGTATGTCGCATGGAATGTGGGTTCCATCAAAATCTCCACATCTGGTTCTCACTATTGCATATTTTGTTTATCATCGTATGAATCCCAGGTTGCCCTATTTAGCTCTTCGAACACTGACAAGATTAGCTAAGGTATGGTCTAAATTAGGACCTTTTTGAATTTTTATCTTTAAACATTAAATTAGTTATGGTGTTGCGTGCGACCTTATTAGGTTAGCAAAATAAGTTGAGCATAAAACTTGTCAATATAATTCAATACCAATCCAGTAATCTTGAAACTGAAAGAATTTGAATCAACATATTATGATGAACTTGTTTACTCTCCTCACCAGAGGTTGGGGATTTTCAATTTTTGTTAGTTCCTCTCAAATAAAGTTTCGTTACAGCTTCCACTTATGCCAAAGTAAACTTGGTGACTTGTTTTTCCTTAGGAAATGAAAGTTCCATTGGTGGCTTGTTTGGGCTCTGAGGCAGAGGGATTAAGAGATTGTTTGCTGGTTCGTCTGGATTCTGCCACTGAGGACCTGTGGGTCAAAGTTGCCCTTCTCCGCCTCTTAACCTTTTCCACTTTACACCAACCAGGATTGACGCGTCTTTTTCTTACTCCGCCACACCCTCTACTCAACAGTGTTGTCACTGTACTTGCTCAACAGAAGCAGGTAAATAACTCCCCCAGTCTTGTATGTTTAGGATATAGTGACAGTGGAGCATGAATTATGTTAACATTAGGTCACCATTTGTGTGCATGCTTGAACCTTTAAGTTGAAACCTATGTCTGGAGACAGCATATTGTTTGAGTCAATTTTCTCTCAAGATTGAAGGTGTGAGGGTAGTGTCCCTTAGAACTGGAAAGAGAAAGTGCCAACCTTTCATGGTGCATATGAGAATGATTAATCAGATTAAGAAAGCAGCAAATAAAGTCTTTTGAAGGTGAATGAGGATTTGGATATGAACTGCAAACTATTTGGGGGAAAGGTGAGAAACTAAGCAAGGAATCAAGATTAAAAGAAGTGGGGTACTTGTGAGCGATGTTAAAAGTAACTTGATAGTATTTTAATGAGCCTTATATTGTGTATACCTACTTTATCACCCCCTGGTATGTTTTGTGCAGCCAATTATGATGCAGAGATCACTGTATGTTGTGTAGATGTCTATTAGCCATGGTTGGTGCCCAGGCTGTGGATGTGTAGTTTTGTGTTGTTTGGATGAATTTTATATGAGTCAGTTTCTTTGTGTTGTCCAAGTTTTCTATAGGTGTCGGACATGGTTTTTGGGATGTTTTTTTCTATTGAGTGAAGGTCATGTGTGGGTCTAGGGTGACTCCTAGACACACAAGGTTATAGTTGAGTGGGAGAAGTTGGCTATTGAGCAAGATGTGTGGGTAATAGTTTGATTGTTTAAGTCAGAGGTAAAGAGGGTGACTGTTAACTTTTAGGTGGAGGTGGACATTCTGCCTTGTGTGAACCAGTTTTGGACAAGTTGTAGGTTTCTGGCAGCTGTGGGTTTTGAGGTGGTTTGGGATGTGATGGATCACTCATCTGTGTAGATCTTTAGTCACACTGTGGGGTATGTCATGCATGAAGAGGGTAGGGGGAGAGGATGGCACCTTGGGGGGACCCCATTGAAGAACTTGTTCCTTTTAGCATTCTGTGTTGGAGGACTTTGCCATTGGTGTGGTAATTGGTGTCCAGTATTTTTTGTATGAGGATGGGAGTGTCAAAAGCTTTGCTGATGTCTATTGCCGCCATAACTGCATTGTGGGGGATTGTTTTGATTGAAGCCTTCTAATATGTGTGTTGTTAGGATGGTGGTTGTGGAGAGTTTTTCTCTCAAGCCTTTTTGGCTGTGAGAGAAGGTTGTAATCGGCTTGATTCTGTTTACGATTAGTTTTTTCTAGAATTTTTTAGATGGATGTTGTGTAACCAGTAGTAGTTGATGTTTGTGAGGGTAAGGTGTTTTGGTTGGATGTGTGAGATGTGGTCTGTGCCTTCAGCTTGACAGTTCTTGAGTTGGGTGGGTGGGGGTGATTTTGTAGCAGGATACTATATAAGTTCCTTCCACACTTTTCACAGGGTTTAGGGCTCAAATTATGGTAGGGAGAACATAATAATAACATTAATTATATATGGGCTGTTACTCCTAAACAACAATCTAACACCAGCTTTTGTAAGCCTTTCTCCCATTTAATCCAACGAGGAATGGGAAGGGTAAGACGTCCTTCAGTTTTGCACTGCATTCACTTGGGGGGGGGGGGTCTTAGGGCCATTCCCCTTGCACAAAAAATGCCAGTGAAAGCAGTGTTTTCAACTTGCTGGAGAAAAGGCTGAGCCAAGTGACCAAAAATTGGAATAAAGTCCTAGCTTTGGGCTGCTAAAATTTTAGGCTTAGACCAACATATTGTATTTCAATAACAAGAATGGTTGACTGTAAATTATCTATTTGAAACTTTCTAAAAAAAATTCAATTCAAAGTTAAAGGTTAAACTTGTTATAACAGAAAGAATAAAGTTTTACATGTTAGACATTGAAATTTAAATATATTGTTTTTGCAAAATCTGGTCCATCCTAGCTGAATGTGCAAACGCTGATATCCTAAGAGAAAAATATGTGGTCTCTGTGCAATTTCTGTAGGTTTTTGAGTGTTTTCCTATTGTGCTGATTTGAAAGTAGTAAGCTATGAGCTGGTTGCATTGTTTGGTTTGGCTTGGGATTTTATCATCTCTGTTATGAAGAATTCACATGTGTGCTCTGGTTTGGTGTGTGATTATTATTTTTTTTAATGTCGCCAAAGATAGGTTAGCTGTTTATTTGTACATATTGTTTCCAGTTTTCTTGTTTGTTGGTATAGATGAGTTGGAGGACTTTTGATGTCATGGATTTGTGAGGGGTTTTGTTTTTTTCTGAGTCTGTTTCTTTCCTCTGAGTTTTTTAATTTCCATTGTGAAGTTAGAATTAAAGCATTTTTTTATGTCCTTGGGGATATATTGGTTGCTTGTCTAGAAGATCGTGCTAGTATGGTGTGAGAGCACTTAGTAGAAGGAAGTGAGTTGCTTGTATGCAAAGTTGGATAGGGTGTTTTCTATTTGTGTCACAAATTCAGTCCACTTAGTTCTTTTGTAGTCAGTGTACACTGTATGTGTTGTTAGAGCTGTGGATAGGTTGGATTAGTTGAAATGGGATGGGATTGGAGTGTGCCAAAGGTAGGCCAGGTGGTTCTAGTATGAAAGTGAGGAGAGCAGAGTTGTGTCTTGGGAAGTAGAGTTGTGGTCGCATTGGTGGGTATTCTATTGGTTGATTTCTATTTTTCAGTGAGTGCAGTTATAGTGGTGAATGACTCACTGAAGTTAAACTGGGTAGTGTAATAGGGTATGTAACTTATAAATATGCTAAAGTATTTGCTAAAGTGCTGTGAGAACACTAAAAAATGTCAAACCAACTGAAGAAGTGGATGATATAGTAGCTGAGATAGTAAAATATTATGAATGATCGCGTGAGAAAGTTAACAGAGCGAATGAGCAAATTGTTTTTAGTAGGGATTTTCAGTACTTTTCTGTCCCCACAAAAGTTTTGAATTTGTGTTTATTTGTTTGCCTCTCATTGTTCCAATTTGCTTATGAAGCTTCTGATTGTACCCTTCAATCTCCAGTGGTTGAAATTGAAAAGGTTTAATGCTTCTCTTCTTATGATTAATCTTTCCACCATACTTGGCCTGTTCATCATCATCATCACCTCAGGCCACCATTAATAGCTGTGTGTAGGCATGCATCAAAATAAAATCTTTATGCTTTATCACTTCTCTTGTAAAAAAGAGTGAATCCTGAGTGATGGCTCTCCATTCTTGCCTCAAATAAGAGTCGGGAATGTCCTAATTTGTGGGTTTTTCCTTCTCAACCTGTCTTCTTGAAGATCATCCACTGGTTACTGATCATTTAACATTTAATGAGCTTCCAGGCCATGTACCTATATGTATGGTTGCAGCTTCCAAGCCACTTCATTAGTTCAGCCCTATATGACCTGCCTCTCTCGTGCTGAAAAATGCAAGGATAGATCTGACAGATACAACCTCCACTCTGGCTCTAGGTCTCAGGTCAGCTGCTGCATGCGGCCTTTCCACTACTGCATATTCATTTCCTTTCATTGGCTCCTATTCCATTGGATGTTAAGCTTGATGACCCCAACCTCCGAATCTGTACAGGGGTACCCTGTGTAGCCGCGTTCACTTGGTACCTGGAGGAGCTGCACATCTTCACCCAGCCTGAGTGCAAATTAGGGATGCCCTGTCACTGGGTTGACATGAACACTGATGTGGCCTGGGAAAGTTGTCGGTGCACTTCCCTCTCAGAGCTACTACTTTTTTATATATTTTTTTTACTCTATGATTCTCCCCTCAACCTTTTGTCTACCTGCAATTGCTACCAGGAGGAACTGTTCTCACCCAGACAAAGTGTAAACTAGTGCAGTCCCGTCATTGGGTTGAATTGAACTCTATGACTGGGCTGGGATAAGTTGTTTGTGCATGTCCTCCTCGCTCCCTCATGGCATGTCAGAAGAGAGGCTTTGGGACCTCTATAAACAACGCCCTGTAATGCTCGCAGGACGCAAAAGACAAGGCCTTAAAGGGGCCTGGGTATTGTGGCACAAATAATAAGAATATAGGTTTTGCCCATATAACCATTTCCTTGCGTGTAATGGGCTGACTACCTCCCTGTGGCCATTATTCGGTGCATAAGGCTGGACTGCTTGTGGCGGTAGGGATTTACTTACTTGTTGCCTGCCAGGGGTCCCATCTCTGGTTCTGCAACAACAGATCTTCAGATCCTGGCCGCCCTTTTGAGGATTAGTACATCCCAGTAAAAATATCCACCCTGAATAACTTCTGGGCAGTGTGAGTTGCTGCCCTAAGGTGCATTGAACCATTCTTTAATGCACCCAGGGCAGACCCCTGAAAAGTAAAAAAAAAAGAAAAAATAGGCGGGAGTGGCTGCATGCAGGATATAGCCCACCAACCCCTTTCCTTTTTCTGTAGTGGTCACAAGTGTCCGAAAATAGTGTGTGTGTGTTGGCAGGCCTTCCAGAGTTATTCATGTTTTGCCATCATGTCCCTCTCAATCCTTGCCTGACCTTGGTGTTGGGGTGGATGAGGAGCTAAATAACAACACCACTTTGATAAGTGCAGCGGCTCCTCTACTACCTCCTTAACCTCTGGGATGGATGAGGCCCCCACCCCCCACCCTGTGCTTCCTCAGGGTCCCTTCCAAGACTTGTAGCATTAGCAGAGGAAGTTTCCCCATTACCCCTTTTTGCAGAGTTGCCTTTGTGTGACTCACCACTTGCAGTGGGTCCCCCTTTGCACTCTCAGGGGCCAGCTAAGAACACAGCGAGACAGAGGATGCGCCGCCTCGGATCCCGCCCCGAATTCCCGTTGGGAGGTAAGAGGCTATGCATCGTTCTCTGGGACTTGCCCAGGCACTTCTTCGAACTGAGGTTTATCAACCTGATGTGAGCCGGCATGCCAGCTCCCCCTTTCCTACCAATGCTGATCGGCATGTTGGCCCCAGTGATGGGCCATAGACCCTATTAGTTCCCAGTCAGAATACCTGACACCTTGGTTATAGATGGCCAGTTGGAGGCCCCTCCTAAGATGACCCCCATCCCATATGACAAGGTCTTCCAAGGGGGTAAACTTGACTCAGTGCCAGACACCAAACCTGTGTCCGCCCCTGTGCAAGGCCCTCCTCAGGCGGCACAGGCCACCAAATACTTGCAAGGAGAGGAGGGACTCCCTCCCCCACCTGGTACCCTAGGGCGGCCAAGATCTCCATCTCAAAGAACTGGCTGTCTTTTATGTCCTGCCTAGGGTCCCTTCAGGAGCAGGAGAGAAACGGGTTCATCCCAGCCCTCCTCTCCTTGAAGAGTCTGCTACCATTTCGGGAAGTGACCAGGCCAAGACCAAAGTCACAAGTACGCTGAGCAGAGCTTTGATTACATCGGGGCCCATTTTTTAACCCCCTGGCTTCAATCACTTTTCAGTTATTTGCTCCACTGAGGGCATCAGAGGAGAGTTTTTGCTGGATTTACTGGTGGAGAACCTAGGATGAACAGTTTGTCGAACGAGAGCGTTGTGGCAGGATTGTGGGGACCCTTTCTTCTTCTTGGAGATTTGAACCTTAAACACCCCCTGTCGGATGGGGGGGGGGGACTGCACGATCAATCACAGGGGTCAGGTCCTTCCCAACCGATTGATGAGATGGAGATAGGTGTCCTAAACATGGATGAGTTTATACATCACTGTCCAGGACCCACTTTACTTTCCTACCTTGATCTATCCTTTTGCTCTGGATGCACAGCCTGATTTGGGTGGGAGGTGGTCAATGACTTCCATTGTGGTGATCACTTTCCCATTTAACTATCATCTGGCCAGGGGGCTTCTACCGGCGGAGGTGAAAAGCGGGTTCATTCCCCGCCCTCCTCTCCTAAAAAGAAAAAGAAGACTAAAAAGACTCTGGGCTCCTCTCCATCCGTGGGGGCTGCGGGGACGGATGGGTCTGCTGCCACTCTGGCGAGCAAACAAGCCAAGATCGGCACATCCGGCCCCTCTGCCCCCCCGAGTACGGAGCTCCTGACCATGACAAAGACCCAAAGTGCACAGGGCGGAGCCTCGATGACATCAGGGCCCCTCATTCAGAGGTTACCCGGCTTTTTCGAGCCTGCTGGCTTCAAACGCTTCCTCGTTATTCTCTTCACTGATGGCACCATGTTGTCCAAGGGCAACATGATCCATCAGAGGAGAGGATTAGCTAGTGCAATTGGTAGACAGCCGAAGGTGACCCGTTTCTCGGACGGAAGCCTTCTGTCAAATGCGGCGAATCCCGCCGAGGCGGCCAAGATAAGTGCTCTTCGGACACTTCATGGCACCCCGGTGAGTGTGACGCCGCACTCTACCATGAACTTTGTGAAAGGAGTAGTTTATGCGAGGGAACTCGTTGACTACTCCATTGAGGACATCACCCTAGAGCTGGCCGACCATGGGGCGGTCAAGGTCGAATGTGTGAGGAGAAAACAGGGAGGGGCCTCGAGACCCACCCCCTACACTCTTCGTCACGTTCGACTGTGACAAGCTCCCTGAGTCGGTGCGTGACGGTTGGTACCGCTACCGCGTGAAGGCATTCGTGCCACTGCCGCGGCGGTGCTATTACTGTCACCGCTTTGGCGATACAAATCGCTCATGTAGACGTGCAAAGTCGGGGTCACCTGAAGTTTGTGTAAATTGCTCCAAGGTCGCACACGATAAGTCCAAATCGTGTGTAGCCAAGTGTGTCAATTGCGGAGAGCCGCATCCTGCTTCTTCGAAGCAATGTGGTGCATATCTCCTTGAGAAAGAAATCCTGGCCGTTCAGGCCCAGGATCGACTCTCATTCCGCGAGGCTAAGGACTTGGTCCTGGCGCGCCCGGCTCTGCCTGGGACGTCATATGCCTCAATAGTTAGAAAGGCACCCTCTGCTCCTGGCCCATCCAGGCCAACGAGCACGGTTGTTTCCGCGCCCATTCGGAGCCCTGCGGGCTCTACCCAACCCGGGCGCTCCCCTGGTAAAGCTGGCGGCAAAAAGGGTTCATCCCCAGCCCCGGCTAAAAGCAGGGCTCCCCCCTCTCAGTCGAGGAGTTTAGGTCGGTAGATGAGGCCGTTGAGTTCTCCGGCAACCTCATTGCCGTGGGCCTGACTACTATTCCTAGGACGTCTGGCCGTTTTGCACACCGACCACTCCTATGGTGGTCAGCCGAGTGTGAGACGGCCCTCAAACAGAAGCATTATGCCTACATGCGCTATAAGCGCCGCCCGAACGATTTCACTGTCGCTGAATTTTGTCGGGCAAGGGCTAGGTTCCGGTATATTTCGAAGCACGCCCGCCGCTCTTCTTGGCGGGCATACGTCTTCACTTAACGGGAAGATCCCTTTAGCAGAGGTGTGGAAGCGAGTCAAAAGGATTCGGTGCAAGTTCTCGCAGGACCCCCCTCCCGTTCTCCAGGAGATTGGGACCGCAATCTCGGACCCCGCGTCCGTGGCGGAATCCTTAGCGACCGCTTTTTCCGCATTCTCTAGCCGTTATGCTGCTCCGCCAGCATTCAATGCACGTCGTGATGTCGCGGAAGGCCGCCGGCTGGACTTTACCTCTAGAGGCGGAGAATCCTTCAACGACAAGTTTACTGTGAGTGAGTTGCGTTCCGCTCTCGCTTCGTGCGTGGACACCGCCCATGGTCCGGAAGATGTCCCGTACGCCATGCTTCGACACCTGGGTGAGCGAGGCATGGCCTTTCTGTTAGATTTGTTCAACAGGATCTGAGTGGAAGGTCTTCTCCCAGACTCCTGGCGAATCGCTACTGTGCTCGCCTTTCGCAAACCGGGGAGAGATCACTCTACTCCGACTGGTTTCTGCCCAATCTCTCTAACCTCTTGCGTGTGCAAGTTGATGGAGAAATTGGTAAATGTTAGATTAGCCTTTGTTCCTGGACAGCGGAGGCCATCTGTCTTCCGCACAGTGCGACTTCCGCAAGTTCCACTGAATGTCGGATCCTCTGCTCCGACTGGAAAATGCCGTCTGCGAGGCTTTCCTTCGTAGACAGCACTACGCCACGGTCTTTTTCGATCTGGAGAAGGCCTATGATACCGCATGGCGATACGGTATCATGGAGACTCTCCACACGATGGGGGCAAGGGGACGCCTTCCAATGTTTATATCTGAATTTTTGCGAGATCGTCGATTCCGCGTACGGGTGGGGGGAGCCCTCTCCGGCCCAAAGGAGCAGGAAGAGGGTGTCCCGCAGGGAAGTGTCCTCAGTGTCACACTCTTTGCCCTGAGCATCAACGGCATCACCTCGGTGCTGCCGGAAGATGTTCTCGCTACGCTCTACGTGGACGACCTTTCGATCTTTTATGGCGTGGCCCAGATGCCAACTCTGGAGCGTCGACTCCAACAGGCATTGAACCGCGTCTCTCCCTATGTCGAAGCGCACAGGTTTATGTTTTCTTTGGCCAAGACTAAGGTGGTGCACTTCTGCCGCCATCCACGGTTTCACCCCGACCCAGATTTGTTTCTTAATGGGGTGCGCCTGGATGTGGTTGAGTCGCACCGTTTCCTTGGTCTTGTATTCGACCGACGCCTCACCTGGGAGGCTCATATTCGCAGCCTTAGGGCCTCTTGTACCCGCGACATGGACATTCTCCGTTCCGTGACGTTCAGCGCTTGGGGCGCTGATAGGTCTACTGCCTTACTTTTTTATCGATCCTTTGTTCGCTCGAAGCTCGACTACGGATGCGAGTTTTATGCATCCACAGCCGAGCGTTTATTGCGGAAGGTGGATTCGATCCACTACACCGGCCTTCGCCTTGCGACCGGTGCCTTCCGCACTTCCCCCATTGAGAGCCTGTTGGTCGATGCTGGGGAGATGCCACTCGCTCTGCGCCGCGTGCAGTGCATCACTCGCCTGTACGCGCGAGCCCGGCGCCTCCCTCAGTCGCCAACAGCTCTCACTGCATCCGCAGCTGATATCGATGGTGCCTATGCCCCCGAGAGACGCCAGTCATATCCTAAACCCTTTGGGTTTAGGGCCAGGAAACTCCTTCGAGAGGTAGATATAGCTTTCGGGCCGGTGGCGCCCCTGGTTCTGCCCAGGACGCCACCCTGGAGGGTACCACATTTGGTAATTTGTCGCCACGCCTCTGCTCCCAAAGCTTATACTGCGCCGGGAGTATTGCGTTCGACCTTTTTGGAGCACACATCGTGTCACGCTGGAACCGTGTCAGTGTATACGGATGGCTCCAAGTCCCAAGAGGGGGTCGGCTTCCACGCCGTATGCCCTCTGTTTGAAGTCAGCGGGGCTCTACCAGGCGCTGCGTCTGTCTTCATGGCCGAGCTGGTGGCAATACACCACTCGGTACGGGAGATTACGCGACGTGCCCGGTTCGGAGACCGGATTGTGATCTATAGCGACTCACAAAGCGCCCTGAGTGCTCTCGGGGCATTGGAATCTCCGCATCCCCTGGTTCGCGATATCCGTGCCGCCACGGTTTTGGCGAGCCGGGCGGATGTCGAGATTATCTTCTGCTGGGTTCCTGGACATGTAGGAATTGTGGGGAATGAGGGCGCCAAAGAGTCCGCGAGGACTCAGCGACCTGACCAGCTCTTCGCTCTTCCTCACACCGACTGCATGGCAGAAATACTGGCAGCTCTTCGATTTAATTGGCAAAGAAGATGGGAGACGGTCGAAGGGAACTTAAAGTTGCGTGCCATTTCGCCGCGACTAGTCCCATGGACCTACCCCCCCAATGCCGCGACGGCTTCAGGTTGTTTTCTGTCGTCTCCGAATTGGACGCACCGCCATTTGATGGAGCGCTCGCCAGCGCCCTACTGCCAAGACTGCATTGTCCCCCAGACTGTTCGGCACATTCTTGTTGAATGTCCCATTCTGGGCGATCTCCGCGCATGTTACCTGTCCCGGTACCGGATGGGCGGGGTCGCTACCGCTTGTCCATTGTACTCAGGACGAGTTCGTGCACATTGACTAGTAGACTTATAGACTTTTGGGGAGAGGTTGGCCTCTACACTTTATTTAATTAGGGTTTTTTTGTTTTCTTTCTAGTTCGCATGTTCTTGCGCCGGGCGGAGGCAGCCCTCCAACGACGCCGGAGCTTGCTTCATCCTTGTTGCCATTTTTCCTTTTCTATTGTTATTGTTGTCTTTTGCATATTCTTATTTTAAAGTAGCCTAGTGCTAGGTTGTCGTGAGTGCGGCGACGTGTGCCCAAGTGGGTAGTCGCCAAATAGGCTCCTAAAATTAAAAAAAATAAGGTGCATTCCGTCCCTACACCATTAAAAGCCTACTTGTCGAGGCGATGCCACTCGCCTTGTGACGTGCACAGTGCATCATGCGTTTGTACGCGCAAGCCCGACGTTTTCCTCTGTCGCCATCAACACTCACTTCATCTGTGGCCGATCTCGACAGTGCCTGTGCCGCCGACAGACTCTATTCATACCCTAAGCCATTTGGATTTAGGGCTAGGAAACTCCTTCGAGAGCTCGGTGTAACTCTTTTGCCGATCGTGGCTGTGGTTCTGATTATTTGTCGCCACTCCTTTACTCCCCAAGCTTTCACAGCGCCGGGTGTATTACGTTCGACTTTTTTTAGAACAAAGATGGTGTCACGCTGGATCTGTGCCAGTGCACAAGAATGGCTCCAAGTGACAGGAAGGGGTCGGCTTCCCGACGTATCCCCTTTGATTGAAGTCAGCAGGGCTCTCGCTGGCGCTGCTTCTCTGTTCACGACCGAGCTGGTTGTAATACACCCCGCGCTACAGCAGATAACGCCTCGTGTCCGGTCCAGAGACTGGATTGTGATCTTTAGCGACTCACCCAGCTCCCTGAGTGCTCTGGGTGCATTAGAATATCCGCATCCCTTGGTGCATAATACCGTGACGTTACGGTTAGGGCCAACCCGTCAGATGTTTTAAGATTATCTTTTGCTGGGTTCCTGGGGCGGCTTGGCAAAGAAGATTGGAGATAGTGAAGGGAACTTAAAGTTTTATGCCATTGCGCCGCGACTGTTCCCATGGACCTACCCCCCAATGCTTTGACGATTTCAGGTGGCTTTCTGTTGTTCCTGAATTGGGTACATTCGCGGGATGCACCATCTTTTGATGGAGTGCTTCCCTACACCTTACTGCGACGACTGCATTGCTCCACAGACACTTTGACACATTCATTTTGAATGTCCCAGTTTTGGCACATTCTTTTTGAATGTCCCAGTCAGGGTGATCTTACCTGTTCCCTGAATGAGTGGGATTACTCTCGCTTATCACTTATACTCAGAACAAGTTAGTGCACATAACTGTGGACATTTTGACTTTTTGTAGGAGGCCGGTCCTACATTTTATTTGATTCTTTGGTGTTTGTCACGTGCTCACGCACTTGGGGGAGGTGTGACTTCCTCCGACGCTGGAACTTGCTTTTTTGCTTCCTGTTTTGGTTTTGGTTCTATTCTAGGTTAGCATTAGGCTATAAGATAGTTACGGCAACTTGTGCCCTTGCAGGTAATCACCAAGTGGACGCTTAAAAAAAATCAGCCACTCATCCCTGATCAGGGCTGAAAGGAGGGGTCAGCACCCCCACCCCAACAGATGCTTGGCTTGTGTGTCTTACCCTTTTTCCTCTTCTACTGCCCATATCTTTCTTTGTGGATGGTGTTATTTCTCAGTGGGGACCTCCAATTTAACATGTAATTTGAACTAAGCATATCTATATTCTATGGTAGCTGCAGTGAAGTGGCCCTGAATCAGGACTCCATATGATGACTAACTACGCCTTAGCTCAACAAATTTGTTTTAAATAGGTCTGGATGTTGAGGTTTAAGTCTGAATATCTACGTTATATATTAAGTTATTACTTCTTATATATTTTTTTGTTGCAGAGTACTAGTCAAGCTGGGGGAGAACTACTTTTAGCGCTCTTGGAGTTGGTGGCCTCCCTCTGGGAGAACAATGTGACAATGGCCACCTCATACTTGAGAGAAAAACAGGACTTTTGGGAGAGCATATCATTTTCATTGAGTCACAGTACTCCCGGTAAGATTGTTGTGCTATTTATCTGTCCCAGCTATGACCTAGCTGAGTAAAAACACTGCTCCTCACACATAGCTAAGTTAAGCTATATCAGGCTTGGTTAGCCGCAGGATGTGATTCCAGATTCAGAGCCATTTTATGGGTGGGGGGCCACCTTCCATATGTTATAATGAAACGTGGTTTAGCTCCTACGTATGACTGTAGGTCCTACTAGATATGCTTCAGATGGCCTGTAAATTTGTGGTCAAAGCCTGTAGCTTGCCAAGTGCAAAGCTGGCACAGCTTATAAGCTGCATAAACTTCCTCTTTTCATGCTCAGTAAGAGCTGAGTGGATTAAACCTCCCGTCCACTGATCTCAGCTATGCAAAGTCAAAGTCAGTGATTTGAATTACATTGCTGCTTCCTTCTTTTCTGACTTTTCACTTCCATTATGTATCTTTCCACTTTCAGCCATACTAAATATACTTTGTCCTCCATTTATCTGTCTCTGATGGAGATAGCATTGGTATGTCAAGTCGATGTGCTTATATATATAACTTGGGCAGCTGTGATCTCGTTGGCGGATGCCAGAAGAGAGAACAAACAAACATTCAAGTCAAAAGTTACATGCATGTAAAGACTAAAAAGTTAATTTGGAGAGCTGACAGTGTAAAAGCATGTTGGAAAATGGCCAATATGTTTGTTAAGTAGTGAGGAAATGATTTTTGTAAGTGAGTTTCTCCCAATTATCCCCATCTGATATATCAAATTGGAAACTACAGTTTAATGCTTGATTCGAACCACAGGTCGTGACATTGGACCTGAATCGAGCCTCCCATCTGCAACTAAATATATCTAAATAATTATACTTATTTTTATCAACTGATGTTTCCACTCAGCTAGATTATAATACATACGAGTAACTAGCACAAGGAAAAGGATGTAATCCAATGTAGCCATTCTCATTCAGTAAGATAATGTGTAGTTTTCAGTGAAAAGAGCTTCCCAGTTCATTCTTCAACCCAACTGAGCTTGAGAGACTGCAGCCTCATTTTCATCAACGCCACTAAAAACTATCCATCCTCCTCACTCTTTTATGCCATGTCAAGCCCAAGGCCATCTAGTCAGAGTTCATTCTGGGGCATAAGGCCCCAAACACAGCCTGCTAATATGGCAAGTTAAAACCAAGTTTACTTTTGACTGTGTGCGACTTCTCTGAGAGTTTACAAAGACCACTTTGGAGAATTTAACTGTTTTTGTATTGGCTCAAGAATTGGAAGGTTGTTAATAGGTGAAAATTTAGTGTTAGAGGAAAGGTTGCACTGGAGGATTGTAGGAAGGCAATGATTTTAAAAGTTTTTGCCAGGGAGGAAATGTTTAAATTGCTCCAATTTGGGGTAAGATAAACTGCTGTTTTAATGATTTATTTCCACCAAAATACAAATGCGTAAATAATCAAAGAAATTAATCAGACAAGCAGAGGAGAAACGTTTGGTCTGCAGCGAATAAAACTCACCCATGTCAGACTCAGGATGAAGGAATATAGTGGAAAGAAAGTAGTTGATATTTTGCACAAAAAAAAGGCTGCCCTAAATCAAGTCGAAGCAACTGACACAATGCCGACTCCACTTTATTGAAGATGAGATTATTTTGTGTAAAGCTGGTCATCAAAACTTGCATCCCGTGTTATTTTACACATTGGTTTGGGTTCATATTATTTTGTCTCCTTTTCTTCTCCTACACCAAAGGAACAGTTGAGATTTTAATCTTGTTTGACCCACTCATTTGCCATACCAAGTTTTCTTGTGACCTTTTTTTTTAGGTGAAGTGAACAATGATGTGATTGGGTGCATTTTCAAGGTCTTTGCCTTCGAATATTTTGGCTCAAATAATCAAGTTTGTCCAAACTTCAAGAAAAACCTTTCACTTTTCTTTGATCCTAAATCGGATAAATTCTCTTCCTGGATAAAAGTGAGTAATGACATTTACTAAAGTATTAAATGTTTTAAAATATAATGCCCGCTCTACCATGAAATTCTCCACAACAGCCTGTTTCATTTGTCCAAAATTTCTTTACAATTTTCAGTATGTTTTTGTTACATACATCGAGACACACCTGGATTCCAGTAGCGATATGTTTCCTTGGCGCAAGGTGAAAGAGGAATCAACGAATGAAGTGTTGGAGAACTGCATTCACTTCTTTGTGGTCATCTTAATGCGGTCATCAGATCTGCTCAATGATAGCCAGAAGGTTAGTCACTAATTACCACTTGAAATCCCAAGAAATTTCACTACATATAATCCTTTTTTGACGGCGTATGACAGATTATCAACAATGTACTTAAGCCTTTATTTGCATATAGTTGAGTAGAGAAATGCAGCAAAAAGAATTGTAAATTCATCATTTTTGAAATTATGAAAAAATGACTACTGCATTGACCTTTCTAGGATGAAGTCCGAATGTGGAGATGCTGAAATGATAAAGCCAGAATTTCATTCTGATGTTAAGGGATGATGAGGGTGTGTTATTAATAATTTGTAATTACTGAGAATGAGTGAGAAAATTACAGGGTTTTTTCTTGAATTTAAAGGGAAATACCAACAAAGGCAAATCCTACAAAAAATTGTAAGGAGAGATCTGTAAAGAAAGTTGTGAAGATGGAAGAAGTGAAATGTGTGGAAGATATAGCTGCATGCATTTGGGCCAAAAGGGTGGTTGCCCTTGCTGCAGCTGACATCCCCTTTAACTTACTTATGCTGTCCCGGATAGGGTCCTTACCCTAGGCCGGCAACCACGATGAACTCCGCCGACTGGATTCGACTCTCCTGCCACAGGTTTTGTCTCAACTGTGTTGAGATCGCCAAACCCGAGTTTCACTATCCCACCTGCGATCAAGCTCTCTCCCCCTTTTACAAGAATAAAAAATTATTAAATTCCAATTGTCCCTGCTGCAACCTCCAGCAACCTGAAAACTTTGCCTCTCCTCCCACCTCGACCATCTTATCCTGTCCTCCCCTTCTCCCTTTACCATTTCAGAACTACTTTCAATATAACCTATGGAAAAGACCAGGTGCCGTGGCATCCTTCCGGGGTGCTGCCTTGGCCCCTTTTACTCTACATTTTTACAGTAGCATGATGAAATGCCTCAGTTATGTAATTTTTTATACAGATTCTAGTTGGGGTTTCTGTTATCAGCAGCCTTCTAAATTTATTTGAAATTTCAAATGAATCATCCAATTACGATGCCCTTCAAATCCTCTTAGCAGACATTCATTTGTCAATAGTCAACAATTGTGGCAAGTAAGTTGTTTGTTTTGAAATTCATTTTTATGTTTTATCTCGAAGGTCTGACGGTTATATACTTGTGCATTAATATTTACTAGAACCTTTAGGTGTTGAACAAGACTTTGCTAAGGGTCGTGGTTGTATTAAAATGACAGACCCCTATGGAGAAGGAAATCCTATTGAAATAGTTGGTAAATTAAAACAGACTTGTGAAGTCGACTTGGCTCTTTAGTTTCTGTGGGCATGTTTATCTTACGTCTCATGCTCCAATTTATTTTCGGTTTTACAACTGCTATTTTTCAGAGTCTTGTCTGAAAATGATGAATATGCCTCGTACCTCGTGCGCGTATTGAGTGCTCTCCGCTCGTCTGTTCTCCACACTGCTGTTCAGTGTCAAGTGATGGTCCTTGCCGGGATTCTGAAGGCCGTGTCGAGTGTGACTTCTCCTTCCAAAATTCAAGGCATGTCTCAGCACACTTTATTTATATACCCATTTTTATCTTAAAAATACTTTTCAATAACTAGTCTTTATCACTCCTACTGGTTAAAAAGAGAGTAGGAGATAGAATTTGGTAAAAGATAAGCGATAGAATAGGCTTCATAAAGTTAAGTCTGGAGTGGCAAACCAATGAATTCATTGGATTATCTTATAAGAGAGCAGACTCATCTTGTTGGGGAGCGTCCATTTTACTCATGGGTGCAGTCACATTCGATCTTATTTTACGGCACAGCTGACGCTAGTGTTTATATTCTTTACCCCCCTTGCTGCTTACCTAGATTATACATATTCATGACCTATCCTCCAAATCTTGGTTCGTTGAGAACCAAATCAGTAATCATGGGTCCAATTATGGAGATAAGATGTGTGATGTGGAACTACAGGTTCTAGCACTCTAACTCGAGAGAAGATGACTTCACCCAATCCCTAGATACCTGAGACAAAAAGACAAGTTTGTTATCTTAAATAATATCACACTGACCAGTGGACTAGGAAGAGACAAAGTTGAGTGAACAATGAGAGCATAATTGCAAGATGGAGCCATCAGTGAGAGACCAAGAGGCGGGGCTATGAAGCCATATGTATCTTAAAATCATCCAGGAAGATCTCTTTCTCATAAAAGCCTCTTCTTATTACAATTGTATGCTAGGGAAATGGTAGCTATCACTTAACAACTCTGGAGCATGAACTTTACTCATCACTAGTAACACTATTCTCATTGAATGGGCGATTGCCTGCTTCACTGTCTAAGGGTGGAAAAAATACAATGGTTAGAATTAGGAAATCACCTTTACTCTTGTGCATCATCTACAGATCCTGACTCCATAATAACTTGTATTCAAAGTCACCATCAGTCATAGAAATCTTGGCTTTACCATCTTGTATGAAATATGCCATTATTTCAAACATTTCCTTAATGAACCACAGAACAAAATCTGAGCATATAGCCTCTCCCATATCTGAAATCTCATCACTTTTCCCCAATCAGCCTAGCAGTTATTCTGCAGCATCTCTATCCTACCTTAAACTATGTCAACCGTACTCAGGACTTCAACAAATACCACCTTTCTACTAAGTGGGGTTATCACAATGCTTCAACGCCACTAAAACTACTCACTGTGGTATCACGTCTAGCAGAGTTTATCCCTGAGCAAAAGTATAAAGCATCCCTGATAGATTTATATATTTAAATTATTTAATCAAACTCTAGAATTTATCATATTCATAAATATGTATGATAATGTGTATTTTGCTAATATGTTTAAATACTTTGTTAAATGTTTAAATTGCTTAGTATTTTACTAAATGGTGTGTGATTGATAAAATGGTATGTTTTATAAAATCAGAATATAAACCAATATTCTTATGCTTCAGCTTAAATTTATTAGGTATTGTACATTCAATATCATTCTAAATAAGTAATATGACCTAAACTAAGGAACTTACAGAAGCACTGAGAGCACAAATCCAACTTCCCCATAGCTACGGTTTATCACTAGAAAAAATTGCTATAAAAAGATAAAATGTTCAAGATATGGTGTCCAAATCATTATAAAACAATATCAAGAGACCAAGATCTTTGTTTCAGGGAAGAAAAGTGGCAGAAAACGTCTTACAACACCTAAAGGTAGACATGTATCATTCGTGCTTCACTACAAAATCGCAGAAAAACATCATCTGAACTTGCTTCAAATTCAAAAATATCCTCCCGAACAGTTAGAAGGAGACTTATAGATCAAGGGCTAATAGGATGCAAGGCGAGAAAGAAGTCATGTATATTTAAAGTCAATATAAAAAAATAAGTCCAGTGGACCAAAGATCACAAAAATTGAACACATGAACTGGTTTAAAGTTATCTATTCAGATGAAAGCAATATTTTATTATTCTTCTACATTTAATTTATGTAATTCCATTTAAATATATCTTGTAAGAAATTTGTGACAATTAGGCAGATTTTCCGCACTTCTAGGGCCGTCTTTTTGAGATGAAGAGTTGGAGAGGCATATCACCCTGCTTGTGTGGTACCAACTGTGAAACATTGAGGTGGTTATTCATGATATGGGGCTGTGTGTCTTCTGATGTTTTTATGCAATGGAAAAATAAACTCCACAACTTATACCACCATGTTATCACAAGTTCTAGAGCCAGTCATCTATCCAGAAACTGCATCCCACAACACCAAGAAATGAAGTCATATTTCAGCAGGACACTGCCCCATGACATATATCTAACCACACGAAAAATGTTTTTTTTAGAAATGGGGCTCTCCTTTATGTAGTGGCCGCCACAGATATCAGGGCTTAAATCCAATAGAACACAGAAGTACTGAAAGTACAAACAAAACAACTCTATGAAAAGTTACCAGCTCAGTGGGGAAAGATAGCATCAGAAATTTGTGAAAACTTGGTGAAATCCATACTTAGAAGAATTATGGCTGTAAATAAAGCAAAAAGGGTCCAACTAAGTATTAGAAAAAATAAATATTAATATATATTCTGAAATCATTTACCACAAATGTCTAATTACATTATACCGGGTGACCCCAAATAAACAGAACCCACAAATCTTTGAATAAAACTGTTAAATTTAATTTTTCTTTTTTTCCTTTTCAAGGTATACAAGTCGACTTTGTGCATGAAATATTGAAACACTTTTCTTCCCCAACGTGTCTTGGTCAAACAAGGAAAAGACATTTTCCGTATTGGCTTATTTCACCAAAATATCATACACTGTAGGGCAAGCAAATTTTTGGAGATAGTTTCGGTGTTGTCATGCTCCATCAAAAATCAGAGAGCCACTTATTCTGGTTGAAGGGTGAGTGCTAAGAGAGAAAGGAACATCGATGCTGTATGGGACTCAATACGGCGAAGCCCAAAGAAATCACTTCACCGATGCGTGTTCTTAAAGCAGATCTTCATTTGTATCCTTACCAGATCCAAATAAAGCAAAAACTTCGGGAGTGGACATAGAAAAATGCGTAACCATGTGTGAATGGTTTTGTGACACAATCGAAGACAATCCAGCCTTCTTGGATCATGTTTGGTTCTCTGATGAAACGCACTTTCTGCTGTCAAGACATGTAAACAGCAAAAATAATGTTTATTGGGGTACAGACGCCCAGAGGATGTGTTACAGAGGCAATTACACTCATCAACGTGCACAGCATGGGTAGCAATCTCTAAAAATGGTATCATCGGGCCATATTACAAGGAGTTACAAGGATAGTAAGTACCTCAAAAGAACATTCGTTCCATTTCAATGGAGGTATTTATTTTTTTGTATTTATTTGCTACATCCAAACTTTTTATTATGCTACTTGTGCTACATTATGCAAGAGTTAACTCTTTTTTGTCAATTTGCTGTTCTCTCATAACTTACTTATTCTATATAATATTTTACATGCTAATATATATATATATATATATATACATTCAACTTAGATTAGGGTTTCTCGTCCAATATTAGAACATGAACTCGTTCTTTGTCTTTGGTTAATGATTCTGAGCTATAAGGAATATTTAGAACATATTCATGTCAAAAAGCATTTTATTATGATTCCATACAATAAATATATTTTATAATAAATACAATTAATATTTTGTAAATCTTAAAATTAGCATACAAATTTTATTTTAACTTATTAGTCACGTCACATATTATGTTAGATTTCTTAAAATTTTGTCTAATTTCTTTTTAAAATTTTCTACTGTATTACATTTCACTACATCCTCTGGTAATTGATTCCACTTGTTCACTATTTTATACGCAAATGAGTTCCCACATATATTTGTGCGAAAATTCTTGGGTTTTATTTTCATTCCGTTTGATCGCGTAGTAGATGTGCTATACTGAAACCAAATATTAGAGTCAACATTTTCTATTCCTTTTAGTATTTTAAACATTTCTATTAATTGACCTCTCAATCTTCCTGTTTCAAGGCTGAATAAATTTAATCTTTCTAATCTTGTTTCATAATTATAATTCCTTAGTTCTGGAATCAATTTCGTGGCTCTGGCTTGTACTTTTTCTAACTTCTCAATATCTTTTCTTAAGTAAGGAGACCAGGCTTGGGAACAATATTCTTATTGTGGCCTTACTAGTGCATTGTACATATTCAGAATTGTAATTTTATTTTTGAAAGTGATTTGGCGTTTTATATATCCAAGAATCCTTTGCGCTTTCTTTTCGATTTCAATGCACTGCCGTGAAAACTTTAGATCATTTGTAATGTAGACACCTAGCTCTTTTTCATTTTCATTTTCTTTGATCTCATTGTCGAACAGTTTGTATTCTCTCCTTGGATTATTATAACCAATATGCATTATTTTACACTTTTCAAGATTTAAGGGCAATTCCCATTTTTCCGTCCATCTTACTATTTTATCAATATCATTTTGAAATTCTTGAATGTCCTGTTCAGTAATTCCCTTTTCCTAATTTACAATCATCAGCAAACTTAGAAATTTTCGATAGTAGGCCATCATCTATATCATTAATGTACATAATGAATAGCAACGGGCCAAGGACAGAGCCTTGCGGGACGCCACTACAAACGGAAACCCATTCTGACGCTTGTCCATTTATAACTACTCGCTGTTTTCTATCCGTAAGCCAATTTTCTATCCATTTTGCAATTTCGCCTTTTATCCCAAAGGTTCTTACTTTACACATCAATTCTAGTAAATTTGTGAGGCAAGATCTCTTTCTCCTGAAGCCATGCTGAGAATCATTTAGGAGTTTATTCTTTTCTAAATGCTCTACAATTTTATTGGAAATGTGAGTTTCAAGGAGTTTCCCAACTACGGAAGTTAAACTTATAGGGCGAAAATTGCTGGCAGTCTCTTTACATCCATTCTTAAATATTGATGTTACATTTGCCATCTTCCAGTCTTGAGGAACAATTCCACTCTCTAGGGATAAATTGAAAATTTGCGTAAGATGTTCTGCTACTTGATTTATGACTTCTTTTAAAACTCTTGGGTATATTTTATCCGGTCCTGGGGATTTAAATTTATTCATCTTCTCTATTAGTTTCTTTGTGTTGTCGACACTGCATTGAACCGATTCGAGTGGTATAATATTAGCCATTTCACGTGTTTCTGTATAGTCATACGAGTTACGCTCTTTTGTGAAAACAGATACAAAATATTCGTTGAGAGTGTTTGCTATTCCAATATCATCGAATTGCAAATTATTGTACTTATCTCTTATTGGGCCAATATTGTTCTTTATGGGTTTTCTGCTGTTTACTAAGGAAAAGAACTCTTTAGGATTATTTTTGCAATTTTGAGCTGCTCTTATTTCTTCATTTCGTTTTGCTCTTATAATCTCGGCTTTAACTTTTCTTCTCAATTCCAAATAATGATTCCTATTTTCTATGTTATGGTTGTATTTTAGCCTTTTATATGTTTTATCTCTGTTTTTAAGGAGTTTCATAATTTCTTGAGGTAGCCATTTCGGTTTATTAACATTTTTATCTTTAATAACAGCCAGTGGTATGAATTGAAACTGTTTGTTGAGAAGATTGTTTTTAAATTCATGCCATGCTACATTTATTTCTTCATTATTTATCCTAAAAGTGCTCAAACTCTTTCTTAGTTCAGCATAATTTGCCCTTTTGAAATTAAGTTTAGCGGTGGTGTCATTTTGTAGGACACGTGGTATATTAATTTCAAAATCTACTGCGTTATGATCACTATTTCCTATTCTGTCTCCAACATTTAAATTTGAAATCAATTCATCTCTGATGTTAACACTAAATCCAATATGTTTTCATCTCTTGTTGGTTCTTTCACCTACTGAGTCAGGAAATTATCCTCAATAAAATTAATCAATCTTTGTCCTTCTGAGTCTGCAGTTTTGTTAGGCCAGTTTATTTTAGCACAATTAAAATCTCCAATGATCACTGATAACTTGTCTTTACAAATGTTTATTAAGTATTCATAAAATTGGTCATCTGTCTCCCGGAGCTGATGTGGACTCCTATAAACTAAAATAACATATAGGTTCTTTTATTGGTTTATTTTAACCGTTACCATTTCAAAAACAGAGTCAGTGTTACATTCTACAGGGTGCAAATCTTCGTGTACATATAAAAGAACACCCCCACCTTCTCTCTGTAATCTATCTTTATGAAATAACTTGTATCCTTTTAACTGGAATTCTGAAATAATATCACGTGACTCTGTATGTATCCATGTCTCAGTTATTCCTATGATGTCATATTTTTTTGGTCAATACCAGCGCTCTGAACTCCGTAAATTTGTTTCTAATTGATCTTGCGTTAAAGAATAGAGCTTTTAATGTGTTTAACTGATTTCTTCTGAATTGGGGCTTCGATCGTTTCCCTGTGGTTCTTGACTTGGTGCTTTATTTTTCATTAAATTTTGTAGGTTAGTTTGTAGCAATTCTCCATATTTCATTTTACTTTTTGTGGAGAGATGGATGCCATCCTGACAAAACAAGTCTTTGTTGTGGATGAAAAGTAGCCAGGGGTCAATAAATTTAACATTCTCCTTCTTGCAAAAGATCTTCTAGACGATGATTTATCCCAATTGCTCGAATTAGATTTTTGTATCTCTCGTAAATTCTTGGTAGCACCCCAACAATAATTGCATTATCCGTTTTGGTCTTGATTGTTTTTATCATTTTCTTGTAGTCATTCATTATGCTTTCCGAACCTTGATAGTTTTTTCTGTTGAACACATCGTTGCTTCCAACATTCGCTATGATTTGACTCTCTTTGCTTTTCATCTCAAAGTTGTTTAATTGTTCTGTTAATTGCTCAATCTTTATTCCTGGATAGCATCGGAATCTGCACTTTTTGATGTTCCAACTTCCAAAGTGATCGATTTGATTCCGAATTATTGAGTCACCAGCTAAATACATTTCTTCCTCTTCTTCGTAGGACAATATATCATATCTATTTTTGGTTGAGATTGTTGTTTTTTTCTGAATGATTGGTTTGAATGAGCGCTTATTTCTGACTTGGATGAAATTTTCCTCGTCTTTTATGTTTGATGTATCAATTTTGTTAGTCAGAATTGAGACTTCTTGTTCCAGTTTCACGATTTTAGTATCTACTCGAGCTATTCTGGTTTCATCTTCTGTTTGACAAGCGCACTTCTTTAATTCGAGGGCATTGATGCGGTTTTCCATAGAGCTTATTACAGACATCCATTTTGCCTTTTCAATATCAAATTTTTCTTTTATTTTGCAGAATTCGCATACACTTCTCGACGTGATATTCTCAAAGCATTGTTCTTGAAAATCGATGATCCAACGAGTATTCTTGCATTTAAAGCAACAATGCTTTAATTTGGGGGCTCCGGGCTCCTTCTTTTTTATAATAACCTCACTTTTCTTCGATTTCACTTATGTACACTTATACTTGACCACACCATTTTATGCTTGATTCAATACACGTTAATTAAACACTAGATCCTACGGTAGCAAAAATTGGTATTTAGAACTTCACTTTATATTAGAAAATTGCTAAACAATATGATTAGTACACTTACAAATTTTAATTGCAAAATAGATTTATTATTACAGACTAGTCGATTTTAAAAAGGACGTGCTAAAAACCAATGCCTATCAACCGAAATGAAATCTATAATTCACTAAATCGAAGAGAGATATCTTGTATTAAAGAAAAATTAGTATTTAAAACTTATCTTTATTCCTGAAAAATCACTAACAAATAGGGAATATATACTAAATAAATTATGATTTTAGAACAAAATATTTTTAGGAAATTACTCGCTTAGAGAGAAAGATGAAGCAAAATGGTGCTGGCAGAAACACGAGGCGGATTAAGGGATTAAAAAGGCTCTTTTGTGATTGGTTAACGGCCTGTAACAGGACGGTTAGCAACAGGAAAGAACAGAATTAAATAAAAAAAAAAAGGATAACTTGAAGACAATATTGATAAATAAAATAATTTATTAACACTCAGAAATTACTTACAGTTGGGTGTCTATTGAAGATGAACTTAGGAGATGACGGCAAAAAAAAACAACAAAAAACGGCCGGATAGTGTCGATTATGTATTTATTTATATACACACACAGACAAAAAAAATATTTAATTGTAATTACAATGAAACAAATCTATTTTAAAAAAGAAAAAATCGCTTTAAATATAAGTAAATTATGTAAAAAAAATAAATTAAGAATTAGATTTGAGCGCGCAACACTGAACACCTGCGAACAAGACAAAGGCTGGCGGGCAACTGATATTGGTTCGAAGACAAAAATGAGACCTCAAGCGGTAGATACGGAGCGCTATGTAGCAGTGCTGAGGAAGTTTGGGGCGAGGCAGAGGAATAGATCGAGATGAACAGTGGTTCCAGCAAGATGGGGCCTCCCCTTACACAAATAACTCTCTAGCCTAGCTGTGAGAGAGACTGATCAGCAGGAAGTGTGACGTCGAGTGGGCACCGCATTCACCGGACTTGAACCCCCAGATTTTTATCTGTGGGGGTGTCTCAAGGATAATGTGTACCAGAATAACCCTCAAATGATTGGTAAACCGAAGGTAACAATCGCAGCAAAAATCAGGAAAATCCCCAAAAGAAATGTGTTCGAGTAAATGACAATTTTGCCTCCAATGCCACAGAGCCCATTTGGAGCATATTTTGGAAAGAACCGTGACTTTTATGCAAAACGACCAAGATAACTGAAACTTTGGGAAATGATCGTACACAGACTGAAGTTTTAAGTCCAGCATATTTCAACAAATTTACTGTACCTTGACCTATAGGTTTTAATAAAATTTTTATGTGTTCTGTTTTTGGGGGGGTTCACCCAGTATGAATGATTCCTTTATACTTTTCGCCAAGGGTTTGTATGTGTATATATATATATATATTTGTGAGCCTTATTATTTGTGCGAAGAAATAGGGGATGGAATAGTCAGTGATTGGATGTGTGTAGTGATTTACGTGGCTAAAACTGTCTGCGCACAAACTGGGCGCACCACTAATAATTAGCATTTTTATTTTAAGAGCTTATCTGGTGACTACCGACTTGGGCACAAGTCGCCGCACTCACGACATCCTAGCACTAAGCTACTTTAAAATAAGAATGAAAAACAATAACAACAACAATAAAAAGGGAAAATGGCAACAATTAGGAAGCAAGCTCCTGCGTCGGGGAGAGGTCCCTTCTGTGCAGGAACGCGCGACTTACAAAGAAAACAAAAAAAGACGTTAAATATAAGGGAGAAGGCCGGCCTCCCCTAAAAAGTCTATAAGGCCACCAGTCAATGTACACGCACTCCTCCCGAGCACAAGGGACAAACGGTAGCGACCCCGGCCATCCCGGTACCGGGACAGGTAACATGTGCGAAGATCACCCAGACTGGGACATTCGACAAGAATGTGCTGAACAGTCTGGGGGACGATGCAGTCGTCACAATAGGGCGCAGGCGAGCGCTCCATCAAATGGCGATGCGTCACACGATTGTGCCCGATTCGGAGACGACAGAAAGCGACCTGAAGCCGTCGCGGCATTGTGGAATAGGCTAATAATTAGCAGCTCTAAGTCTTGATAGTATTAAAGGATGAATCCTGGTGGGTCGGAATGGAACGCCTAGGCTCTGGTTGCTATGGCCACTATAGCCTTTGTGTGTATTTTTGAAAGGTCACTTATTTGGCAACTACCTGCACGGGCTTCGTGTGGAATATACACAGCCTAGGTTCTTGGGTGTAAAGGGAAGTCTAAAGGTGGTTTCCTGATTCTCACGACCTTCTTACACATACACAAATGATGATAAAGAGGTTAATACTTTTTGTTAAATATGTTCTCTTTTATTTTTTACTTTGACAGATATGAGGTCGAATTTAGTGTCAGCTGTTGTGCCTCTGGTGGAGCAGCACTGTGCTCTCTCTTCCTCCTTTGCTAAGGATGACAAATCGTTTGCCGGACCTCACGGTTTCTCATCTCCATCATCTTGTTTAGCTTTGGCCTCCGCTTTACTCCACCTTTGTATGCAACCCTTAAGTGATGCCAGGATCGAAGATCTTCTAGAGTCATCCCATCTTGTGTATGCTTTGATTCAGGCATCTGTTAAACACAACGAGGTGAGGCCAGACTCGTTTTCTCCGAGGATTCCAGTAGAGAGATGATTAAACATGGGTTTGCAGTCGGTTGAAAACGTTAAACATCGCAAAAGTTGAATTAAAGTAATCTCTATGGGGACTACATCCCCCCCCATCGCTTCCAATTTCGCTTTTTAAAGACACTGCAGCAGTTTCCAAAACACTTATTTCTCCTGCAGTTCTGTCGTCTTCTCTAAAGAGTGCCCAGTGCAATCGTACATTTTAATACATTCCATTTTCTTGTTAAAAATCTTATGCGCAAGAGATGAAAACCATTTTGCTCTATGACCATCTCGCATTGAAATCTATTTCACCAACATCGAAAAAATACCTTAAAATTTTAATATTCCTTCAACTTTGTGTTTTTTTGTACTTGTATAATGAAAACACCCATGCTACCATTCAGTGCGAGTTGGAAAAGACGCCTAAACCCAGAATGTTGCCTGTATGTTGGGCTGCAAGGAAGGATGAAGAACCAGGAGAAGAATATCTGTGTAAACATTAAGGACAAGAATGGTAGATTGTTTGTGAACAGAGAAGAGATCAAAAGTAGATGGTGAGAATATTTAAGTTGTATAATGTAGCTCTATATGATGATGCAACTTTAAATATGATTGGCTTTGTGGGTGTTGTATTGGGGTATGGAAGAGATGAGCATGCAAGAGGTTATTAGTGCTCTGAGAGGTATGAAAATGGGAAGGCAGCTGAAGTAGATGGTATAGTCGATGACGGAATTATGGAATGGGTCTGATGGCTGTGTTGTAAGTCATTTGGAAGTGGACTGGAAATGTTGAGTAATAATGCCATTGTATAAGGGTAAAGGGCAGAAAGGTGAATTTAAGAACTGCAAGTTGATAATTCTGAGTGTATGTAAAATTCTGATTGGGTATATGAGGAGCTGCATGCAACAGGGGCTTAACCGATTTCTTATAGTTTTGAGTAAATTGATGTTAAAGTTAGGGAATAATTGTCACAAGAGTTTAAGCGTGAAAACAATATGTAATATACCATTTTAAAGCTAAAGAACTGATCTTTTTTGCTGTTTTTGGTTTTATTAAAATCCATTAATAGAGAAGCATTATGGCTAGTGCTAAGTATTCATGGAGTGAGTGGTAAAATTTTGAGTTACAAGGAGTTACAAGGATAGTAAGTACCTCAAAAGAACATTCGTTCCATTTCAATGGAGGTACTTATTTTTTTGTATTTATTTGCTACATCCAAACTTTTTATTATGCTACTTGTGCTACATTATGCAAGAGTTAACTCTTTTTTGTCAATTTTCTGTTCTCTCATAACTTACTTATTCTATATAATATTTTACATGCTAATATATGTTGTAAGTACGGCTTGCATCAGGGTGAAAGATAGCTGGAGTGGATTGTTTGACATATATTTAAGGGTAAGACAAGATTATGTGGTGCCACCATGAATTTCATTGCATGGTTCTTTTCTCATCCATGAGCAACGGACGGATGCTAGAATGTGTGCACACACATATATATAATGGTGCAATGGGTAATTTGTCGCCGTTGGCAACTCTGAATCCCGTACACGTGCGTTATTTGGTGTCGGTTCTCACTTATCATAGTAGACTCAGTTTTACATCCTCTGCAAAGGAAGTAATACGAGCCATAGCCGAAATCACTCGTCCAAAAATTGGGAAAAAGGCAAGCTGCACTGCTTGGTATTCACGACGGGAGCTCCAATGCAAAGATCTCCCAGTGCTTCAGTGTCAATCTGAGGATGGTGCAGAGGATCAGGAAAGTTGGATGAGTCAGGCCGTGATTATGAATGTACGTTCAAACGAGCACAAGAGCTACTTTATACTCGCCTTTTATCTTCCTGGAGTGCCTCAGACTCAATACGAAGTACTACATCAAATGCACAGAAGAGTTTGAGTTGCCCTCTATCCAGGAGCTGCTTGCTGGAAGATGCACATGTGGCAATAAAACTCTGCACCATGGCAAACAAGCAAGAGGACCCAGTCTTGGCTTTGAGACAATTTCCTTGACCACCACTCCTCGCATCTGGCCTCCCAACCCCCTGGACAGCTTGCTTCCTATCAAAAAAATCAAGTTGAACAAATTTTAATATTTTAATTTTGTTCCCCCTGCAACAGAGGGAGCAAATTTGTACTCTTGAGTACTTGTTCTTGCAATAAATTTGTTCCATAGCCACCTGAGTATGCCCTTTATTTTCTGTTAACCTTTGACTTCTGACTTTTGTTCATTAATTTGTTTCTCTTTTTATTTTATATTCTAAGTGAGCTTGCAGGTAGGCTCTTCTCGCACATTGGGTAGTGGTGCCCTCAAAGCCTGTCACCAGATGAGTGTGTTAAAACCTCATCCTTACAGTCTCATTTTCAGCATGGGAGAATATATGACCATCCATCCTAGTCATTATTTCATCATTGCCTCAGTACATATAACTTAGGTGTTTGTGTAGTAGTAAAATGTTTTTCACACCAACCAGCGCTTATGAAACCCTTTATGTATCCAGAAGGGGAGGGTGGGGTTTCCTATTATTAGGAGTTTCCCATTGGCAGTGCTCTGGAAGGGAGTAGATATGTTGTGCTGTGATTCAAAGAGGGAACAATAGTTACATTGTGTTTGGCTGTGCCGATATAGTGTGTAGGAGCTACTTACTCCCCCTGCCCTAAGGGATAGGCCAAGCGCATCCTCCAAATAGGTGGCCAGTCACCTCAAATAGGCTGAAGTTACATGGCTACACTCATTGGGATTGAACTCGGCACCGCGATGGCGAAATCTTAGTCCCTATCCAATATGCTAGCTAACCTTCTAACTTCCAAGCTCAAGGCATAAACAAACTAGAAAAACTAATGTCAAAGGAGGAGCAAACACGAAAAGCATATCATCAAAGTTATGAGTATATGTTTAAACCAATCTCATGTCGATGAACATTTCACTTCTGCCCTTATATGGTTCAAATTTGCTTCCAAGCTAAAATCTCCAAGTTAGCAAAGCAAGTTTTTATGATTTGTAAAACAGGAATGATCTCTTCCCTTTTATCGAACCTTTTAGTTTTGGAAAAGAGTGTAAGCAGTAAAGAAATGTAAATTGAATGGATGCTGAAAAACTTTATATCCCAATTCTCTAAGTTAGGACAATTGCACCAGTTCCACTGGTGGTATTGTCATGAATAAGTACCAAGGCTGGGGTTTGCTTACAAATCTTAAATGGATTTTAGTGATATGTCGATAATAAGATTGGGCTGTTATTGTTTCCTCTGGTTCTACAAATGTTATCCCTATTCTGTATCACAATGTGAGATAGACAATTCAAATGTAATTTCTGATTTTCATTCAATTCATGTTGAACACACTTTTCTTATTTTTTAACATCCAATATTGCATTGAAATGGCATGCTATGGTGGCTGGTGGGACCTTAAACTCTTCAGCCAGTGCTTGTGGGTTATAAGCCCCTGCAGTCGGTAATTCTTTGTCATTAAGGTCCAGTTTGGGCTTCCCTCAATTTTCAAAATTGGTGTTCATGTTTCCAAACCTAAACTTATTAAACCAACGAGGAGCAGTTCTCACTGTAGTGCTATTCACCCCAAATGCTTTGTCTATGCTTTACACAACTTGTTCTGCAGATGTCCTTATTTGAATTCATACTCATGTCTTCTCTATATTCTCAGGTAGATCCCATTGCTTTTGAGGGAAGTAAAGGCCTCAAAAACATTCAATAGTATTCTATTTACATTTAAACTGTAAAAAAGATGCAACTGCATTACTAAATCATTATTTTTAGCTATACACTTAGATTAGTTATGTTAAAACTATTATAAAATTTTGACACTTTCCTCACATTTCATCCACACACCAACCCATTTAAATTTAACCACCACAATCATGTGGTTTAATAAGAAGGCACTACTACTATTAGCTTCCACATTAAACACTCCCCTCGCCTTCTCGCTAGGAGAAGATCAATCATACTATTTCATTCTCCTTCTTTGCCCATCACATATGCACATCCATGTACTGAAAGAATGTGTTTGCAATTCTCTCTCACCTATTCATGTCTCCTACAACCATCAAATTGAAGTACACATTTAAACATCCTCCTCCCAATTGCAGTCTCGCAAAGGAGGGCCCAGTGTAACCTGTTTCACCTGGAGCCTAGAAGAGCAGCACACCCTTCCAGTTCCACTGCTTTCAGCAGTCTCAAACTATATTGAAACTACCTGGGCTCTATTCTTTCTAAATATTTCTATTTTACTTTTTTCCGCCACTTCCTTTGCGAGCCTCCTTTCACCTCTTCTGGGCTAGCGGCTAATTTCGCAGGCTAGTCGCTGACCAGCTTTCATTCATTCACCCGCATGTGTGTGTATCAGGGGCACCTTGATGTGCCTAACATCAGGAGTTTGTGCCCCCCCCTCCCCATGTATACAGGGGGATCTGCTGGTATATATCTTCAATACATGTCCCATTTTCTTTACTACAGATTTCCCCTTACAAATTTTCTGCATGATACCCCTTCATATACATTTTGGCTTAAATTTGATGGGGGGGGGGCAACATTTAGTAAAAAAAATTTAATTTCTATTGATTCTATTTAACAGATTGGAAATTCAACCGTGGTTCGGGAAATTCACCGTTTGTTATCCCTCATCGCCCGGCGAACCTCTCGAACGCACGATCTTAACACCCAAAACTTGGCCATATCTGTGTCGCTTGTTTTATCTCCTCATCACCAAGTAAATAACAAAGTGTTTGTTTCTTTTTTCAACGTGATCTTTAGTTTGCCTCTAGGTCTTCATTCCTCTAACCAGGAAACCATTACCCACAAAACAACCCACAAGTTGTTTTTTTAAAGAGTCTCATCTGGCGACCACCAACAAGGGAATAGCCGCCGAAATATAATAAAACAGTCCATCTTTAGGTTAGATTCAAAATCACCCCAAAATGAGAAACAGCAAAAAAAGAAACACAGCAACCCAAAGTGAAAAAATAACAAAAATCGTGCTCAGGACGGAGGAGGCCCACATAACACCCTTTTTCTGAGTCTAAATCACACCCTCACCGAGATACCACCGGAATCAACCAAAAGGAAACTACTCCTAGGTTTCCTTCCGGGCTGTGTCAGATCATCTTAGATATAGGATGACTCATTCAGACCACCGGCTCTCGTGCCATGACCTAAGTTTTAGCATCTCATGTACACGGAGGAATGTGACTGTTTCGCTAGGAACAACGTGGAATGAGAATGTCTTCTCTATGGTATCCTCCTCGAGCAGTTGTGCTTCAGCTCGTGAGCACCGCTGGTAGGCGCAGTTATCTGTATAGGCATCTTTAGATGCAGAAGAATTCACGCACATAAAGCAACATTTAAAGATGAAGGCCAAATTTTAAGTCAATAGTAGATTCTATACTTTTGAATTTGGCTTCAATTCTCCTGAAGTATTTGTGGGCCACTCCTTCCACAAATCTACTTTATTATTAACTGCTCGCATACGTATTGCAGTTCAATTATTTTCTCTTAGATTTCTGAAATTTTTCATCCCCTCCCTTTATCTGCAACTGCTTTTCCCTTGTACTTTTTTTTAAACAGTTCTGAGCCTTCTACCGAATTCCTCTCGATGTCTGTTTTGATGTAAAATACGCTACCTTGAAAAAAATTGGAAGTGAATTTAGAAAATTTAAACAAAGGGAAAGTAGAAATGTTTATCAGGGTGGTTCTCCAATCCATTTAAGGAGTTGTTTGCTATTAATAGTCATTTCCAGTAGACCATTCCTAGAATTCATAACCCTCATTTCACGACACGACCCAGTGGAAATCCAAACCACCAGCTTCCTCCCTCCCAAGCGAAACAACTCACGCATTGATGGAGCCCAGTGCGATGCAAACCAGCTTCGCATGACTCACAAGACACAGAATAGTCACTTCAAATCACAGAACCTTTCTGCCACCTAGTCATTCTAAACAACTCCTCCACCTTCACCTACACCCAAGATACCTCCCCATCGATGGTTCCTCCTCCAAAAAAACGCTCCCCATACATCACCATCTGTTAACCAAATATAGCTACCATCGCTATGAACTGCCATAGACTCTTGGAAAATGGTAAAGGTCAAGATCTCGTTTGCAGGCGTACTCGTCGATGTTGGGCGACCTCCTTTGGTGCACTATCTTTTGTCTAAGAAAGGAGGGTGCAAGCGGGCTGGAAGGCGCGATTGATATCGCTGCGGTCCATCTTTCTGGTATCACAGAAGCCCTTGCAATGCCTGACACAAAGCCTGATTTGGCCCTGGCCGCTGCCTCGCTTGCGGCCACTTTGGCTCCTTTCCATCAGTTGTGGCGGGTCATTCACAAGGATTGCTTTGAACAATTGTTGCTGGCGACGGCTGGCTGTATTCACCGAACTACTAAACTGCTTCATCTTAAAGAGGTAAGAAAACCTTCAAGACTTCAACGTCTGCCATTTTCCCACAAAGTGGGCTCAATGTGCAATTTGCCTGTTTTTTAATGTTTTTTTTGATAACCTGATTTTGGAGTACAGTCATGGGGAAGTTGCATTGTTAACTTGGACTAGGAACTTTGCTGCCGATGGTGAGGATTCATTCATGTGTTGTTGGGGTGTTTTTTTAATCCACCAGAGTTAGGAGCTGTTTATTTTGTGGTTTATTGTTTGACTGTTGTTTAGTGTGGATGAGAGTATTGATCGCTTTTTGATATTGTGGATTTTTTCAAGTTGTTGAGGCATAGAATTTTGTTTTTTCTGAGTTTCTTATAAGAGGTTATCAATTTCAGTGTGAAATTGGGGTTGAAGCGTTTCCTATGGCCTTTGGGGGGGGGGATATTTTCTTTGCTTGCATGGTTGATTTAGTTGATGAGGTATGTGTGTGCTTGGTAGAAGGAAGATAATATCTCAAGTCTAAAGTTGGATAGAGTGTCTTCTATGTCCGTTATAAATTCATTCCACTTGGCTCTTATGTAGTTAAGTGTATGTATAAGAAGGAGAGATGGGGACTAGAGACCCAATATCGGGTTAAGCCTGGAAACAGCATGAGGCTGCATCTCTTACCAAAGTTAGGAGAAATTCTTTGGTAACTGCCAGTTTCTTAAGCCCCCCCGCCCCGTTGAAATCTACTTCCTCTGCGGTGTTTCCGTCTTTGAGCTTGTTCGTTACTTGCAGCTTCCGCCTGACGTTGAACCCTGAGAGTATGAATCTGCGAGGTTATCTGTCTGTGACTGGATGTCATGCTCTCAGTCTTTTGGGGGTTATTGACATACTAGGCCAGTGCCCTGGCATTGAAATTGCTAACCAGGATGTGGTTAGTTAGATAGTGATGTGGGGGAGGGGGCGAGGATATTTCATTATACGCCCAATCAGAATTTTTCCGTATATTTTACAACATTCAAAAGACCCCCTTGTTGTTCTTGTATTCGCCTTTCTTCCATTTAGCCTTATACAACAGCACTATTACTTACATGTTTCCAGTCATTAGTCACTCTTCCTCTTTCAAATGGCTTACAACACAACCACCAGGCCCATTCCATAACGCCATCACCACCACTTTTCACAATCTCATGGACTATATCATCTACTCCAGCTGCCTTTCCATTGTCCTGACCTCTCATAGCACTAATAACCTCTTGCATGTTTCTCTCCTTCATTCCCTGATACAACACAAAGCCAATCATATTTACCTTTGCATCTTCTTCTATTCCCATATTATACAATTCATCAAAATATTCTAAAATATTCTTGCCATCTACTTTTGACCTCATTGTTCACATGTACGCTCCCATTCTTGTCCTTGATGTTCACATAGCTATTCTTCCAATGTTTCATTACCCTTTGCATTTCCTTCCAGAATAGCTTCCTTTTTCCTTCTCGATCCTCATTCATCTTTTGTTCATATGCTTTATTTGCCCTTTTTCTACTTTATTTGATCACTTGTTTCATTTCATTTTCATGGGAAAACTACAGCTCCAAACATGTTAAAAGATCTATTGGAAATTTTAATTAAACATGACCTGACAAAATTTATTCTAATCAATAGTAACTGAAGAAATACCAGCCAAGTAGTTGATACTCTCAGCTCAGATGAAAAATATCTTGTAAATAAAATGTTCTTTAGCATCCAATATGGCTTTGTTTCACATCAGCTAGCTGCTAGATCTCCAGGAAAGATTCATCATGCAAAGTGGCTGACACATTCAAATAGAATCCTTTGTCTTTGTTTCATCAAAAAGTCCTAACACCCTTAAAAACGTCATAAAATCATAATAGATTTGTTTTTTGATTAAATCCCATCCCCAAATAAGCGATGGGGCACATTACTTCCTGTGTATGATGCGGATAATCACAAGTTTGAACAAAGATCATAAGGAAAAGAATTCTTACTTTGATCATCCTGAGAACAGTTGTTAACTATGTTGACACTACATAAGGATTATCAGAGAGCAGCCATTCAGAGTATCATGCAAGCAAAGACTTTGAACCCTGATCATATCAGACACACAACTTCCCAAAACACTTAATTTTGAAGCTGAAGTTTATATCAATATGGATTGATTAGAATAACAAAATTATTAAATCTCCCCCAATTCTGCGAAAGTTAACAAATTATGTCCTTCTTCAAGCTTCATGTAAACCACTGTGAATTATTCCACCTCCCTGTCATATTAAATATAACAATCAAGAGAAAAGTGCCCTTTTTTAATTGGAAAAGTCACTGGATGTTATAATAAAAGTAGAGGTGAGAAGTGTCTAAAAGCATGAAAACTAAAATATTTTGAATAAGGTAACCTAATTTTTTCTTTGAGGGGGGCGGGTGCTAAAAAGATTCGTGAGACATGAGTAGTGGTTCCTCTGACACTAACTACAATTCTTAGCTACTCTTAAGCAGTGAAACTCTTTGAGTATTTAGTATTTGGCCTGACAATGTTTTTTCCTACATACCTCTTCGAAATATGGAAACAAAAAGGGTGCATTACATACATTTATAATTTCAATGTTTCTATGAGCAAAAATAACTCCTAGCAACATGGAAAATTGAAATGCAACCACCCCTTCCTCCTTCTACACAATGTATGATAGGTGTGGATGGTTGGGCTTTGTGAAGGGAGGTGCTTGGTGCCATCTTCCCAGGGAAGAACACAGACTGGATGACCTGCTATAATGCATAGCACCCCATCGCAATGAATGCCCAATTTGGCCTGGAAAAATTATGGGTGATCTTGTGCTTAATAGGGCTTAAAGTGGAAGGGTTAGTTTTTAGAGGCATTGCAGCATGCGAATCCCACTTTGTGCGGTGTTTGTTTGTTTGTTTGTTTTTAAATCGCAGCTGCCGCAAAATCTACCTAAACCAGTGTTCCATCCGATGAGTAACCATATCCATTGTGGTTTAGCTTCACTCGTTGTGTGGTTTGGTGTTTCTAGTCCATAAGTTGCAGTTCACCTTTAAATATGCAGAATAATCAGTTTATTTTAAATATGAGTTATACTTTGTATTCTTTTGAATGTCCTTCCCAGGCCCTTGATAGAGAAGTGCGAGGAAACATTCAGGATGAATCCGTATCCGGCGACGGCGCATCGCAAGCCACAACTCTTTCGCAAGATACGATTGCACTTATCAATCAACTTTTGCAGGTACACAAAAATTTAGAAAGAAGTTATAGCCTATTAAAATACCTGCATTCTTCCAACCCTTTTCGTCTCCCATCTTTCTTTTCCTTATCTATCCTCTTCTATGACGACACGGCTACTACTTGTCGGGCGGATGTCGATATTATCTGCTTCGTCTTGGGTGGGTAGGGCTTGCCGAGAACTGATGAGGGGGTACAGACTAAACTGGAGTGGCATTTATCCACACTGACTTCTTGGCAGGGAGCAAGGCAAAGCAGATAGGAGGCAGCACCCGGGAACAGGAAAATGCCTGACATTGCGCCCCTGCTTTTCCCATGGACTTAGTCTCTCAATGCCTCGGCGGTCGCCTCAGAATCGGACACACTCACAACGCAGCATCATCGGATCATCCTCTCCCGAACTTTTATCATTTACGTAGTTTCACTGGGTTGTCAGTTTTAACATGGACAGCCTTGTAGGATTGTGTGCCTTTCTTTCCCCAACACCTGCATTCTGCTCTCCAGTCCCAAATGCCAGCAGGAGGATATATTGCTTCATATCTACACATTTCGCTTCCTCTAACCTCACCTCTTTACAGATCTCTTTCCTTACAAACCTTCCGCAGGAAATGTCCTCGTTGCTATTTCTCTTTAATTTCGGTGGGAAAAATTGCTCTGCTATGCTATTAAAGTCGATACCGAGTTTCGTTTTCCTTTCTCTTAATTTATTTCTATGAACTTGAAACGCCTCGTATCGTATCCGGCTCAGTATCTTGAATTAATAAAATCGAGGCTGCATTCTTATGACCGTCCCATTCATTTTTTTTTATGTCTGTCCTCCGTCTCTATTTTGAATGAATATTCAATCAGGGATTCAACCAGGTTCCTTTTCTTAAGTAAATTTTAATAAATGGGTTTAATTTTCCTCCTCAGATTCTCGTGACTTGTCTCGGGGTTGTTCAGTGCCTGAGCCCCGACCTAGTTGACCTCTTATGTTGCCCCGGGATTCATTTAACTCCCTTCACCTTCGAGCTGATTGAGCCATCCATTCGAAGACAAACTGGCAACGTCCTCGTACTTCCCAATTTGGCCACCCTGGCTGACGCTCTCCATCTCTACCATACGTTAGTTCCCAAGGTAAAAGTAGATCTCATATATAATCAAAAGTGGGACCAATTTTTTATGGAGTTTGGTTTTGTAGAATTTTTTTTTCTTTACCAGGACGTGAAACATTTAACTGTTAAGAAGCCTCAGTCCTCTGGAGCTCAAGTTGACCTGACTCTCCTCATTCATTGCACTGAAAAAGCTCTTTACGTCTTTATGACTTATTGTACGATACTTATTCTCTGCCCGAATCTCTCAGCGAGAGAAGTGAGGGATATCAGAACCTTCCTGGCCGATGAAACGGTAAGTTCTCCGGGAGAAACTTGGTTAAGTTTTTATATTTGGGTGAAATCGATTTTCATTTAGCATTATCGATTGTCGTAGAATACCTCTTTTGATCACTCCACACTTGACACCACTTTTGTCGTGGTATACCTTGTGGAACGTGAAGTTCTTCTAAGAGTGCTAATTTTGTTGCTTTTAAGGAAGAGCCGTGTCAACACGTAAGGATAAGAAGGAAACACACAGGAATTCCCAAAATAAACTTATATTTTAAATTTAACAATTTACCACCCAAACACAAAACATGAACCACAGAAATACTCCGAATTTTAAAATACACAAAAATTACTTCAATTAACTTGACCCTCTAATATTGGCTAATTCGATGCTCACTTCAATTTAAAAAAAACAAACAAAACGCTAACGGCCTTTACTGGCCGCAACTACCTTTGTGGATACCCCTTGGAACGGGTTTGCATCTGACCTTGAACTCAATGAGCACTTTACCTCGGGAATGTTATTGTCTCCCAGACGCGTGTCGACCGGCCAGATGGGGGTTGCGGACGAATAACTTGAAAGCCACAACTGACTTTGGAGAGTGTGGCAGCTGGGGTCCACACTTTCGGCAGGAAGGGATATCACCACGGGATAGGGAAAGAAGGTTCCTTTCTCCTCTTCGGATTACTCTGAGGAGTAATTCGCACTGTCTAGCGATGCGCTAAGGCTTGAATACCTTGACTCCGGGGAGTGCTGGGATGGGGGGGGGGCTTCTTCAAGGGCCAGGATAGAGGAGGGGGGTTTCTCTGACGAGAATGAGTTGAACTTGAACAAGTTAACTTAAAGGTCGGTTTGGTAACCAGGAACTAGCTCGAGGATGAGCTTCTTAGTTCCAGTCTTCCTCAAGGGCGAGGCCTATCTCGGTGTTTTGGTATACACCAGGATAGAAGGGGGGGGTTCTCTGACGAGAATAAGTTGAACTTGGTTCCTCAACCAAGTTAACTTATGAGTTTGGTGTGGCCACCGGGTAACGGGCTCGAGGGGGAGCCTTTTTCCTCTTTTTTTCGTAATTCATCAAGGGCGAGGAATATCCCTGTGCTTTAGGATGCACCAGGATATGAGGAGTCTCTCTGACGAGAGTAAGTTGAACTTGAACAAGTTAACCTAGTGTTCGTTTGATAACCAGGGACTAGCTCGAGGATGAGCTGCTTCTTAGCCCCCTAGGTAGCCCTTCCTCTTTTGCAGGGGACTTCGTAGTCTGGCGACTGACGTATTCTACCTGTCCACTCTTGGTAGCCCGGCCTCAATCCGGGGACTTCGTAGCCTGGAGACTCACGTATTCTACTTGTCCAGTCTTGGTAGCCCGGCTTCAATCCTGGGACTTCATAGCCTGGAGACTCATGTATTCTACCTCGTTTTCCCCAAGTGTGTTATTTATACCTCGTCACCCTACATGGGTAGGGGTAGGAGGGGGGGGGGGCTTGTGGACAGGCCGCAGGAGGGTTGTTACTCCAACGGCTTTTCTCATCAAGTCTCAACTCTGCTCCAGCTGGCATTCGAGCTTCAGAGAAACGCGTCTCCAATTTCTTACTTGAGGTGAAATTCAATATACTCTCATAGGGGGAGATCTTGCAGTTTAAAACCGTTCGGCTTTTCCTAGCAACGAGTGGCGAGGGACTGTGGTTACGAGTTTCACCCCACGGTGCCGGGCCCGGGTGTTTTTGCGGTTACCGTCCCGTGTCTCCACTGAGAGAGAACGGGGGAGTGACTATTTCCCTACATCAATAGTTGTACAACCCATTAGACACTTTGCCCCCAGCTTTGGTCCATCTTTGGCCCAGCAGCCTCGACGAACTCCTCTGACCAGACGGGGTTCTCCTTCAGATCCGTCTTTTTGTAGGTTTTGCCTCAGTTGTACTTGTGTTGGGTATGTTGTGTTGAACTGTGTCTGGTTCCTGGTGCCAACTAAATTTGTATCGGTCATTTCAGTGCGGTATTCGAATGTTTATTTTTGCATGGGATTTGTATGTGATGTGGGAGGCATTTGTTGTTTTCTCAAATTTTAAGCGAAAACCAACGAGTGCATCTCCTGTAGAAAGCTTGTAAGAATAGATTTACAAAGAAAGTGGTGAAAATATGCGGAATAGCCTTAGATCCTCATGTACATCGTGGCTGGGAGGGCGAGAAATCCTCAACATGTCAACTGCCGCATGGTACCTAAGAGTGGTTTCTTTTGGGTTGATTCCGGTGGTATCTCTGTGATGGTGTGATTTAGACTCAGAATTTGGGCTTCCTCCGTCCTGAGCACGATTTTTGTTATTTGTTTTTGTTGTTGTTTTTTTCACTTTGGGTTGCCGTGTTTCTGTTTTTTTGCTGTTTTTCATTTTGGGGTCATTTTGAATCTAATCTAAAGATAGACTGTTTTATTATATTTCGGCGGCTATTGCCTTGTTGGTGGTCGCCAGATGACTTTTTTAAAAAAAACTTGTGGGTAATGGTTGCCCCCTGTTTAGAGAAATGTGGGATTGATTCCATGTGCATCTCTTGAATAGTATGTTCTGATTCGTTCCCCCCCGCCCCCCGCTTTCACCTACGGTATGCAGGTGATGCCACTATGTGGGACGGACGAGTATAAAAGTCTTTGTGTGGCATGGTGGTAATATGATCAGGTGTAAATCATAGTTGTATTGGTAAAGAGGGTGCGTCGCTGCTTTTGTGTGAGAAGTGGCTTGGGGCAATGATTGGGTATTAATGTGTGAGCTCGAGAATTTATGTGAATGAAGTTGATATTTGCAAGAGTGAAACTGGGTGGTTGTAGTGTATGAACTCTGTAACGATAGGGTTGAAACTGGGAGAAGTTCTGGAATGACTTTGGGATCGGCATCGATAGATAGTTATAGGAGATATGAATGAAGAAATTGTTGACAGAATAAGAGAGAGGATAATTGGAGATTTCGGTACACCGGGAGAGAGGGTGGTACATGCCTTCATTTAATGGGAGAACCTTCCCTTTCAGAGGTGTGGAAGCTTATCAAAAGGATTTCCCCATCCCCCCTCTAGCAAGACGACACCACCCTCTCGGACTTCTCATCCGTGGCAGCATCTTTTGCGACCGCTTTCTCCTCATTTTCCATTCTGGATGCCGTTCCGCCAGCATTCCCAGCATTTGGTTCTTTGGCTTAAGGCTGGAAACCCTTCTATGGGGTATTTTCGTGGAACGAGTTGCGTTTCTCTGGCTTCTTGCGCCCTTGCAAGGGGGTGGAGGGTGTAACATAGGTAATATGCCCATGCTACAACAAACCTGGAGGAGCGGCAACCCCAGTACCCCAAGAGAAACTGGTCCGTTTTTCGGGTCGTCTCTTGCGCCTCCCGCTGGGAAGTGTCCAGCATCAACGTTATCACTTAGGTGCTTCCGGAAGATGTACCCGTCACACTGCGTAAACGACTTTTCAGTCCGGTACGAGACTTAAGGCCCCGGACCTGGTTCCAAAATCTTTTTGTAATCCATCCCGACACACAGAGCACACTAAGGCAGTGAAATCTCATTCCCTGGTTCGCAGTATCCGTGTCGCTGTGGCTGCTGCGAGTCGTTATTGTCTTTTGCTCTGTTCCCGGACTTGTGTAGCTGTTGCTGGGAACGGAGTGGCGGGCCTACCCCCGACGCCGAAGTGCGCTTCCTTCTTGTTGCCTTTTATCTTTTTTTTTAGCCTTTGTGCTTTTTTATCTTTGCTATTTGTTTTTTAATCTACGGCGACTTTTACCCTAGTAGGCAGTCGCCAGATGGGCTCCCAAAATTTTTAAAAAAAATGTTGCTGGGTACGAGCGCGTTGGTGAGGAAGACAGGCTGTCAGCGTAGACTGAACAACCGGAGCGACATTCGCTCTTCAAATCAGCCTTTCGGGCTCCTTTACGAAGAAGATTGGAGACGACGTGCGGTAGTTTAGAGTTGCTTGCCATTGCGCTTCATTGGAGATCATTCTCTCGGTGGTCGCCAATATAACTCTTTATTTTTTTTAAACCCATTGCGCCCTAGTTTTGCCTTGGAACCCCTCCCCGCAATGCTTCGATGGTATCAATTCATATTTTGTCGTCTTCGAATCGGACACACTCGGGTTTCAGCACCATCTGATGGAACGTTCCCCTGAACCTTTCTGCGAAGACTGATACCACAGACCGTATGACACATTTTTGTCGCAAGTCCTAACCTAGTCTGGGAGAGCTTCGTGCATGGTACTTGTCGCAATACCGTGACGAGCGGCGTTACCACCGCCTTGTCCCTCGTGCTAGGGTCGGGCTCCTGCGTACCAGACTGGTGTTATAGAATCCTTGGAGAAGGCAGGTTTTAGCGATACTAGTCTCATGTGGGTGAACCTTCCCTGGGGGACCTAAACTTCAAGATTTCAATTCGTTTCGCACAACTTAGGGTTAGCGCGCTCAATCTCGCATGGGTTACCCTGTCTAAACTTATACCTGGTACCCGGAGGAGTGGCACTAGGGAAAGCCTGGCTCAATGGGTTAAATGGAACTCTCTGACATTGGCCGGGGAAGCTGCTGCATTCCCATTTCCCTACAAGTATCCCCCTCTTTATTTTCGCTCAGGAGAGATGGGTAGTGTAGCCGGGGGTAACACCAGTGCTGGGGAATGATAATAGATGGTCACTCACCCTACTTCTTAGTGGACTCTCTCTCTCTTTATTCTTTATTGCGTCCCCTTGTCTTCCCCCTTCCAACCTTTGTTCTTACTATCCAGAGAGGTTTGGGCGTCTCGCGCACTTTTGTGCTCTTACCATAACCTAGCCGAGTGGCACGATATATCGTGATGTCCCTACTTGCTGCGAGGGCTGAAAGCCCGTTGTTGGGTGAGGGGGGTGCACATATGAATGAAGTGGATACGCCGTCATCATACTCTATGGTTTAAAGCTCCAGGGCAAAGTCGCCATTATGGCTGGTCGGGTTGCCAAGGCTCAAATCTGCAGGTAATGAATATGCGTAAATGATCACATTCTAGATGTTTCCGATCTTAGGAATTTTTTCTTTAACCTCCCAAGGCATTAAGAGGTCATAGTATCTACTTTCCATGCGTCTTTTGTTTTCTGACTTTGGTCATGGTGACAATTGAAAGCAGTAATTGGCGTCCGCAGATGGATGGAGAAGCGCGTTCTGGTCTCCCCTAAGTGTCGAGGAGGGCGACGAAACCAGAGGTGGAAGTGCTTCCCTCCACCCTTCCACAAGCGGCAAAGGGGTTTCACCTTTGCCATTTTCAGAGCTGCCACCTGGCTACTTCACCTCTGAAATAGAGACCCCCTCCCCTGTTTTTTACCATCAGGAACTCGTCGTAATTCCGAGAGGAGAGGGAATTTCCCCCCTCATTTGGTTACGAGTTGGGAGGTTTCTCCCCGCAATCCCCATTGTACAGAGTCGTCTCCAGGCGACTGTCGAGCTTTAATGGCGCCAAATTTAAACAAGTGTCGAGGAGAGTCTCACTCCCGAAAGGGCCCCAGATTGACCGGTGACACCCCCTTATGTCGGTGTAGTCCACTAATCCCTGCCACCCCCTTTAATAGATATAGGTTTCATGACCTTGCTGATAGCCGGTATGCCTCCTCCCAACTCACCCAATGGGGGTCCGGCATTCCGCTCTTGACGATTTTATTTCTTCATTAGAGTGAGGAAATACTCTGTAATATATGTGTATGGCTGGATCGAACTGTGTGTTCCGAAGTGGTATGTGTATATAAGAAAAATCAATTGAAATAACTTTTGAAGAGAATATGCGAGAGTAAGTGAAAAGGTGCGCGAAAGGTGGGTTGATTGTGTGAATGAGTGTTTCACAGAGAAAGGACTGACCGAGGAGTAAGTAGATGATAGGTGTGCATGGAGGAAGTTTGTGAGGGAGCGTGTTTATGCCCACAGATGACCCCTGACGACGAGATAATAAGCAATCACTATTAATGACCATGACGGCGTGGACAAAATGCTTGATAAGCATTGGGGGATGGGGGGTTAGTGGTGGTGCTCGCTGACCCCTCTAATAGGAAAGTGGGAATGTTGAAGTGAATCTGATATTGACGCCTTATTTTGCATTATATAAACAATAATCTTCAAGTTCGCAATTGCAACATAATTGTCAGAAAATGGCGATATGTTGTTTTTTGTTTTGTATTTTATTTTTTGCGTTCTATCACCGATTCTCACCGTATGATTCACATCTCGGCGCGGATCATAAGGTTTAACCGTGTTAGAGCCTCGAAATAAGGGTGGGGGAGGTGGCCTCATTTGCCATTAGCCCTTGAAACGACATTAAAATGCTTATATCCGTGACTCTGAAGTAGTTATAATTTCCGTTTCAAGTCGCTGCTCTTCTAAATTCTTCTAAATCTCACTCCCCTAGTTAATAGGTACATATTGGCATACTCAAATTCCACGGCATAAAAAAAAAGCCTACGAGAGAAAATAAGTAGTGTAGAAAATATAATCACTTAGCTGAATGGAAACGCCTGATGTAAAAACCTGTGGTTCGATTCCCAGAAATGTGCTCCCTATTTTTTTTATATATAATTTTGCTACCGTAAGCAATTTGTAGGATCGAATCTGCTCACCCTGTTAAAGTCCGCCTATTTCATTCATGGGGCGATATTCTTATACCTGAACTCTTTTTTGTTTACAGAGCAGTTTCTTCAGTTACTGGACTGGACGACGTTCTGTAAGCACTCCGTCAACGACGCCATTACCGTTGGGTCTTAAATTGGCATATCTGGAGTATTTCCAGAATTGTCGCGAGATCCTAACTTCCCTTTGTAACCTCAAAAACGAAATATAATTTCTTCGTGTCCCAATAATATGTTGTTTGAAATGCTACTTTCGGTAGTTATTTCCTCCACCATGTGTTTTTGGTCGAAACGACCTAATAGTTGTACAGTTGAATTGTTCTTTACTGCCGATCAATTTTTACCATTTAAATATATTTTTTTATATATATTTTAATAAAAGAGGGTTGTCTTTTGGATGTGAATACTGTATCCTTTATTATTTGTCGAATTAACTTGTTTTCGTTATTCCAAGCACATGGGGAAAGCGTAGGAGAGGCTTTATCATAACAACATCCGCTAAACCGGTCGTTGGTGTGAAACATTACAATATTATGGTAATCAAACGGGTGAAATTTAGTGGAAATAGTAAGGGAAGGGAGAATAAAGTATCGCTAAGCCAGGCAGGTTATTTAATGCAGGCAAGGGATGATTATACCAGAGAATGTTCCCAATTTGACATTTAGACCCAGATCATGAGTCTACGCAACTTAATGTGTGTTTTAGTACGTGTTTTCACCATCAATTTGCGTCTTTCGATGTCTATAATAGTTAGGACCTGCATCTTGACGTGGGGTCCGAACAACGGGTGAAGTTAACCGGTGCATAGAGTAGATTTTTTTTATCCATTCGCCTTAACCATCTGTGTATCTTTTGACCATCATTGAATGATCCGACCATGAGGGGGGGCAGCGTTGGAGTATTTGAAAAAAGGCTTGAGTTTGACCCATCAGTTGTTGGAAGGATGAATTAAGTCCTTAAAAATTGTAACCTAGTCGAGTTTTTTATAACCTTGTCTTCATATTAATAAAACTACACTTGTGCACAAAAGATACACAATCAGGCGAGGGGATCAAATTTGGTCATTTTGTGTGTCTCGGATTAAAGGGGGGGTAGCCGAGGTCATGGAAACTGAAGAAAGCACCATTTGGACGGTTATATAACATAATATTCATGGATGACAAGGGCCTATCAAAGGATATTCGAGTCAATCCCCACCTCAACATCCCTCCATAAAATAGATCCACAGGATAGTGTCCATAATATCACCTTGAAGTTATCACAATTAGCCCCGCAAGGAGCACGGCGATGTTTATAGCTGGCTGCTGTGCTGACGGCCTCAGCGCCTCTTCCGGACCCAGCTTAGCCTCATTCCCGCCTTCCACGACACTAACACTTCTCCCTCAAAGCATTTAGTTTGATTAGATAGAGCTGCTCGCTCTCGACACGGGCTTGTAACTAGACGCAGGGAAGCTTGATTCTTTGGGGGACACGCTAGTTTGCCCCCCCTCCCCCCAGTGGATATTAGCAACTACCAACCCATCCCCTCGTGCCCACTTTTTTAGGGCTGCCAAGAAGACAGAACTACGACACTACTTATTGATTTGGAGAAGGCTTATAATACCTCAGGGTGAAGGTATCTACAGAATAGAGGCGAGGTGACTACTCCCTATTATATATAAATTTATGTGTGATAATCCCGCGTACAGTTGGTCTATCCATCTCCAGCCCAACTTAACAGGAAGAGGGTCTCCCGCAGGAAAGTGACCTCAGTGTCACTCTTACCCTGACCATCAACCATATCACTACGATACAACTGGAAGATGTTCTCGGTACAGTCTACGTAGACGACCTTCCTATCTCTTTTGGTGCGGTCTAGATGCCAACACGAGCGTCGAATCCAACAGGCATTAAACCGCATCTCTCGCTATGTCGAAGCGCACAGGTTTCGGTTTTCTTTAGACAAGGCTAAGGTGGTGCTTTTCTGCCGCCATGCACGGTTCCTAAACGTGGCTCGCCTCGAAGTAGTGGAATCGCAAAGTTTCCCTGGTATTGTTTTCCACCGACCCCTCACCTAGGAAACTCAAAGTCGCATCCTTATGGTCCATTGTACCCGTGCCATAGACATTCTTGGTTCCGTGACGTTGAGCACCTGGGGTTGTAATAGGCCTACTGCCTTATTTTTCCAACGATCATTCAAAGCTTAACCGGATGAGAGTTTCGTGCATCCGCAGCCGAGTGTGCATTGTAGAAGGTGGACTCGATCTGCCTGGCGGCTGATGCCTTCTGCACGTCCCTCATTGAGTTCTTACTTTTCGATGCGGTGGAGATAACATTCGCTCCGCGCCAGGTGCAATGCATTATGCGTCTGTAACTTAGAATCCAACGCCTCCCTCAGTCCTCAACGTCCCTCACTACATCCGCGGCCGATCTCGACGGTGCCTATTTTGTGTTGAGTTTGTGGACATGTGAAGATTGCTGAGAATGTGCTCGCCAAAGAGTCAAGCGACGATGACCGGGCGACCAGACCAGCGTTTCGCTGTTCCTTACACAGACCACGATAAGAATCAGAGTTGCCTGGCAAAGAAGATGAGACGCGGCCGAGGAGAACGTAAAGATGTGTTCCATCGCGCCGTGACTCTTCCCATGGATCTACCCCCTGATACCGCTACAGTTTCAGGTCGCTTTCCGTCTTCTTCGAATTGGGCTTACTCGCGGGATGCAACGCCATTTGATGGAGCACTCACTTGCACCCTACTGCGAGTACAAGTTGGCTCCCAGACTTTTCGGCACATTCTTATTGGATACCCAGTCTGGTTAATCTTATACAACCTAAGCTCAATCTCTCACGCGCCTCCCGTAAGGGGCGCGGCGATTTGCCATCCTGGCAGCCGTGCTGATGGGACTCAGCACCCCATCCGACCCCAGCTTAGCCTCTTCTTCCTTCAAAACACTTGTTTCCTTGCTTTTCATACAACCTCTCCCACAACTTTCTCTGGTCAGCCTCTAAGTTGGCAGGGTAGATGCTGCCCTTCTTCTCATCAACCATCCCGGATCGGGGCTGAGGGGAAGGGGACAATGTTCCCTAACCCCTGAGCTCCGGTCTGGGGGGGTTGGTTTTTAACAACCTACTTCATCCCCACCCATACCTTCCTCACATCCCTTTTCCTCTCCTCTTTACAATCTATATATTTTTACGCCGTGTCCAAGGTGGAGCCGCCATGCCGATGGACTGCCAGGCCATCAGGCGGGAGGGGTGGTCCCAAATGGTGGCGCCTAGCTCTGCCGGGCTTGTAAGCACCTCTCGCAGTGCGAGCAACTGCGAGAGGTGATGAGCTATTGCGTCTCGTAGCACAAATAGGGTCACCATGCCCAATGATGATAAAATAAACAATCTCCCCCTAATTCCCCCTTGCTCATCGACGGAGCCGCCCTCGGGCAGCTCCACCAAAAAAATGGGGGTATCCCCCCCCCCTGTGCTTGCGCAGGGGACCCTCCATATTTCTCTAACCGGAGAGGAGGCTTACTCCTCTCTACGCCTACGGGTGAATGGGACTCCCCTCCACCCCCTTCTCTCAAGGTGCTTTCAGGCACCTCCCTATTTCCGGCGGCAGTCCCTTCTTTTCTTTCTAAGGGAACTGCCAAGAAAGCCAGCAGGCAGCCCATTGCCGACCGCCCCTCGTGTAAGCGGCTCGGTAGGGCAAACCCCCTTAGGGGGGAGAGGGAAGCCAGGCCCCTTCGGTCACTTCCCTCAAAAGACCTGCTGGCAAGAATACTAAACCTTGCCGGGGTCAAGGTCTGTGCCTCCCCACAAAAGACTCATGACGCTGCCAAGGGGACCTGGGAGGGGATGGCCAACTGGAGGCCCCTCCTGTGATAGACATGGTCCTTGAGGAAACTCAGCCTCGGAAGGTAGGGACTTCCATGGGGGAGAATCCGGGCTCGGTGCCAAGCACCGAACCCGAATCCGCCCCTATGCAAGGTCCTCCACAAACGGCTGGGGATTCTGAGGAAGTACAAGGAGGGGAGGGATCTCCTCCGGATGATGCCCCTGCGCCCACCAGGAGCTTCTCCATTTCTGAGAAGGACCTGGCTGAGGCCGGTCCATCTGGCCTAGGGGCTTCTACCGGCGGAGATGAGAAGCGGGTTTATTCCCCGCCCTCCTCTCCAAAAAAGAAAAGGACGAAAAAGACTAAGAAGACTCGAGGCTCATCTCCATCCGCGGGGGCTACGGGGACGGATGGGTCTGCTGCCACTTTGGCAAGCGACCAAGCCAAGACCGGCACTTTCGGCCCCCCGGTTGCGGAGCCCCTGACTAAGACCAAAAGTGCACAGGGCGGAGCCTCGATGACATCGGGGCCCCTCATTCAGAGGTTACCTGGCGTTTTCGAGCCCGCTGGCTTCAAGCGCTTTCTCGTTATTCGCTCCACTGATGGCACCATGTTGTCCAAGGGATGCATGATCCATCAGAGGAGAGGATTAGCTAGTGCAATTGGTAGAGAGCCGAAGGTGACCCTTTTCTCGGACGGGAGCCTAGTGGCGAATCCCGCCGAGGCGACCAGGATAAGTGCTCTTCGGACACTTCATGGCACCCCGGTGAGTGTGACGCCGCACTCTACCATGAACTTTGTGAAAGGAGTAGTTTATGCGAGGGAACTCGTTGACTACTCCATTGAGGACATCACCCTAGAGCTGGCTGACCATGGGGCGGTCAAGGTCGAACGTGTGATGAGAACACAGGTAGGGGTCTCGAGGCCCACCCCTACACTCTTCGTCACGTTCGACTGTGACAAGCTCCCTGAGTCGGTGCGTGCTGGTTGATACCGCTACCGCGTGAAGGCATTCATGCCACTTCCGCGGTTGTGCTATTACTGTCACCGCTTCGGCCATACGAATCGCTCATGTAGACGTGATAAGTCGGGGTCACCCGAAGTATGTGTAAATTACTCCAAGGTCGCACACGATGAGTCCAAATCGTGTGTGGCCAAATGTGCCAATTGCGGAAAGCCGCACCCCACTTCTTTGAAGCAATGTGGTGCATATCTCCTTGAGAAAGAAATCCTGGCCGTTCAGGCCCAGCATCGACTCTCATTCCGCGAAGCTAAGGACTTGGTCCTGGCGCGCCTGGCTCCACCTGGGACGTCATATGCCTCAATAGTTAGAAAGGCACCCTCTGCTCCTGGCCCATCCAGGCCAACGAGCACGGTTGTTTCCGTGCCCATTCGTAGCCCTTCTGCGGGCTCTACCCAACCCGGGCGCTCCCCTGGTAAAGCTGACGGCAAAAAGGGTTCATACCCAGCCCCGGCTAAAACCAGGGCTTCCCCCTCTTCCCACAGCGTGGCCGTTTCCCGTAAGGCGAAACGGCCACGCGCCTCCACCGAGTCGTTAGACTCACAGGAGGCAACACCCCTGAAGATGGTCGCTAGGCCATCTTAGGGGGTTCCTAAAGCTGTTCGCCGAAAGGAGGTTTGGCTCCTTCGCCCACGCCATGAGGTGGAGCGAGTGGCTCGGAGACGGTGGTTCCTCGAAAAGAGGGCCCCCCGCCTCCGAAGCCGAAACGCCCGCCTAAGGTTTCGAGGCGGAGGGAGGAAAAGACTCGCATGGCGAGTCCAACCTCCGCAAATAAGTCCTCGAAGGCAACAGCGCCCAGGGTTCTTCTCCCGGAAGCGTACGGCCATTCCCGTGAGGGTCTTCTGTTCGAGGATGGCCCCTGCGTCTCCTCCGAGCTATGCCTGGAGGGCATATTCCTTCAATAGAATTGCTGTGGACTCTTGGCCAACTGGGAGGAGCTGCAGAGGCTTGTCTCATCCCGTTCCCCGTTAGCTATCTTTTTGCAGGAGACCATGCTAGGCGCGTGCTCCCTGCCTGCCCTCCCAGGGTATAAGGGTCTTGCGACCCCACCACCATGGGATGGCGGGGCTGGGGGATGCGCGGTTTACACCCGGCATGATGTCTCCGTTCTTCCTTTCTCTTTAGATACCTCCTTTCAGGCAGTGGCTGTGCAGTTGCACCTGGATAGGAGGTATACTATCATTTCTGCGTACATTCCACCGTCAGCTGACTTCGACGCGAGAGACTTCCGCCGCGTCGTGGCACGGTTGCCGAGGCCCTATCTCTTGCTTGGAGATCTGAACGGCAGGCATCCTTTCTGGGGAGATTACTCCATAAATCCCAGGGGACAAGTCCTTGCCGATCTGATCGAAGAGCTTGAGATGGGTGTCCTAAACGTGGATGAGTTTACGCATCACTGTCCGAGAACCGCTTCATTTTCTTGCCTTAACCTATCTTTGTACTCTTCAGATGCACAGCCTGATTTTGATTGGGGGGTGGTCGATGACCTCCATGGTAGTGATCACTTTCCCATTCAAATATCATTTTCAGGGCAACTGCCGCCTGAGAGACCACCTCGGTGGTGCTTGGCGCGGGCGCGGTGGCCTGCATTTCAGGAAATGACTGAATTCTCTATCTCAGTCGAGGAGTTTAGGTCGGTAGATGAGGCCGTTGAATTCTTCTCCGGCAACCTCATCGCCGCGGGCCTGACTACTATTTCTAGGACGCTGGCCGTTTTGCACGCCGACCACTCGCATGGTGGTTGGCCGAGTGTGAGACGGCCCTCAAACAGAAGCGTTATGCCTACATGCGCTATAAGCGCCGCCCGAACGATTTTACTGTCGCTGAATTTCGTCGGGCTAGGGCTAGGTTCCGGTATATTTCGAAGCACGCCTGCTGCTCTTCTTGGCGGGCATACGTGTCTTCACTTAACGGGAAGACCCTTTTAGCTGAGGTGTGGAAGCGAGTAAAAAGGATTCGGTGCAAGTTCTCGCAGGACCCCCCTCCAGTTATCCAGGAGAATGGGACCGCAATCTCGGACCCCACGTCCGTGGCGGAATCCTTAGCGACCGCTTTTTCCGCATTCTCTAGCCGTGATGCTGCTCCGCCAGCATTAAATGCACGTCGTGATGTCGCGGAAAGCCGCTGGCTGGACTTTAACTCCAGAGGCGGAGAACCCTTCAACGACAAGTTTACTGTGAGTGAGTTGCGTTCCGCTCTCGCTTCGTGCGCAGACACCGCCCATGGTCCAGACGATGTCTCGTACGCCATGCTTCGACACCTGGGTGAGCGAGGCATAGCCTTTCTGTTAGATTTGTTCAACAGGATTTGGGTGAAGGGTCTTCTCCCAGGCGCCTGGCGAATTGCTACTGTGCTCGCCTTTCGCAAACCGTGGAGAGATCACTCTACTCCGACCGGTTCCCGCCCAATCTCTCTAACCTCTTGCGTGTGCAAGTTGATGGAGAAATTGGTAAATGTTAGATTAGCCTTTGTTCGTGGACAGCGGAGGCCATCTGTCTTCCGCACAGTGCGGCTTCCATAAGTTCCACTCCACGTCGGATGCTCTGCTCCGACTTGAAAATGCCGTCTGCGAGGCTTTCCTTCGTAGACAGCACTACGCCACGGTCTTTTTCGATCTGGAGAAGGCCTATGATACCGCATGGTGATACGGTATCATGAAGACTCTCCACACGATGGGGGCGAGGGCACGCCTTCCAATGTTTATATCTGAATTTTTGCGAGATCGTCGATTCCGCGTACGGTGTAGGGGCAGCCCTCTCCGGCCCAAAGGAGCAGGAAGAGGGTGTCCCGCAGGGAAGTGTTTTCAGGGCCACACTCTTTGCCCTGAGCATCAACGGCATCACCTCGGTGCTGCCGGAAGAAGTTCTCGGTACGCTCTACGTGGACGACCTTTCGATCTCTTTTGGCGCGGCCCAGATGCCAACTCTGGAGCGTCGACTCCAACAGGCATTGAACCGCGTCTCTCGCTATGCCGAAGCGTACAGGTTTCGGTTTTATTTGGCCAAGACTAAGTGGGTGCACTTCTGCCGCCATCCACGGCTTCACCCCGACCCAGATTTGTTTCTTAATAGGGTGCGCCTGGATGTGGTTGAGTCGCATCGTTTCCTTGGTCTTGTATTCGACCGACGCCTCACCTGGGAGGCTCATATTCGCAGCCTTAGGGTCTCTTGTACCCACGCCATGGACATTCTCCGTTCCGTGACGTTCAGCGCTTGGGGCGCTGATAGGGCTACTGCCTTACATATTTATCGATCCTTTGTTCGTTCGAAGCTCGACTACGGATGCGAGTTTTATGCATCGGCCACCGAGCGTTTATTGCGGAAGGTGGATTCGATCCACCACACCGGCATTCGCCTTGCGACCGGTGCCTTCCGCACTTCCCCTATTGAAAGCCTGTTGGTCGATGCTGGGGAGATGCCATTCGCTCTGCGCTGCGTGCAGTGCATCACTCGCTTGTACGCGCGAGCCCGGCGCCTCCCTCAGTCGCCAACAGCTCTCACTGAATCCGCAGCTGATCTCGATGGTGCCTATGCCGCCGAGAGACGCTAGTCATACCCTAAGCCCTTTGGGTTTAGGGCTAGGAAACTCCTTCGAGAGGTAGATAGAGCTCTCGGGCCGGTGGTGCCCCTGGTTCGGCCCAGGACGTTACCCTGGAGGGTACCACATTTGGCTATTAGTCGCCACGCCTCGGCTCCCAAAGCTTATACTGCGCCGGATTATTGCGTTCGACCTTTTTAGAACACATCTCGTGTCATGCTGGAACCGTGCCAGTGTATACGGATGGCTCCAAGTCCCAAGAGGGGGTCGGCTTCCACGCCGTATCCACTCTATTTGAAGTCAGCGGGGCTGTACCAGGCGCTGCGTCTGTCTTCACGGCCGAGCTGATGGCAATACACCACTCGGTACGGGAGATTACGCGACGTTCCCGGTTTGGAGACCGGATTGTGATCTATAGCGACTCACAAAGCGCCCTGAGTGCTCTCCGGGCATTGGAATCTCCGCATCCCCTGATTCGCGATATCCGTGACGCCACGGTTTTGGCGAGCCGGTTGGATGTCGAGATTATCTTCTGCTGGGTTCCTGGACATGTAGGATTTGCATGGAATGAGCGCGCCGATGAGGGCGCCAAAGAGTCCGCAAGGACTCTGCGACCGGACCAGCGTTTCATTCTTCCTCACACCGACTACATGGCAGGAATTAGGGCAGCTCCTCGGACTGCTTAGCAAAGAAGATGGGAGACGGTCGAAGGAAACTTAAAGTTGCGTGCCATTGCGCCGCGACTGTTCCCATGGACCTATCCCCCAATGCCGCGACGGCTTCAGTTCGCTTTCTGTCGTCTCCGAATCGGACACACTCCTCTGACGCATCGCTATTTGATGGAGCGCTCGCCTGCGCCCTATCGCGACGACTGCGTCGTCCCCCAGACTTCTCGGCACATTCTTGTCGAATGTCCTAGTCTGGGTGATCTTCGCGCACGTTACCTGTCCCGGTACCGGAATGGGCGGGGTCGCTACCGCCTGTCCTTTGTACTCGGGACGAGTGCGTGCACATTGACTGGTGGACTTGTTGACTATTTGGGGGAGGCCGGCCTTCTCCCTTTCATTTTACTCAGTTTAGTTGTTGTTTTTGTTATTGTTTTGTTATTGTTATTTCTTTTTATTGTTGTTTCCTGTTCAAATTTCTTAAAGTAGCCTAGAATTAGGCTTTTTGTTTACGGTGACTTATGCCTAAGTGGGCAGTCGCCAGATAGCCCCCCCCCCAAAAAAAATTTCACGCGCCTTTCAAATGAGACCATGTTTAATGCCCTTAGTCTCTATACATATTTAAGGTTCCTCAGGAAAAGTGTCATCTTTGTTGACATCCTTTGCACAGACTCGAACAGATTGATATAATGTCTAAAATGTAGGATCATTCCTGCATTCAATACTCAAGATGTGGCCTAACATACGAGTTATAAAGTCTAAGGATAAGCTTACTTTTATAGCTAAAATTTCTCTTAAAAAGCTCAACACACTTCGATTTATTAATTTTTCTCAATGCATTGCTTATGCAACCTCAGTGGCCTGTCAATTACTAGTATAGCTATTGTGATGATTGGTTTAATGACAAACTTGCCTAGGTAGCAGCCATTAAACCCTCCTATATGAATTTAAAGATAAAAATGAGTTGAAAGAGAAAACGTGATGGAGGATAACTAATTCAGCCGGGAAGATTTCAAAATCGTGACCAATAAAATAATCACAAATCAGCACGTGATCTTCGAATGCGTGAAATTCCTAAGGAAAAAAAAAACCGATAGCCCAAGCGCTTTCGTTGTCAAACCTTCTTCAGGGGCAAGTACAAAGATAAATGCCTCTGAAATGATTTATCTTTGTAATTGTTATTCGTGTGATTTTTTATGTTAATAAATCAGCCTAAATAGCGTTTCGAAAACCATAACCATAAATTTGTTTGATCGAAGTTGTCGCCTGATAGTTTTTAGGCCTAAGACGACAGCGAAATAAATTTTGAAATAATGATCTGGGTTTTAAGAAAAACAATTAACCGAATATAAATATATTCATAGAATCAACGAATGTACAATGAGATAAGTTCGATCAGGTATACAATGTAAGATATGGTAAAAATATGATTTACAGTAACAAGATGCGAAGAGAATTGAAGTATGTGAAATAAATATGAAATAATATGATGGAATAATATGGTGACTATGATGGACTGTGAATTAAGGGCTGCAATATGAAAAATAAATATAATTAGGACCTACTCTCGTATGGTCACTTGTAAAGAATTGTGAGGAAATTGGAATTAACTAAGTATGATTTGTTCGGAGGTAAATGAATAATTGTAAAAGGAATGGCTACCGACCTTTATACGAAGAATGGTGAGAGGCGAATGGGTAAGAATATTGTTCCAGAAGGTCAAGCTGAAAGCGTGTGTTTGTTTGTTTGTTTTTGTGTGAAATTTTAATAGATGTTGTTTGAAACAGTAGTACGTTAAATGAATTGACAAGTAAAATAAATGAATTAATTAATTGTTAAGTTGTAGATAAAATATGGTTTAATTTACAAAAGTTGAGTAAAATAATTGAACGATTAAGTTGACAAAAGTAAAAGAATTGTATGATATGGATTTTACATAATAATTGATATATATATATATATATATATATATATATATATATATATATATATATATATATATATATATATATATATATATATATATATATATATGAAATGAAAAACTCACAAAGTATCACGTGAGGGTGGCAAATGAAAAATGAAAAGTACTTGGAAATACCTTTTCATTCTTTCCTGCGGCATATTGCATTCATATATATATATATATATATATATATATATATATATATATATATATATATATATATATATATATATATATATATATATATATAATACCCCCCAAAGAGAGTTACCCAACCCGTTACAAAAAATATTACGCTAACCCAGATATCCTCGAGGCTTTCTGACAATGCGACCAGACCGTGTGATGACACCGGAGGGCTTGCTACGATTGCTGGGAATGGCACAAAACGCGGGCGAGGCACTATAACTAACAAGAGTGGACGGATTGATAGTGATTCGTTTCGGTGACCTCTCCGAGCTGGCGTCTGGCCATAGCATGACGCTCTGGGCCTGGCTTGCTGGTTGCGGGGTGACCAGAGGTGAAGGGATGGTCTCCTGACTGGACAGCTCTGACGACGAGGATTCCTGCAACAAAGGAGGAGGTGGCAGCAATCGGGAAAGAGATGGAGATATGGGTGAGGTAGTAGAGGTTGGGTTTGAGATTAGATGATGATGAGTTAGGGAAATCACTGGACCATTATTAGAGATAGTAGAAGAGGAAAATGAAGACTACTCAGAATAAACAACATCAATAAAGGCAGGTTTTAAACGAGCCAGAGAAACATTATCCTGCTTGGCACCAAACTGCAGTACATAGAATTTTGGCTTCCTAGAGATGACGAGAAAAGGTCCGTCATAAACGGGTTCGCAATGAGGAGCGAGTAGAATCGCGACGCACAAAGACATGGGAACAAGTTGACATCTTTCGGCACGAAAGGTCTCTGATTAGCAGGCACTCTAGAGGCGGTAGGCTTAACCTCAGCCATTACCCGTTCAAAATCGTGTACATAAGAAGCAGGATTGAGGTGAGGAGGTAGAGGTCGATCAGGAGAAGAAAAGAACTCACCAGGAAGACGAAGTTGAGTACCGTAAACTAGTTCCGTTGCAGAGCAGGCCAAGTACTTTTTTAAGGACGAACGAATGCCCAACAGAATCAAAGGTAGCTTGTCCACCCAAGTGAAGTTTTGATCGGTGGAGCGTAAGCTTGCTTTGAGCTTCAGACGCAAACGTTCGACGGCTGAGTTGCTTTGGGGGTGGTAGATTGTGGTGCGAAGGCGAAAGGAACCAAGCACTGCCATGAGTGCATTCCATTGGTGAGATTCAAATTGGCTGCCACGATCAGTCATGATCGTTGAGGGAACACCAAAACGAGCAACCCATGTTGAGGCGATGCTCGAGTGACTGTGGAAGCTCTGATGTCCGAGATAGGAACTACCTCTGACCAACGAGTAAAACGATCGATCATGGTGAGAAGATAATTGCAACCAAGAGAGTAAGGGAGAGGACCTACTAGATCTACATGAACGGCGTCAAAACGCGACGAAGGAAGAGTAAAAGAGACCAGAGGAGGTTTTGTGTGGCGATGGACTTTGGCGTGCTGGAATCGCAGGCATGAGCGAGTCAAGTTTGCCACGTCGGCATTCATACCTGGCCAAATGAAGCGTTGGGCAACGAGCTTGCGTGTGGCATTGACACCAGGATGAGAGAGACCGTGAATTTGGTCGAAAATATGCCGACGGGAAGCTAGAGGAATGAGAGGACGAGGACAGTCAGTTATGAGTAGTCAACCAGGATGCGCCTGGAAGGACTGTCCGACAAATCAATCTCACGAACGACGAGTTGAGAAGAGTGATGAAGCGTTTACGTGTCTTCATCTTGTTACTGGGCAAGCGCTATTGCCGCATGTTCGATGGTCGCAATGCAGTAGAGTTGCATGCCCGAAATCGCTGAAATGCGTGAGAGCGCGTCTGGTACGACGTTTGAAGAACCAGGAACATGGCGAATATCGTTCCTCAACTGCAGGATGAAGTCAAGATGACGAGTGTCAACTACAGTGGGTACTGAGGGAGTACTACGAGAAGAACAAGCACGGACCAAAGGCTTATGGTCCGTACAAATAGTAAAGTCACGTCTTCCCAAGTATTGTCGGAAGTAACGGGTTGCGAGGTATATTCCGAGGAGCTCGAGAGAGAACGTACTATACCTCTTTTGAGAGTCTGAAAGAGAGCGAGAGAAGGAAGCCAGAGGTTGCCATTGGTCACCAAATTTGTGCTGCAATGTTGCACCTACCTGAGTTGAGGATGTGACGGAGGCAACGCTGATGGTGACTCCTGGAGAAGGATGGGCCAATTCAAAAGCTCGAGCAATAGCCTCTTTGGTGCAAGAGAACGAATCGCACGCTTCAGTACACCATTCAAGATGAGAGTTATTTGTGGCCTTGCTGAGCAGAGAGTTAATAGGTTGCATGACCTTGGTACAATTGGGTATTAATCTGTGATAAAAATTAATCATGCCACAGAAACGCCTAAGTTGTTTGCGTGATGTGGGCCGAGAAAAGTTGCGAAACGGTAACTTTATCTTCGAGTGGGCTAATCCCTGTACTCGATACAGGGTGACCCAAGACGGGGAGTTGGGGGACACCAAAAAGACACTTGGAAGTGTTGAATACACTACCGTACTCTTCCAGTGGAGCGAAAACCTGACGAAGGTGAGACAGGTGCTCCTCTAAAGGCGAAAATGCTATCAGGGGGTCGTCTCTGTAGCAGAAGACAAAAGGCAGACCTCTTAGAACCTGATCCATAAAACGTTGGAAGGTCTGACCATTGTTACGAAGACCATTAGGCATCCTTTTCATGACGAAGGAATCAAATGGCGTGGTGAAAGCGGTCTTTGGGATGTCATCTGGATGAATAGGGATCTGGTTAAGAGCACGTACTAGATCGAGTCCACAAAAGATCAACCAACCGAAAAGAGTAGAATCGAAATCGTACAGATAGGACGGATGATATCTATCGGGGATAGTACAGGCTTTGAGCCGCCTGTAATCACCTACAAATCTGTACTCACCGGGGGGTATATTTGGGTACAATATGAAGCCGAGAGGCTCCAGGAGAATTCGAGGGGCTAGCTATGCCAGCTTTCACCATGAAGATGAACTCCTGCTTCATTAAGGCGAGTTTATCTCGGGCTAATCAGGCGGGAAAATACAGGCCTTCAAGTCATCATCTATCCGGTGAACCACATTGTGTTGAATAGGCCTGTCTTTAGAAGATGGTATGCTAATTGCAGGAAATTCCTGTAGCATGCGCTGAAACTGTGGATTGGCTGAATGAAACTGGATAGAGAGAAGGGAACTATGTGACAGGAAAAATGAGCCCGAAACTGTGAGCATTGTAGTGTGATCAGTCAGCTTGCGGTTATGAGAGTTGACCAAATGGTCGTGAGCAGAGAGAACATATAGGCCCAGAATAGGAACGTCGACCTCGGCAACAATAAAGGTCCATCAAAAACTATACGGAGGCCGAGAGCCAACTGAAGGATGCGCCTTCCATAAGTCCGAGGAATTAGCGGCTTTAAAGACAAGCTCAGAGGGGGAACAAGCTTTATCGTCCAGTGGCGCTGGAATAGCACTACATTAAGCACCAGTGTCAACCTAATATTACAAACCAGAGAGTGGGTCATGAATGCAAAATGGTGGATCGACCTGAGATGAAGGAACGGCAGAGGTGATAGATCCATTGATCACTTGCGTTTTCAGTTGAAATTAGTTGAAGAATTTGAATTAGAATCAGAAGAATGAGTTGGGCCATTAGTTTGGGGAGAGGGAATAGAATGTTGAGGTGAAATTGGTGGAATAGCGTTAGATTGAGGAGTTACTGGTTGTAAATATGGGAAGGGATGTATACATTTTACGGCTTATGCACCATATTTGTTGTGGCACCAGCACCAATTAGTTGGTTAGATGAAAGTAACATTATGATTAGAAGGACGAATTGAGAATTAGAATAGGATGATAGATAGTATTGGCAAGGCTGTGTACAGTGTTCAGCTTCGCTACCATATTTCTCATGGTACCAACATAGACTCCTAGTGACCGTTCAGTCGCTCGATCCCACATTGGAGTTTTAGTTTTTGCAGCTCTCCTTCCATCCTCTCCAAAGCGGTAGCCAAGTCCGGTGATGAATGTGAAAATGAGGTGTTACACGGGTCCGGCCTATTGCCAGAAGGCGTCGTTGTTAACCGAACCTGCAAAATAGATGGATTAGAGGGAGGAATGGGACAGTGTGGGACAGTCCCCCAGTTTACGTAAGGATTGAGATATATTATTTCTGCTGCTTTGGCGATTTCATCCACGCTCTTGTGCTCACCAATCATGATGAGGGGCCTAATGTGGTCAGGGATCCCACGCCAGAAAATCTCCCTTAGGAGCGAGTCAAAAAGCTCTGACGAAGCGCTCTTCGCCCTGATTAATTCTTTGAGATGCTGAAGGAAACGCATGGGACGCCTATCACCCATTTGTTGAGTATTTAGCAAAGATACTTATTATGCGCTCTTGATCGATTATGGTTTGATGTGCCATCACAACCTCGCATATTTCGAACCACGCGATCGGATCGGTCGCATCGAAAGAGGGAAGATTGATTGATGTGTGCTTGGTGCCTCGAGCGCTGACATCTTGGTTTCTAGCTGCAGGATGACTAAATGCCACAGGTGACGCACATGTGGTCGTTAAAGTTGAGGAGGCCTGGCTCGCTAGCGTGGTCGAGGCAGTTGGGTTAAACGTCGTGGCTTGACTATTCATGGCTAAGGGATGTATGTGTGCCTTTGAAACTACCAGTTAAGAAAAGAATTGAGGAGGTTGAAGTAAGATGAAAAGAAACTTACAGCGAAAACGAAAGAGCGGTAGGCTTAAGCCAAGCCGGAGTCAGTGAGGAAGAGAGAGAAGTGGCTGCGTCTGTAGCTTCCAGGTGTGATTTCACGTGGAAAGAATAATATAATTTTTACGTAACTATACGTTAAACTATATTATACTTAATTGAAAAAAGAAAGGGTCTAGGGCACCAATTATAGCTAATGTGATGATTGGTTAAATGACAAAGTTGCCTAGATAGCGGCCATTAAACCTTGCTATATGAATTTAAAGATAAAAATGAGTTGAAAGAGAAAACGTGATGGAGGATAACTAATTCAGCCGGGAAGGTTTCAAAATCATTGATGCATAAATTTAACAATATTTATTGAACAACAATTAATGGAATATGACTAATTATTGAATTTGATAATACGGTTAATGAATATAAATGTGTATGTTAATGAAATAATGTGTATATATATATTGAATATAGAAAAATGAGCGATGATTATAATGTTAAGATGAATAAGCTATATAAGGTGGATATTATAGTGAATAAGATATAAAATATGTGGGAAATATAAAATATAGTACAGTACTGCCACGACGTTTTTGAAGTTATAAAATCTGGAACTTGATCGAGTGCTGATAAAATAAAAGTGTTCATTAAAATGCGCTCGGGACTCGGGAAACGGGAAAGTCTATTCTGATTGGTTAATTTCGAATTGGGTTGTACAAAGGTTTTGATTGGTTGGTGGTTGGGAGGAGTCGTACTTTGATTTTTAGGTAACCATATTGGTATCAAAGGTCGTACAAGAATGGACTTTGGGGCGAGATGCATAATTTTATCAGACGGGAAATTGCCAACTGCCGCTTTACGAACTTTGAAGGAGCTTGCAAAGATGTCAGCTGCTACAATTGGTACTGCTACGACGTTTTTGAAATTATAAAATCAGGGGAACTTGATGGAGCGCTGATGAAATAAAAGTGTTCGTTAAAATGCGCTGAGAACTCGGGAAACGGGAAAGTCTATTCTGATTGGTTAATTTCGAATTGGATTGTACAGTGGTTTTGATTGGTTGGTGGCTGGGAGGAGTCGTACTTTGATTTTGAGGTAACCGTATTGGTATCAAAGGTCGTACAAAAATGGACTTTGGGGAGAGATGCATAATTTTCTCAGACGCGAAATTGCCAACTGCCTCTTTACGAACTTCGTAGGAGCTTGCAAAGATGCCAGCTGCTACACTACTCTTAAGTTCTTTTCATCCACTAATAAGTTCAGCCAATGCAATCCATTTCGTAGCTAAATCTCTATTATCTCTTTCCATGTATATAGCTTTGCATCTTCAAAAGTCAAAACTCATCTACCACATATGTTCCCAAGCAAATCTTTTGTTTAAGTCACTCTGTCTTTAAGTTATCCTCAGCCTCTTTTAATAGAGCCACTAGTTTAATGTTATCTGAAAAAAAAGGCTATTTTGCTAACAACTGCCTGCCCAAGGTCATTTATATAGATTACAAATACCAATGAACTCAGAACTGATTCTTGAAGTATCCTATTGACAACATCCTATAGCAATGCCTATGGGCATTCCTATAATAAAAACCTCCTGGAAAACTTAAATATATATACATAAATTATTATGCAAAATTCATATTATGCAATCTTTTAACTTTGTCAATTTAATCGTTCAATTATTTTACTTAACCTTGTCAATTTAATCTTTCAGGTAATTTACTTAACTTTTGTAAATTGAACCATTTTATGTACAACTTAATAATTAATTAATTCATATATTTTTACTTGTCAATTCAAACAACATCTCTTAAAATTTCACACACAAATAAACACACGCTTTCAGCTCGACCAAATAGCACACTATTCTGACCCAGTCGACTCGCAACATTCTTCGCATAAAGGTCGGTAATCATTTCTTCTTTAATTAGTCATTTACCTCCAAAGAAATCATACTTAGTTAATTCCACTTTCTTTCACAATTCTTTGAAAACGACCATACGATAGTAGGTCCTAATTATATTTACTTCTCATATTGCAGCCCCTAATTCACAGTTCATCATAGTCACTATATTATTCACCATATTATTCCATCATATTATTTCATATTTATTTCACATACTTCAATTCCCTTCGCATCTTGTTACTGTAAATCATATGTTACAATATCTTACATTGTATACCTAATCTATTTATCTCATTGTACATTCGTTGATTCTATGAATATATTTATATTTGTTTAATTGTTTTTCTTAAAACCCAGATTATTATTTCAAAATTTATTTCGCTGTCGTTTTATGCCTAAAAACTATCAGCTGACAACTTCGATCAAACAAATTTATGGTTTTCGAAACGTTATTTAAGCTGATTTATTAACAGAAAATAAATCACACGAATAACCATATACTATAATCCCTCCACTGTGACTTCATTTCAATTAACACTACCCTCTGCTTGCTATCTTTCAGCCATGGAACCAGTCTCCTATGCAGAACCTTGCCAAAGGCTTTGCTAAAATCTAAGTAAATTACATCTGTAGTGGTCGGACTACACACTAGATAGGCTTGTAATCGGACTACGCAATAGGTAAGCTTCTGACACCAAAATTGCTGGATTCAATAGGCCCAAAAGATACCTCCGCAAAGTGAAGTCGAATTGGTCCTATTAAATACAAGCATGCCTTACTAATATATATATATATATATATATATATATATATATATATATATATATATATATATATATATATATATATATATATATATATATTATAATGTTAAGATTCAATATTGTATGAGAAACATGATGGGATTTGTAAATGTAAATATATATTTTTATATAAGCAAGCGAGCGTGAGACACAAGAAGGAGAGAAGGAAAATAGTTGAACATATGCTTTGATAAAACTGCCTAAGTTGTGTGTCGAGATGGAATTGTCAAAGATGGATGTTTAATGAAGAGCCCGCGTAAACACAGCTGTTGACCGTAAGAGGTAGTGGGACGACAATCGTATCAAAATACACAAATATGAGCTTAATCATGTAAATGTATACATTGTGCACAGGTTTCATAGCTCCACTCAGGGGGTGAAGAAATGTGACCACAACGGAGGTAGGTCATCCCACGGTCATTTCCAGGCCACGCTCTCTCCATAAGGAGCACATATATAAAAAAGAAAAGGAGAGTAAGAGAAATTCAGATTTCATTCATTGATTAAGACATTAAATCGTAACGAATTCACCAGCGTTCACACTCCTGCATTTGATCCACTGAGTCTTGTCTCGCCCTTAACTCGTACTTGCATTGATAATATATGGACTACTAGTCTCCGGCCTAGTACGCTCCGCGTCGCGCCGCTTGCACCGTAATATTCTGTTATTACAATAAATTGTTTATTTTCGTATGTCCATTTTTGCCTTAAAACCTTCAGTAAGCCCAGCCAAGTAGAAGACCAGCCTTAAATTATTTATCTTTGGAGTCAGATAAATAATTCGCCGTAACACCACCCTTCACCTATAAACTGGAACTATTCGCGCCTTTATAAGGTGGTGGTTACGGAAACCTCTTTTATTCACATACAATCGATTCACCGTCATCTGTACCTACATAACTGGTAACCTTTTCGTCTACAATACCATTTACCTAACACCCCATAACTGGCAACCCCCCACCTATAACTGGTGACCCGTCGTTTGACCGGACAGAGAAGGCATTAAGAAAAGAATGGACTCGTCAAGCAATCGTCAGACATGGCAAGACGAGGGGAATTTCGTGAACGCCGTCAACGTCAAACCGCCCATCTTCAATAAAGCAGCACTCTCAGGTTGGTTCCAAATTGTGGAGGCCCAATTTTACATCTCCGGGATAAAGAAGGAGGAGACTCGTTTTTTTTATTTTCATATTTTGGCCTCATTCCCTCCCGAGGTTGTTAAATGTCTACCGACAGACATTATAGCGGGCCGTAACTACCAGAGTTTAAAGGAGGAAGTATTGGTCTATTCGATAAGAGCAGGCCTGAGATTTTTGAGAAGCTTATCCAATCACCCCCGCTCACAGGCCGACCTTCAACTAACTTAGAAGAGTGACTGAAGATAGCCATTCAGGTAGGAGTGAGTGAAGAGCTTATGCGTCACAAGTTCCTCCAATCATTGCCGCCTAATACCGCGCCAAAAATCGGCACTAAAGCTTATGTGATAATTGGTTTAATGACAAACTTGCCTAGATAGCAGCCATTAAACCTTGCTATATGAATTTAAAGATAAAAATGCGTTGAAAGAGAAAACGTGAAAGGATAACTAATTCAGCCGGGAGTTTCAAAATCACTGACGCATAAATTTAACAAGATTTATTGAACTAACAAATAATGGAATATGGTTAATTATAATTGAATTTGATAATACGGTTATTTAATTGTATATTATGGCCAATGAATATAATGTGTATTTTAATGAGATAATATATATATATATATATATATATATATATATATATATATATATATATATATATATATATATATACCCGTAGAGTTTTACTGCTTTTGCGCGTTTGAGGTTGGTGAAATTAGGGTATGTGAAGGAGTTGGAGTTGAAAAACGGACATGATGTTGGTACGTGCATGGGTGTAAGCATTTTTCTGCCTTTGCACCAAACCTGCAATGGTACCAGCACCAAGTTGAAAGTTGAGGAAAAGAAACTTGAGCAGCATAATTTGTCGAGGGTGAAAATTTTGCGAATAAGGATTAGGTGAAGAACGAGGATTAAATGCGTGGTAGAAGCTACCAGGCTGTACACAACGTACTGCGTTGTTAGCATATTTAGAATGATACCAGCAGAAACCCTGAGAATTATCGTCAGGATAGGCGGAATTGGGACGGGAATGAAAATGATTCTGCCATACCTCACCTATTAAGCTGGAGTTCCCTCATTGGTTTCTTTTTCGGGAGGAAGAACGGCGTCAGCTTTCCCCTATACCCTGCTGACGACTGTGCTCTCGCTGCACCCCTTGTCGCACCTTTAGGGCACGAAGATCGCTCTCTATCCTCTCCAACACAGCAGCAAGATCCTGGGCCGGGGGAGATGACTTACGTGTGAGTTCTGGTCGGTTGTCTGAAGACTCCCTCGGTAAACGAACCTGTGAAATAGACACATTTGAAAATGGTTCTTGAGAGATTGAAGTAGTTCCCCAGCTTACGTATGGATTATTGAACATCACATCGGCTGCCTTTGCCATTTGTTCAACATTAGTGGGTGATGTCACCAGGATGAGTGGCCTAATATTTTCAGGAATCCCACGCTGGGAGCTGGGAGTCGAAAAATTCCAACTGAGCTCCCTTAGTTCGAATTATGTCTTTTAGATGCTCCAGAAATCGCGTGGGACGCCGGTCACCCATCTCCTGAGTATTTAATGACATTCTTAGATCTTCGACTAGCGATCTACCAAACTCCTTCCTAAAAGCCTCTTTTAATTTGTCCCAAGCCCCAATTCTACCACTTTCTAGCAAGATGTTTTAAAAAACGAAAAGATACTTAATGGTAAATTTTGACTGATGCAGAAAATCCGGGTTTGTTCAGAGATTGCGTAATGCATCATTATAATTTCTGCCATTTCTAACGAGGCAAAGGGATTGCCCGAATCATATTTTGGGAGGACAAAGGAGGAAGGATTTTTTTTTAAATTTAGGAGCCTATCTGGCGACTACCCACTTGGGCATAAGTCGCCGCAATCACGACAGCCTAGCACTAAGCTACTTTAAAATAAGAATATGAAAAATCAACAACAATAAAAAGGGAAATTGGCAACAATTAGGGGGAAAGCTCCGTCGGGGGAAGGTCCACCTTCTTCCAGCGCAGGCGAGTTCGTCCTACAAATAAAACAACAACAAAAACAAAAACAAAACTTAGTTAAATAAAGCGGAGAAGGCCCCCTTTCCCCACCCAAAAAACAAGTGTAAAGTGCATGGAGATCGCCCAGACTGGGACATTCAACAAGAATGTGCCGAACTGTCTGGGAGACAACGAAGTCTTCACAGTAGGGCGATGACAGAAAGTAGCCTGAAGTTCGCGGTATTGGGGGGGTAGGTCCATGGGAACAGTCGTGGCGCAATGGTACGTAACTCCAAGTTCCCTTCGGTCGTCTCCCATCTTCTTTGCCAAGCAGCCCGAAGAGTTGCCCGTATTCCTGCCATGTAGTCGGTGTGAGAAAGAGCGAAACGCTGGTCCGGTCGCAGAGTCCTCGCAATTCCTACATGTCCAGGAACTCAGCAGAAGATAATCTCGACATCCGCCCGGCTTGCCAAAACCGTGACGTCACGGATATTGCGGATCATGGAATGCGGAGATTCCAATACCCACGATAGCACGCAGGGCGCTTTGTGAGTCGCTATAGATCACAATCTTGTCTCCGAACCGGACAAGTCGCGTAATCTCCCGTACCGAGTGGTGTATTGCCACCAGCTCGGCTGTGAAGACAGACGCAGCGCCTGGCCGAGTCCCGCTGACTTCAAACAGAGAAGATACGACGTGGAAGCCGAGCCCCTCTTTGGGTTTGGAGCCATCAGTATACACTGGCAGGGTTCCAGCGTGACACGAGATGTTTTCTAAAAAGGTCGAACGCAATACCCAGGCGCTGGAGAAGTTTGGGAGCAGAGGCGTGGCGACAAATAGCCAAATGTGGTACTCTCCAAAGTGGCGTTCTGGGCAGAATCAGGGTCTTCACCGGCCCTAGAGCTATATCTAGCTCTCGAAGGAATTCCCTGGCCCTAAATCCAAGCGGCTTAGGGTATGACTTGCATCTCTCGGCAACATAGGCACCATCGAAATCAACTACCGATGCAGTGAGAACTGTTGGCCCTAAGGAAAACGCCGCGCTCGCGCATACAGGCGAATAATGCACTTTACACGGCGTAGAGCGAGTGGCATCTCCCCAGCATCGAGTAGTAGGCTCTCAATGGGGAAAGTGCGGAAGGCACCGGTCGCCAGGCGAGGGCCGGTGTGGTGGATCGAGTCCACCTTCCGCAATACACGCTCGGCTGCGGATGCATAAAACTCGCATCCGTAGTCGAACTTCGAACGAACAAAGGATCGATAAAAAAGTATCGCAGTAGCCTTATCAACACCCCAAGCGCTGAACGTCACGTAACGCAGAATTTCCATGACGCGGGTACCAGAAATTCTAAGACAGCGAATATAAGCCTACCATGTGAGGCGTCAGTCAAATACAAGACCAAGGAAAATGTGCGATTCAACCAATTCCAGGCATACCTAATTTAAAAAAGGTCTGGAGCAGGGTGGAGCCGTGGGTGGCGGCAGAAATGCTTCACCTTAGATCAAAAGGTCGTCCACGTAGAGCGTAGCGAGAACATCTTCCGGCAGCACCGAGGTGATGCCGTTGATGCTCAGGGCAAAGAGTGTGAGACTGAGGACACTTCCCTGCGGGACACCCTCTTCCTGCTCAATTGGGCCCGAGAGGGCTCACCCCGCCCGTACGCGGACTCAAGGATCTCGTAAAAATTCAGATATACAGATCGTGTGGAGAGTCTCCATGATACCATATCGCTATGCGGTATCATAGGCCTTCTCCAGATCTAAAAACATAGTGGTTGTAGTGCTGTCTACAGAGGAAGGCCTCGCAAATGGCTTGTTCCAGTCTGAGACAGAGAAGCATCGGACGTGAAGGGGAACTCGCAGAAGCTGCAGAAAACAGGTGTTTTCCACTGTCAATGAAAAAGGCTAGGCTGACATTTACCAATTTCTCCATCAACTTGCACACGCAGGAAGTTAGAGAGATTGGGCAGAAACCGGCAGGAGTAGAGTGATCTCTCCCCTGTTTGCGAAAGGCGAGCACAGTACCGATTCGGCAGGAATCTGGCAGGAGACTCTCCACCCAGATAATTTTTTAACAAATCTAACAGAAATGCCATGCCTCGCTCACCCAAGGTGTCAAAGCATTGCGTGCGGGATATCGTCCGGACCATGGGCGGTGTTCGCGCACAAAGCAAGGAGGGAACGCAACTCACTCACAGTAATCCTGTCGTTGAAGGGTTCTCCGCCTCTGAAGGTAAAGTCCAGTCAGCGGCCTTCCGCAGCATCACGCCGTGCATTGAATGCTGGCGGAGCAGCACCATGGCTAGAAAATACGGAGAAAGCGGTTGCGAAGGATTCCGCCATGCACGCGGGGTCCGAGATTGTAGTCCTATTCTCCTGGAGAACGGGAGGGGGGTCCTGCGAGAAGTTGCCCTGAATCCTTTTGACTCTTTCATACTTCTACTAGAGGGGTCTTCATGTTAAGTAAAGACACGTATGCCGCCAAGACGAGCGGAGGGCATGCTTCGAAATGTATCGGAACCTAACCCTAGCCCGACGAAATTCAGCGACAGTGAAATCGTTCGGGCAGAGATTATAGTGCATGTAGGGATAGCGCTGCTGCTTGAAGGATGTCTCACACTCAGCTGACCACACGGGAGGGGTCGAGGTGCAAAACAGCCAGACCTTCTTAGAATAGTAGCCCGGCCCGCGGCGATGAGGTTGCCGGAGAAGAACTCAACGGCCTCATCTACCGACATAAACTCCTCGACTGAGATAGAGAATTCAGTCATTTCCTGAAATACAAACCGCGCCCGCGCGAAGCACTATCGGGGTGGGCTCTCGGGCGGCAGCGGCCTAGAAAATGACATTTGAATGGGAAAGTGATCACTCCCCAATTAAAATCGGACTGTGCATCCGGAGAGCACAAAAATAGATCGAGGCCGGAAAATGAAACAGTTCTCGGGCAGTGCTGCGTAAACTCATCCACATCTAGGACACCCATCTCAAGCTCGTCGATCAGGTCGGCAAGGACTTGACCCCAGGGATTGATAGAGTAGTCTCCCCAGAGTGGGTGTCTACGGTTTAGATCTCCGAGCAGGGTATAGGGCCTTAGGACCGTGCCACGACGCAGCGGAAGTCCCCCACGTCGAAGTCGGCAGCCGGTGGAATGTACGCGGAAATAACAGTACACCTCCTATCAAGGTGCAGCTGCACAGCTACTGCCAGAAAGGAGGTATCTAAAGCGAAGAGAAGAACCAAGACATCATGCCGGGTGTCAATCGCACATCCTCCCGTCTGGCCCCTATCCTGTGGTGGTAGGGTCGCAAAACCCTTATACCTCGGGAGGGTGGACAGGGTGCATTGGCCCAGCATGGTCTCCTACATTAGATAGCTAACGGAAAACGGGACGAGACGAGCCTCCGCTGCTCCTCCCAGTTGGCCCGGAGTCCACGGCAATTCCATTGAAAGAATATGCCCTCCAGGCCTAGCTCGGAGGAGACGCGGGTGCCCACTTTGAACAGAAAACCCTCACGGAAATGGCCGTGCGATTCTCGGAGGCAGAAACGCAGGCGTTGTTTGCCAGACAATTCGTTAAAGGCGCAGTCGCATTCAAGGACTTATTGGGAATGTTGGGCTCGCCATTCGAGTGTTTTCCTCCCTCCGCCTCGAAACCTTAGGCGGGCGTTGCGGCGTCGACGGCGGGGGGAGGAGGGTCTTTTCGGGCTCCGAAAGGGCGCGTAAACAACCGTGCTCATTGGCCTCGATGGGCCAGCAGCAGAGGGTGTTTTTCTAAGCGTTGAGCCGTAAGACGCAAAGAAAAAGACTGGCGCGCCAAGACCAAGTCCTTAGCCTCGCGGAATGAGAGACGATCCTGGGCTTGAACGGCCAAGATTTCTTTCTCAAGGAGATATGCACCACATTGTTTCGAAGAAGCTGGGTGCGGCTCTCCGCAATTGACACACTTGGCCACACACGATTTGGATTTATCGTGTGCGGCTTTGGAGCAATTTACACAGACTTTGGGTGACCCCGACTTTGCACGTCTACATGAGTGATTCGTATGGCCGAAGCGGTGACATTAATAGCACCTCCGCGCCAGTGGCACGAATGCCTTCACGCGGTAGCGGTACCAACCGGCACGCACCGACTCATGGAGCTTATCACAGTCGAACGTGACGAGGCCCCTACCTGTTTTCTCATCACACGCTCGACCTTGACCGCCCCGTGTTCGACCAGATTTAGAGTGATATCTTCTATTTAATAGTCCACGAGTTCCCTCGCATAAACTACTCCTTTCACAAAGTTCATGGTGGAGTGCGTCGTCACACTCACCGTGGTGCCATGAAGTGTCCGAAGAGCACCTATTTTGTCCGTCTCGGAGGAATCCACCGCATTCACCAGAAGGCTTCCCTCCGAGAAACGGGTCACTTCGGCTTTCTACCAATCACACTAGCTAAAGCTCTCCTCTCATGGATCATGCTGCCTCCCGTGCATTTATCTTGAGTTGATGATTTCTTGGTCCTTTCAGATGAGTTGGTCCTTGAAGCGTTTTTCTTCCGTTATCCTTGACTTCTGTTTTCTTCTAGAGTTGATTTTTCAGTCCTTCTAGATGAGTTGGTCATTCGAGCGTTTTCTTCCGTTTTCTTCTTGAGATTTCTTCATAAAAGGTTTTGGACTGATGAGTTTCGAACGTGGTACCGGTAGATTTAAACGTCAATGCTCTAGCCATTACGCCACGGCTTAGTCCGTTTTGAGTTGGCAATTTAATGGGCTATTTATATTAAGGAGTTGGAATGAATTTTTTCCCGGATACATTTTCGCACCTCTACAGGCTTGTTTTAATCAGACTACGCAATAGGTAGGCTTATGGCAGAAAATTGCTGGATTCAATAGGCCAAAAAAAAATCTCCGCCAAGTGGATGCGAAATGGTCCTATTAAATCTAAGCATGCCTTACTAATAATAAATATATCATTTGCGATTTTTTTTTAAATAGAGATATTTATAACAAGGTGCCTAAGAAATTCAAGGGGGATGTGCATAAACCGAAAAATAACCCTCAAGATGATTAGAGGTGGATCCAGATAGGGTTCACCTAAGAATGTCTCTTACAAACAAACAAAAACCAGTTAAACCACAGGAAATTAGTCGTAAGTATTAGATAATTTTGATACTATAGCAATGTCCTCTGGCATTCCTATAAAATATTACATGTATCAATATTCCAATGCAGCAATTTAAATATTACCATTCCTAATATCACTTTAACGTAATGTACCTTGTGCATAAATATTAGCATACCTTACTTTTTAAATTCAATGTAAAATTATCGATTTATTTTCCCATTTAAATTCTACAATTTTCATTAAATCTTATGTAAAATCACAACTTAGTTATGTATAAATAATCAATCCAAAATGTCAAATATTTTGTAATATATAATTGCCATCCAAAAATCATTGGCTAAGATACATTCTTTTCGGCAACACTTACTTTAGTCAAACACACAAAGACGCGCTTTCAGCTCAACCACATTGAACACCAATATTCCTCATTTGTCTCTCGCCATTCTCAGCATAAAGATCCCAATTCACAGTCCATTGTAGTTACCACATCTTGGTTACCATATCATAGTTATCTTAGTCATCATAATAACCGCATCACAGTTATAATATCATAGTTACCATATCTTAGTTACTTTACCATACCTTACCTCACTTCACCTTACATTCATTCTACTTTTCATTACTTTCAAACATTGCATTACGTATTCCTTAACAATTTTCAATTTAATTATATCATGTATCCGTATAATTGTAATAACCGCTCACTAGTTATTTCCTAATTCAATTCTCTCATGGTGCATTCGTTGATTTTGTAAATATATTTATTTTGTTTAGTGTCCATTTTTCTTACAAACCTAGCGCAGAGGTTTTCTAAATTCATTTTACATCAGTCGTTAGGCCTAAATATTAGCAGACGATTATTCCATCCAATTCAACAAATTTATGATAATGGTTTTCAAATATCATAATACTTAAGATGAAAGATTGCTTGTTGTTGTCATATGGATTAATTGAAGCAGGGAGGCTGGGTCAGCAAGAATGGGATTGGGAAAATGAAATGCCTGCGTCAAAAGACAATATATATTTATGCAAATTTCTGAGCTTTTATTTCATGTCTCTCTGATAATCTTTTATTACTGTTGCCAAAGGAAATTGATTAAGGCAAAATACACAATGGTCTTCAACAAAATTTGCATTCAGGAAAGACTGCTACCCAACTACATTAATATATATATATATATATATATATATATATATATATATATATATATATATATATATATATATATATATATATATATATATATATATATATATATATATATATATATATATATATATATATATATATATATATATATATATATATATATATATATAAGGGACAATTACACGTCAATGGCTTGGTCCGACCAGTTGGTGAGGAGATAATGAGTATGGGGGAGAAATTCATCCCCTAGTGTGTGGGTAATAATTATCGAAATATGAGAGTGCAGATTGGCTTTTAAAAGTTAAATGATGGCCGAGACTCGTTCAAGGTTATTTAAAGGATGATACAAAAATAAAGTTTAATAACAAAAAAAATTATCAAATATATACAAAAGAGGTTTAAGTGAGATAAGTGATCAAATAAATAACGGACACTTTCGGTGTCAGCAAAGAGGCAAATAATAACAATTGGTTCGGGAAGACCGGTTTATAACGAGATCCTCGGCGTCAACGTCTTGCACGGGGTAAGCGTCGAAGGAAAAGTAACTCGGGGAGGCGAGGATGCAACAAGGGAATATGTTTTACCTCAGACATCTCGAGGGGAAGGGGGTACTGGTTTTATCTCAGGATGTTGATGAAGGAGGACTGGTTTTACCTCAGGGTTCTCGATGAGGGAGCACTGGGGCGAATTCACGGAAGAACGGCCGTTGTAAGGAGCTGCCAATTGACTGGGGCAATGTCCAAGGCGGAGAGATTCTAGCCTTGGGTACACGAATAAGTCACGTAGGATCCGACTCAAGAACGTAATGTGTCTTCATGCGCGGGCGTTCTGTACTGCCTATCCAGCGAGAAACTTCTGGTTATATAGGTAGTCGGCCGGCGCCGAAATTGCCTCGGGACACGGCGTGCTCTCCTGTGATTTAAAGTCGCCGGCTTCGGCTAGGAGGGGAAGGAAGGAAGGGGGGGCCTCCGAGATAAGGAGATGATCGAATAGCCCATCGGGTTCTCTCTAGCGTCACGAGTATGGGAGGCGAGCTTAAATCGCCCAGTGCGCGGGAAATAGGCATCGCAAGATAAACACAGATGGTCTGATAAATCCATGTTCACTCGATTCCTTCCTTGATTCTCACGCTTTTTGTTCCAGGGTTAAGGCCACGTGTTTTTTCTAAGGGTTCAAAGTGGACCTCCAAATCCTATTAGACTCTATTCCTCCACATGCATTCCCTTCCAAAAGATGGCGCTTTTCTCAGACTGAAGGGAAGAAAATGGACATCAGGAAAAAGGAAAGGCGTTTACCCACGCGGACAGTCAAGAGGGAAGACAATTTAAAGCGATATCCTGGCCCGTGTCAAATAGGTCTACACAACTAAAACGCGACTGATCCGAGTTTAGGTATATATCCAGAGGTGGGCAGTATTTAAATACATTTATGTATTTAGAATTGTATTTGTAAATACATTTGAAATAAAGTATTTAAATACTTTTGAAAGTATTTAAATATATTTTGCAAATATTTTACTGATAATAGGTTTCTATAGCTGTTAAGAACGTGTAATGAATGTTTTAGCTTGTTGAAACTTGTATGAACTAAACCGTTAACTGCGTGAGCCGGTGAGGGAAGATTGTTTGCATCAGTTCAAATTCAGTTAACAGATGGTTACAGTTGTGTTCGGTGGTATAGTGAGAGCGCTCGGCGTTATTTCAACTGCTGCATGGCAACTTCAACTTGTTCGAAAGAGTGTGAAATGGAGAGATTAGACAATAATAAAGAAGAGGAAGATAAAGAATCATGTAATTATATTCATCCTTTACTAAATGGTATTTTTTTTAGAGAGAAATATTCCGACGGAAAAAAGTGAAGTGTGTATGTATATCATGCAATGGTGAAACCTCTGCGCAAAGCAATGCTACTTTCAATCTACGCATTTATTGGAAGGTAAGAATTTATTAAAGCTAATTATATGATACTTAATTGAATTGACAAGTTTCACTATTTCTTATTTTTTTTAAATGGCAAAATTGCTAGTAGCTAACGATAATGTTAAATAGCGTAGGTTTATCATGCACGAGCCTACCTGCTAGCTTTTGCAACACCTTCATTTTTAGTATATGCTGATTGAATTTAATGTGAATTATAGCAACGTGAAACAAATGTCGTTCAATTATCTGATCATGTACATTTATCAACAAGAAAGGCATCCAGCTTTGGTGTAAAAAGCAGATAACTCCGTGACAGCTCATAGAAAAAATTAAAAAAGTAAATGTTAAGTACTAGACGATGGTCCTTCATGCAGCGGTGTTAAAGTAAATACATTACCGGAGTGTTTTGCGGTTAATACTAAGAAGGTCAAACAATCTGTTGTTAGCTGATTGCAGATTTTATCATACAAGGTGTGCATCCCCTATCGACCATGGAGCAACCAGCTTATGTAAGATAATTAAGGTGAGTTCTGATCATGTACATTTATCAACAGGAAAAGCATCCAGCTTTGTTGTAAAAAGCAGATAACTACATGAAAAGTCATATAAAAGATTAAAAAAAAAAATGTTCAGTACTAGACGATGGTACTTCATGCATCGGTGTTAAAGTAAATACTTACCGGGGTGTTTTGCGGTTAATACTAAGAAGGTCAAACAATCTGTTGTTAGCTGATTGCAGATTTTATCATACAAGGTGTGCATACCCTATCAACCGTGGAGCAACCAGCTTATGTAAGATAATTAAAGGTGAGTTCTGAGCTACTAATGTTGTTTACAATTATAGGATTAGTAGTACAGGTTAAGCTCTTATATATAATTTCAAGAAGGGTTGGTAACCCTGACTTAAATCGGCAGATTGCTACACCCGCTCTCCCAAGCGTCTTAAAATTAAGCCATGAGGTTCATCCGCTTAGCTCTCCGCATCGGTGAAACAGGTCTGTAAATATTTGAATTGTAATTGTTTAGTTAAAACTCTTCCCAAAGAATCCCGAATTAATGCGTGATTCTTTTATATCATTTGCATACCCATTCAGCTCCGTTATAATCCATTTAACTATAATCAAATTTATAATTCAATTTATAATCCAATTTATTATCCAATTTAGAATCCAATTTATAATACAAATTATAATCCAATCTATAAATCAATTACTATTTATAATTCATCAATCTATTTATCAAACTATTTACAAATTACTATATAATAATTATACAATCTATTTATCCATTACTTATAATACAATTACTTATAAACTATTTACAAATTTAATTGCAACCAACCAATTACTATCTATCAATTATCTATTTACCATTTACTATTTACTAATTATCCAATTATCAATTATTAATCATCATTTGAAATAATATATTTACCAATTGCCAATTATCACTCATCATTTTTTGTACTCTAATTACCAAAACAAAATTACCAATTGTAAATTCATTCACGTTAACTCATGCAAATTCAATTCACATGCAAAAATTCAATCCGATCATAAACTGTTACTGTATAAATTCACCTTTAAATCCAACTATTTTATTCAATAATATATATTTTTCTTACCTCTTTGTTTTTAATACACGTTTTCCCAACGTCCCTCAGATTTAGGCCTAAGGAATTCTTCTGCAAAATTTAGACTTCGCGTTAGCATTTAACTTCATTCCCTTGAATAACGAAATATAGGTTTTTATGTTTATTGTGATCTGAGAGCTATCTAGGATATTGTCGCAATATTCATTAAAAACCTATTATAACGACCGAATACTAAAGCGTTCGGATCATTGGTCACTACATATGCTATATAACGAAGTTAAATAAAGGAAAACATATACAAACAACAGAGGTTAATATATTTCAATAATTTCCTGAGAATCGACATACATATATTCTTAAAGCGCGTTATTATTTACTTGAAGATATTATTGAATAAAAAATTTCAGGAATAATTAGTACAATTACACTAGTCAACAATGATTTTGCTACTTTGGTATTAGCTTGTGATTTATACTAAATCGAGTATGCTGATTCCGAATCAGTAATCTCAGAATTGTTCTAGCACGTAAAGTTCTTGAATTACACACATACTCTTTAGTTATACAAATGGGCAGTGCTGCTTCAGCTACCATAGTGAGAGGATGTGTTGTGTGTGTTTTGTTCCTGTGTTACACTCCTGCTTTATCACATTGTCAAATTTAGCCATTACAGTAGTGGTGTTGAAACGGTATTGACATACAGTGATTAATTGCATTTTTCTTTCAGATTTATCCCATAATTAATTTGTAAATGAAAGAAGATTGTACAAAAGTATATAACAAGATATATACAAACTAAGTTGAAAACATGAATCGGCGAAGATGTATAAATAGCCCAGACAACTTTTGTTATATAAGCAACCAGCGAAAAAATTTAGCTAAAAGAGTGAACACTGCATACAATTATTATTTTGGTTGTAAAATTTGTGAGCAAGACAAGCCCTGGGCAACTCACAAATCTTGTACTGTGTGTTATACGTTATACGGGGCTCACACAGAGGTTAAATGGCAAGCGGAAGGGTATGCCTTTTGCTGTACGAATGGTGTGGCGTGAGCCAACAAATCTTGTTTTTGATTGCTGTTTTGGTATGACAAATATTGCGGGATTCTCAAATAAGAACAAATCAGAAATTGTATATCCAGATTGTAAGTCAGCTATAAAACCAGTCCCCCATAATATGGAGATGCCAATCCCAGTTCATCCATTAGCTGGTGCAGTTAAAGAAGATGATTCATCGCCTAAAGAGGAGAATAGCAATGACGATGAAATGTATGAGGATGATTCTAAGGAAAAGAAGATCCAGTTGATAAATCAAGAAAGATTAAATGATTTGGTGAGGGATTTGTCATTGTCAAAGGAGAACGCAGAACTGTTGGGCTCCAGACTACAGCAATGTAATCTTCTAGAGGACGGTGCAAAAATATATATTTTCCGTAAACGCCATGAGGCCTTAGCTGCCTTTTATACAGAAGAAGATGGTGCTTGTTTCTGTACTGATGTTAATGACCTCATGAATCAGCTAGGAAACGAGCATTTACGTGATGAATGGAGACTATTCATCGATGCGAGCACTACTAGCTTCAAAGCTGTGTTGCTACACAGTGGTAACAAACCCTTCAATTCCTGTTGCACTTATTGTTGGGATGATAGAGACATATGACTCAATGAAATTTATTTTGGAAGGTGTTCATTACTCGTATCATAAGTGGAATATCTGTGGTGATCTAAAGGTAATTTTTTTACTTCTTGGACTGCAGCTAGGATATACAAAGAATATGTGCTTCTTATGCCTATGGAGCAACCATGACGACAGGAATTATTATATTGTCAAAAAGTGGACCGAAAGAAAAGAACATATAGTTGGCCGATACAATGCGAAGCACATGCCTTTGGCATATCCATAGAAGATCTACCTTCCACCACTTCATATCAAACTTGGCCTTATCAGGAATTTTGTTAAAGCAATGGCCCATGATTCTGATGGAATCCAGTATATCAAAGAGAAATTTGGTGCAAAGAAAACCGATGCTAAACTTAAAGCTGGCATTTTTGTAGGGCCGGAGATCAGAAAATTGATACGTGACAGGGAGTTCAGAAATAAACTAACCCCACTTGAGTTGACAGCATGGGATTCATTTGTCCATGTAGTGCAGAACTTCCTTGGTAATCATAGGGCTGAAAACTATGAAGAACTAGTGGACAACTTACTAAAGGCCTATCAACGAATGGGGGTGTCGGATGTCTCTTAAGATGCATTTCTTGCATTCGCATCTAGATTTCTTTGCATCTAATATTGGTGATATTAGTGACGAACATGAGGAAAGGTTCCACCGAGATATCGCAATGATGTAAAGTAGGTATCAAGGCCGCTTCAACGAAAACATGTTGGGGGACTACTGCTGGTTCCTACAACGGGAGGATCCTATATCCACGTACAAGCGCAAGAGCAAGAGTCTCAAATATTTTTGAAGAAATTTATAGTTAGGTGAGTACTACCTCTTTTATATGCAATACATATCTTGTCTGGGTCTGCAAAAGGACGTACATAATGCCAAATAGGGTGCCCTGATTCCAAACCTTTGCCCGGGAACGTCTCATTCTTTTTAAACTCGTAATAATTATATCATTAATTGGTCCAAGTGACAAAGTCAGCCATATAGCCTTAGTTGCATAACTCAGGAACTTTACGTGCTAGGAGAAATCTGAGCACAGGTTTGGAATCAGCGCATCAAAGCTAGTTAGTTACAACAACATTTGCTCAAGTAGCAGAGACAAAGTTAAAATTTGTTGACTAGTGTTATTGATCGATTATACATATGTAGTTATTAGATTAATTACTATACCGATGTATTTAGTTATAGTAGCAATACCTGTATATCATTATGTCAAAACTAGCATGCCCGCCCGTCAAAAATGTAGGAAATAAAGCTTGATGATGTATATATTCCTAACAATACGGAAACTCAATATTTTACTATGTAATTCTGAATATGAAGGACTAATAATATATTTATGAATTAATGTACTAGTCCTATATAACTATAAGATATCCATATAGCTACATTATATATAATAAAAATTATATGTTTACCATATATTCTCATTTCACTGTGAAAATCAATCACAATAATCACACATTCCACTACCGCAGGTCTAAATTCTTCAGTTGAGTCATTTCAAGGCGGACGCTAGGCAAAAATCTTATAGAAAAGGAGAAAGTGACAAGAGCTCTACTGAAGAATAAACTAAATAGCAACTCTTACTTATGTCTCACTGCAGATATTTGGTCAACTCGTCACCGTAGATTTTTGGGCGTTCCAGTTCATTGGGTATGTTAAAATTTTGCTCTTTATGAAATATGAAATTAGAAATGTCTTTACAGTTATGGAGTTATCAGCTCTTGGCTGAAAGCAGACATATTTGTTGGTGGAATTTATCTCAATTATATTTATATGTAAAATTTATGGAAACATTTATGAGACAAACATTAGGCTGTTATTTTTTTTCATTGACGAAGCTGCTCTTGTCCGTCACAGTAGAGTATTGGCATGCTGTCGCTAGAAAGGAGAACATAACTACACCAAGATTGCTGAACATATGGAGAATATCATCAATGAATACGATATCCCCCTGCAGAAAATCACGAGCACCGTCACTGATAATGGCTCTAATTTTGTTGAAGCTTTTAAGGAATTTGCAGTCACTGCTGCAAACGTGTCCACAGATTCAGATGATGAAATCCAGGTAGGTGAAGAAGATCAGGATGAGCAGGAGCTGGAGGATAGTTTCTTAATGAAAAGCGCCTTAGATCAAGAAGAAGACCTTTCATCTGACTCTTGCAGCTTCAGCCTACCTAAGCATGTGTGCTGGGCCTCACACACACTCAGTCTCGTCGCCACAACTGATGCAAAACAGGCACTGAAAATATCTTCTTTTGCAAATATCAATCAGGCTGCGATGGGGAAATGCTCAGCATTATGGAACAAAAGCGGTCATCCAAAATCAGCAGAGATTATCAAAACTGTTATCAACTGCTCATTAAATGTGCCTTGCATTAAAAAGTGGAACTCACTATTTGATGCATTGTAATTACTTTTAGAACACAAGGACAAATTATATCAACTCATGACGTCCCTTAAACTTCCAGTGTTCAGAAGTCACGAAATTGATCTTTTGGGGAGTATGTCTCAGTTTTGGCTCCTATTGCAGTGGAAATTGATCGCCTACAGGAAAAAATAAAACTTTTTTTTATGGAGAATTGCCCCCTACCTTGTTCACTGTGGAGAAAAAGCTGAAGAGCCTTCAGTCACGTTCTCTGAAATTTTGCCAACCTCTTCTAAGTGTAGTCACTAAGGGCTTTGTAAAGCCCTACCAATCTTATTTGACCTTGGCAAATGAAGACAGCGTTATAGATGTCATTATTGCATCAACAAGCCATCGATTCTTCAAACTCCGCTGGTTAGATATCAGTATTTCATGGGACAGTTCAAGCCACCAAGTCTCTGTTAAAAATATTATGATTCAAGTGATTGAGAATTTTGCAGAGGGACCTGAAGCTGAATCATCCAGTGGTGTATCGGACAGTGACGATTAATTTGGATTTACCAGACCAACTCAAACACGATCAACCGCAGATTTAGAATTGTTCAGTTACCTTCAGGATTCAAATAAAAGACTTCAAAGTTTAGATAGATATCCAAACATAAAAAGTTATTTATTAAATACAACACCACCCTTCCGTCGTCAGCTCCTGTGAAACGGCTCTTCTCTTTAGGAGGATTGACCTTATCTCGAAAACGGAGTTCTTTATCTGACGAAACATTTCAGCAACTAATATTACTTAATTGTAATGATGATATAAATAGCTAACTGAAATTTCAATCTATGGAACTTTCTATTTTTTTTTGTAGTACCTAAGTCCAATTGTCATCAAATCCTACATTAGTAATTATAATATACAATTTCATTTTAATGGATATTTTTTGTTTTGATACTATGGGGGCAGGGCTCTTGAAGGTCATCCCTAATTATGGGTGAACCTTGAAGGTAATCGTAAGGAAAACCTAAGAGCCTTGGAAGGGGAACGCTGGTTGCCAGTAATGGTGATAGATTACCGAGTTATAGTGTAATCTTCTGGCAAGGACTCCGGTTGATACAGATGCCCCGGTTGGTTTGCGTTGCCCTTCCTTATTTCCCACGAGAGTGATTTGTTGATTGCTACGGGGTGCACTAAGCCGAGGGGCGGTCTTATTCTAGCGATGGGGTCAAATAGCCCGGAGGATGGGGATAGACCACACTAGGGTAGAACACCGGTATTTCGGGAGTTATGTAATCGCGAGGAATTGCGATTAACGAGGAGAATGAGCAACGGTTGTTTTCCCGATTAATAAGGCCTTGAAGCAGGGAGATTGAGGAACGTAAGGATATTGAAGTCACTAAAGCAAAAATAGAATTATTATTGCACTTTACAGAAAGTTCTTTAATTAAGTTTTAAGTTCTAAGTTATGACATAAATTAAGTTCGAGGTCAAGTGTGAGCAAAGTCTAAAGGAGGCCGGACGAATAGAGCCTTTCAAGAGTTACACCTTAATGTCTGCGTTATGTACACGACTATATACAAGGATGAATTACGCAAATCCGAGAGATCGGATTGAACGATATATAACGCGATATATTGCTATATTAATTAATAGTACTCCTCTTTGTTCTGGCTTCGCACAGTTATATATTCAATTTAAGCTACGCCCTACAGGTTTCCCGTTCAACTAAGCCACACATCCTTCTTATGTGCTGGTCTGTTGATTGGTCGGTATTAACATAAATCGACTCTTAATTGGCTACTGCCGAACATATTGATAAGGAAGGCACTCCAACTATTGGTTAAAATTCTCTGTGGGTGGTGGCATGTTGCTATGGAGACAGCTTCCTAATCTCCATTTTATTTACTTAATCGTGATAACTATCCTGTTTATTCTGGATTCTGCCTTGATTATAATGCTTGCCTAAGATTGCCTCGACCAACTCTAACAGAGATAACTGTGCTCCGTTTACTACCGTGTGACATTCTCGGAAACGGCTCTAACTTTACTTTTTTCTCTCTCTCTGTACTTTATGTGTGTGGCGACTCTCGCGTATGTCCTATTTTGGACGTACACGCCGGTCGCTACAATACAAATGTTCCTTATCGATTATCATTATACATATATCATGTATTTGAAGTTTATTTAAAAATGTATCTAAATAGATTTAATGTATTTAGTATTTAAATACTAAATACATTTTTAAAATGTCTTTGGTATTTAGTATTTAAATACATTTTCCTCATGTATTTAATATTTAGTATTTAAATACTGTAAATGTATTTAGTGCCCACCGCTGTATACATCAGAGGAAAAAAAACAAGAACCATAAAAGGTAATTTACAAAAAGGCAATGAAAATATCATACACGCACAAAAAAAGTAATTAACGATAACCCTGACAATTAAATGGAAATAGACCGAAAAAAAAGAAAATAAATATACACAGGGGAACGTTTGGCGTCAAAAGAGTAAAAGATAAAATATACAGGCAGCGTTTCTATTTCAAAGACAAGTTCTTTCTCTTTTTTTCTTTCTTTTTCTTAGCCTACAAATTAAATGTGCAAAAAATAATTATATATACAATAAGCAATAGGGCTGTTTCCTAATGGGACGTTTAGGTGAGGTTAGTGGGCAAGGGGTTACAGCTGAGGCTACCTGCTACATAATTATCAGACCCCTTGAGGTACCAAATTTTAAACTGGTATTCCTTAATGAGTAGGCTCCATCGCATAAGGTGCCCGTTGTTATTTTTGACATTTCGAAGGTATGCAAAAGGGCGGTGTTCCGTCTCGATTATGAACTCCTTCTCTAACAGATACATTCTAAACTTCTAAACACTCCATACTATAGCCAAAGCTTCCCGTTCTATGACGGCATAATTCTTTTCGCGTGGTAATAACTTGCGGCTCGCGTAAACCACAGAGTAGCTTTCGCCGTCGTCACCATAATGCAGGAACACACAACCAATGCCATCGTTACTCGCGTCCGTCCTGATTCTGAACGGCTTATTAGGGTTTGGCAGTCTCAGGATTGGGGAGGACGCTAATTTGCCCTTTAACTGGTGGAAGTGGGAAGTAGCCTTCGAATTCCACACGATGCCATCCAGAGACTTCTTCTGGAGGAGCGCACATAAAGGGCCGGCAAGGGTCGCGAAATTAGAGACGATTCGCCTGTAAAACGAAGCGGATCCCATGAAGGATCTGAGTTGTTTTTTAGTACACGGGAGAGGTATCTCTACTATGGCCCTGACCTTATCCTCTTGTGGCCCAGTCTGGTTCTTCCAGAGCAGATATTTTAGAGAAGTTATTAGATATTTATAAATTAATTATATGGGAAATGGGAAGCAGCAGAGGTGGTAATATTCAATGTTTAAAAATGCAGGGCTTTTAAATATTAGGGAATGGGAAATATGTTTTTGTTTTTAAAATAAAACTGAGATTAATTAGTTTTGGGTGTCTTCGTTGTAGAAAAAAAGGGAGATAATAGAAATATTTAGGCATCAGCAAAAGAACTGGAGCCCCGCTCACACCTCCAGAATTCTCCCCTATCCGAGTACACTACGAAAACAGACATTCACACCATAAACCCAACTTAAATAATTTTTCAATTAAAGATGCAAAAAACACCGAAAACCAACTAAGTGCACTGGAATCTCCTTATATTACAATTAGAAACCCCACTTTAAACTCCAACACAAGCTCATTTCCACTTTTATTACAACTATAATCACCCACGAATTACACACGCTAAATTCACACACCCCACCCTCCAAAAATAACCCATATTTTTCAAATATTTTTATTATCTCCGTTTTTTTACAACGAAGACACCCCAAACACCCAAAACTAGTTAATCATATTTCCCATTCCCTAATAGTTAAAAGCCCTGCATTTTGATAATTTGAATATTACCACCTCTGCTGCTTCCCATTTCGCATATAGTTAATTTATAAATATCTGATAACTTATCTAAAAAATTCTTATGTTTGTATATATTTATAATCTCACATCCTTGAGAATGGGTTCCTACCCGAAACGTCGGTACCAAGAAGCTAAAATATAATATTAAACTCCCTAAATGTAGCCAGCTTATTCATCCTAAAAATACGTATACGCCAGCAACGCGCAACCACTATGCTCTCTTAATATATATCGTCACTAACTCTATAATTTGGGTATTTGAATAATAATTTCATCTTAGTTTGGTTATGACTTATGTTTTTTATCAAAGTTATTTCCAATAATTCTTTTATAATATCAAAAAGCAAAATGGTGAAGTTCAGAAATAAATATAAGTATCAAAATTTTGTGAATTTTTTAAAACCCAAAGAATTACAAATGGTGAAGTTCAGAAAATTTATTTTTATATATCTTCTTCTATAACTTTATATTTTAGCAACGTGATATTTTGAAAGGGGGGAAATTTAGTTTAGTTCCTTTTTAAAATTATTATAATTGGCGAAGTTCAGAAAATTTATAAAAGTTTAACGATGGCTGCTTTTTTTTAGATTTTAAATTTTAATCTTAGTAGCGAAGCGCAGGCTAGGAGAGTGGCGAAGCCATTGCCTGGTATATATATATATATATATATATATATATATATATATATATATATATATATATATATATATATATATATATATATATATATATATATATATATATATATATATATATATATGTGTATGTGTATGTGTGTGTGTGTGTGTGTGTGTGTGACAATACAGATAGAATTTATTCATTTTACGAACCCGTGAAAATAGTATTGAAGACTAGCAATCGCAAGATAAGTGCAGAAAATCAGTAGCAGAGTATATGAGACGCTACAGAGCAAGTCAAAGTCAGGAACAACAGTCACAGAGACGCTCTCAAGATGCTGCTGTTGCAAGAACTAGACGATCTCAAGAAACTGAGAAAGACACGGCGAGAAGACGAGAACACTCTCGAGACAGATACAAATTCATTATTGAAAATGCTAATGCAGATGAAAGATCCAGACTGAAGCCACTTCTATTAGGATTCTGAACGAATTAGATGATCAGAGAAGCAGACGTATTGAATATGCTCGCAATAGATCTCAACGCTTACTTTCAAATGAAACTGGAGAGGAAAGAAATCAAAGATTAGTTGATCTCAGAGACAAAGCACAAGATAAGATTGAAAATGAAGCTGAAATAAACCATAGACTAAATGACCAGTGTCAGCTAACAAATGACAGAATACTAAATGAAACTGAAGATGAAAGACTTACAAGACTTCATAATATTCGACTAATAGCTGCAGAATACTTACAAAAATTAAATGACCAGGATAGAAATATTATAAGATAAGCAAACGCAGAAAATATGAGAGTGGCAAGATATAATATGCACCACATAATTACATTCAGTAATAATAACTTTGATGAAAGAAATGTCATGAATACTCTGCAGGAGATTTCATCATTTCATGTCATTTTTGCTCAGCGAAACACTTCTTAGCTATAGAACCAAGTGATGGCCGTTTCAATAACTACTGCCATAAAAGAAGAGTTCCATATCACACAAAAAGGGCATTCACATATTTTCAAAACATTTTTTCTCAACCTGACCATCCTCACTATGCGAATTTCAAATCTAATATAAGGTTTTACAATTCAGCTCTATCCTTCGCGTCGATGGGAGCGCAAATAAGTGAATCTCCTGGTCGTGGACCATATTGCTTTAGAGTCCATGGACAAATCTATTATCACACATCAAACCTTCACCCTCAAAATGGCAGTCAAAGAAAATTTGCTCAGTTATACGTTGCGGATTCATCGATGGCTAATTAGAGTAGGTTGAATCATTAAGCTAACAGAGATTGCATTCCTGAAATTATCGGAAATTTAGATCGAATTATAAGCGAAAACAATGTATATGCCATGGTTTACAGAATGATGAAAGAGTTAGAAGAGGAGGAAGAATAAATACACTGCAGAGCTTGAGAATAGAGAGACATCGACAGTTACTATGGTGTTCAACAGAGCTTCCACACTAGACAGAAGGCGATATAACGCATCAACTGTGGATGAGGTTGTTATGGTGTTCAAGAATGCTGATGGAGCGCCGCCATTTGAAAGAGATTTCAGAGTGTATCCAAGAAATGATGCAGATAATAATCGCATATCTCTTAATATGTATATTGAGCCCTAACTTGGATCTAATGATATACGCTCTATTTTATCCTTGCGGCCAACCTGGATGATACCGGATTTACGTGTCACAGAAGAAAGACAGAGAAATAATGGACGTAACAATATTATCATGTTACAACTTAAGATAGCACAAATTGCGGTAAGAGACGATTTCAATCCGAATTTGCACGGTGGCAAGTTATTCGAGCAGTGGATTGTTGATAGTCACCTTCAAGTGGAAGCTAATAATTTAACCTACGTGAGATACAATCAAGGTCCATTGCGAGTTCAAGATTACAAAGACTTAGCAGATGACATCGCGAATAATTACGAAGGTAAAGTTGGGCGCATGGTGATATTGCCATCTTCTTTCCAGGGATCACCTCGCAACATGAAAGAACGCTACCACAATTCAATGTACATATATGGTATCTAAATATGGTAAACCGGACCTTTTTATTACGATGACTTGTAATCCTTCATGGCCGGAAATAAAAAAATAACCTTTTCCCTGGTCAGAATCCATCTGATCGAGCAGATTTAGTAGCTCGAATGTTCAAAATAAAGCTTAATTAATTAATTGAAGATATTGTTACATATTCCTGCTTTGGAAACGTTCGTGCATACTGCTATTTCATTGAGTTCCAGAAACGAGGACTCTCCCACGCTCACATACTTATTATCTTGAAAAATAAAGAATTATTCAGTGACCCTGAAGAGGTTGAAAAAATAGTATGTTCCGAAATTCCTGATTCTGTCACTGAACTAAATGCCATATTCACCGACCCTGTGGTGCAGATAACCCTAATGCCAGCTATATGTATAACAACAAGTGTTCAAAGGGATTCCCCAAACAATTTCGTGACACTACTGACTGCACAGCATATTCTTATCCTTTTTACAGAAGACGTCAAGGTGCAGCAGATCAAATTAATAACCTTCTAATTGATAACAGGTCAGTTGTACCATACAACAAACATCTTACTTATAAGTACAACTACCATATTAATCTGTAAATATGCTCCTCGATCAATTCTGTGAAATATATTTTCAAATACATATACGAAGGCTACGACTGTGTTCGAATGGAGATCGCACACCACAATAACATTCATCACGATGAAATAGTGCAATACGTTAATGGCCGATACGTCAGCGCACCAGAAGCTATATGGAGATTACGTGAACATAAAATGCACGACAAATCTCATGCAGTGGTTCGTCTTCCTATCCACTTGGAAAATCGGCAGCTTATCTAGTTTAAAGAAGGCAATGAAAGAACTGCCATGGAAAATACATAACAAAAAGACACTCTACTTACAGCCTGGCTTAAGTTAAATCGAACTGACGTCAATGCTCGACAATACACAAATCCTGAATTTCCTTATCATTACGTATTTGACAAGAAAACATCATCTCGGAGAAAAAAGAATTCGTGGAGCACACAGAATAATATCGCGCCTATATACTGTGTATCCAAATGAAATAGAAAGATTCCATCTAAAACTGCTACTGCTCCACGTCAGAGGACCAACGAGTTTTGAAGAGATTCGAACTCATAATCAAATAGTTAATTAAACTTATAAATCTGTGGATGAGAGTATGAATTTGTTGGACACTGATGAAGAATGGACGCGATGCCTACATGAAGCATCAGAAGTAATGATGTCAGCGCAGTTACGCGAACTATTTGTAGTCATATGTGCACTGAATCGGCGTAGCGATCGATCCTCTGACATTATTTACTCGATTCGAGCAACACCTTACAGAAGACATTATTGTAGCTGGAGACTGATATGAAGCAGCTCGCAATAAATTTCTCTATTTCATCGAGTATATCCTTATTCTACATGGCCTACGTTGCGAATATATTGGATTTCCTCATTGCACTGCTATTGATGACCAAAATGAAAACTTTGGCAGGAATGAAAATCTTGATGCAAGGATTGTTACTTTAAACGACCTACAACGACACGCTTTTCATGTTATCGTTCAGAGCTTAGACAACATTGATTCGTATCACCGATTTTTTTTTAAATAGCCCTGCAGGATCAGCCATTTCTATCAATAATTCCTTCTGTTGTATTGACTAACAAATAAATCATATGGCCAGCCATTTACTACAGTAGTTATCTATTTGTCAAACCCCGTTTTTAGTCACGGACAACGGAATGTAGCACTGAGCAGAATTAGAGATCATAGAAACATGAAGATACAGATAGAAAATAATGATCGTCAAGGAGAATGTGCTGGGTATTGTTACAAATTGTCAATGAAAACAACCAGCAAGAACAGCTGGTTGGTTTGGCGAAAACTGATCACGATTGGAAGCTGCTGGCAGTGGTCAGTCTTCTTCTGAATGCTCTCCAAAGTGTTCACCTTAGTTCTCTAGGAATGGTGGAAATTTATCAACCTGGTGAATCTTAGTTTAAGGTAAATATAACTTCTTATTATTACTTAACCTTTTTATATATCGTTTATAACATTTATATAGATTATTAATAATTTAATGTAATTGTCTTTGGCCTATTGTGTTTATTTGTTACAGTATGTGCTGATCCCTGTGTCGTATTTTAAGTTTATTAAAACCAGAAATTTTAGCCGGAATCTTATTTATCATCTGGTCCACTACAGAAAGCTCAAACAAAATTCAAATAAGATCTACACGAAAAATGTTGTTCTGAAGGAATTAGTGGAGTAAGCAATGAATCAATTACAGTGCTTATAGCATTAGAAATATATATATATATATATATATATATATATATATATATATATATATATATATATATATATATATATATATATATATATATATATATATATATATATACACGCTTATTTGGACGATGTTACTATTGCTGGTAAAGATCAACAATCTCACGATAGAAATTTAAACAGATTCTTAGAAGTAGTAGCTCGCAAAAATAGTATGATTTTAAATTATGTTAAATGCAAATTTTCGAAAGACACTATTAGAATATTAGGATATGAAATTAAAACCACCAACTATGACCAAATTCAAGCAGATTTGAGCCGTTGCATAATATGGCTACTATTCATGATAAGAAATCCTTGGAAAGAATGTTAGGACTTTTTGCCTACTATGCGAAATGGATACCAAATTTCTCAGATAAAATCCGGCCTGTAATTGATACTTTAACTTTGACTAACGAAACAAAAAAAAATTACAAGAGATAAAAAAAATATTATAAAAACTTTCAAATTGAAAATTGATGAAAACCTTCCATTCACACTAGAAACTGATGCCTCAGAGAATAGCATTATCAGCTACATTAAACCAGGAAGGAAGACCTGTCCCGTTTTTCGCTAGGACATTAGGTGAGGGTGAAAAAAAAATTGTCCTTTGGAAAAGGAGGCTCAGGCCATCGTTGAAACATTAAGAGAATGACGTCACTTTTTAGCTAATAGAAAGCTCACTTTAATAACAGGAAAATTAAATGTGGCTGCGGATGCCTTGTCTAGCATATTTTGCTCGGATCTCTTAGAACTTCATAAATCCTTATACCACCCTGGCATAGCACGTATGTCTCATTTTGTACGAACTTTAAATTTACCCTATTCGCTTGAAGGCATTAAAAGAATGACTTCGTCATGTGTTACCTGTTCAAAATTGAAACCTCGGTTCTATATGGCTCCTGATACACATCTGGTACGTGCGTTAAATCCTATGGATCGAATTAGTATAGACTTCAAAGGACCTCTTCCTTCCAATAGCACAAATAAGTATTTACTCATTGATATCGATGAATACAGCAGATTTCTTTTTGCCTTTCCTTGCCGAAATACTTAATCTGCTACTGTAATTTGTTGTATACCTCAACTTTTTTTAATTTTTGGACTACTTGCCTTTATTCATTCAGATAGAGGAGCCAGCTTTGTATCTAATTGTGTAAAAACCTTTTTAAATAATAAATGAATCGCCACCAGCAGAAGCACGCCCTACCACCCAACCGGTAATAGTCAGTGTGAGCGGTATGTAAGAGTGGTGTTGAAAACTGTATCTTTAGCCTTGGATTCTAAAAATTTACCACTTAAATGCTGGGAAAATGTTCTTCCTGATGCACTGCACTCTATACGCTCCCTATTGTATACAACAACAAATAATACACCACATGAACGTTTTTTTGCCTATCCTAGAAGAAGTACTAATGGCAAAAGCATGCCCTCATGGCTCTCCCCTAACATCTCTGTGTATCTCCAAAAGCACGTCAGAAATAAAGATGAGCCACTTGTAGAAACAGTTCAATTACTTCAAGCAACTCCTAAATATGCTTATTTCAGATTTCCTAATGGAAGGGAGGACACAGTATCAATCCATGACCTTGCTCCATGTCCTACACAAAATCAACTAACTGAGTCTCCCTTAAGTCCTAAAAATTGTGAATCTGAATTTCCCGAAAATGTTGAAGATTCTGCAAGCCCTGATGCCCCATCCATTTTGAAAATCTGAATACACCAAATCTAGGAATTCTCGCAGGGCATCCTGCTCGAACGTCTAGTCTACCGGTAGGAAATACAGAACCGCTGCTGAGACGCTCTACTAGAATTAGGAACCCCGTCGATCGACTCAATTTATAAACCTGCATTGTCTACTCTCTATCTATCTATATATATATATATATATATATATATATATATATATATATATATATATATATATATATATATATATATATATATATAGTACAAGAGAAAGAAGAATTGGACGCAAATGAGCAAATAAGACAAGAAACCAGAGTTTTTTAAAGGCAAGAGAAAGGGACATTAGAAGAACCCAGAATCAAAGAGAGCAGAGGGCGGCACAGTGAAGGCGATCCTTTACCGATAAGACAGAAATAACGCCAGGGGAAAAAGGTTTTTGAAAAGTCCTGGCCGGGACTCGAACCCGGGTCATCTGACCACAATCAGCAGACCCGGGTTCGAGTCCCGGCCAGGAATTGTCAAAAGGTTTTTTCCCCTGGCTTTATTTCTGTCTCTTCGGTAGAGGATCGCCTTCACTGTTTCGCCCTCTTCTCTCTTTGATTCTGGGTTCTTCTAATGTCCCTTTCTCTTGCCTTTAAAAAACTCCGGTTTCTTGTCTTTGATTCTGGCTTCTTCTAATGTCCCCTTCTCTTGCCCTTAAAAAACTCCGGTTTCTTGTCTCATTTGCTCATTCGCGTCCAATTCTTTTTACTCTTGTACTATATGTATTTATAGTCAGCTATACAAGGTTTTTGCATCTTTCTTTCTAGAAGTCTTCAAATTTATTTGAAAGGCAGAAAATAAAAATGGCGTAGCCCTGTGATGGTTGTATTATCACCCGCAGAAGCTGTATTTGCTCTTTCTTTGTATATATATATATATATATATATATATATATATATATATATATATATATATATATATATATATATCAAAGTTTTTCCTTTATGTTATTATTAAAAGGGAAGACATTTCTAAGATTAAGATAAGGTATTTACCGTTTATATATCTGGGGCTCTGATTGGTTCATTGCCACCAGAGTAGGTTGGGATTGAATGCCTATAGCACATATGCTATTCTCTCTTTAGAGGGGTTGAATGTGCTGGGTATTGTTACAAATTGTCAATGAAAACAACCAGCAAGAGCAGCTGGTTGGGTTGGAAAAAACTGATAACAATTGAAAGCTGCTGGCAGTGGTCAGTATTCTTCTGAATGCTTTCTAAAGTGCTCATATTAGTTCTCTAGGAATGGTGGAAATTTATCAACCTGGTGAATCTTAGTTTAAGGTAAATATAACTTCTTATTATTACTTAACTTTTTTATATAGCGTTTATAACATTTATATAGATGATTAATAATTTAATGTAATTGTCTTTGACTTATTGTATTTATTTGTTACAGCATGCGCTGATCCCAGTCTTCGACTGACCTTCGAAAAGGTAGCACGTGTTTTATAGAGCTCTCAGTCTGTTGATCTATTTTTCAGATTTTTCTATAGTTTGTTTGTTTTTTTTCTCACCACAATCAGCGAAAGCTAAGTTGCTCTTCGTTTTTTTCTTATTGCTACTTAAGTTCTTTCTTTGTTTGAATAAGTGATGGAGTTTGGGGATGAAAGTGAGCATGAGTGTCGGAATGTATGCATTGGTTGTGGTGTATTAGGTGAGGGGTATACATGTTTTGTATGTGGGCTGCGTGAATGCATTGTAGATTTAGAGGGGATGAGAAGGCAGGATTTAGACAGGATATGTAGGCTGGAGGGGTTAGTTGCTGAGCTCAGGAGGGAACTTAGTGTTAGGCCTAGATTTGGGAATAGGCTAGGTGGTGAGGTAGGCCAGTTAGATGTATCAGGTGAAAGTAGAGGGCCGGTGAAGGAGGTAGGATATGATAGTTCTAGTGATAGTGAAGTTAGCCCCCTTAGATTAGTTAGAAATAGGCCTAGTGAGGATGGGGAACAGTGGAGAGTGGTTAGGAAACATGAAGCTAGGGAGGCTTCTCCTGTTCTTTGTGAGAATAGGGTTGCCTCTGTTGAGGTGGTTAGCCAGGGGGAGAATAGGTGTGTGAGTCAGAGGGACACAGAACCTATTAGCTTGACTAATAGATTCAGTGCCCTAAGAGAGGAAGTAACTGGAAGTGATATGACTGATGGGGGTGGGGGTGGAGTTCGAGTGACTGGTAGTTTGAATGAGAATAGGAGTGGGGATGGAGTTAGGTCTGTGGGGGTTAGGAATAGGAGTCTGACTGAAGTGCTTGTGATGGGTGATTCGCGAGTTAGATATTTAGATAGGAAGTTGAATGCAAGTAGATTGAATGGTTTGAGGGTGTGTTTGCCGGGTGCTGGAGTGAGAGATCTGTCTGATAGGTATGAGGAGCTGGTGTCTGGCTGTGCAAGGGATGCGGTTGTGATTACACATGTAGGAGTGAATGATGTGAACAAAGTGGGTGCATGTGAGTTACGTGAGAGGTACAAGAGGTTGATTGAAAAGGTGAAAGAAAGTAGAATGAAAGGTGTTGTGACAGGTGTGCTTCCAAGAATGGATGTTGGGGTAGAATGGATGTCTCGTGCAATTGGGCTGAATGATTATGTGAGGAGGATGTGTGAGATGGAAGGTGTCATGTTTGTGGATGTGTGGGATAGGTTTGTTGGAATGAAAGAAATGTATGCGATGGATGGACTGCATTTGAGTAGGAGGGGGGTAGATGTGTTGTGGGAGGAGTATGATCGTGTTATTAGGTCTTTGCAGGCGGAAAACTAGATACTAATAGTGGTCAGGGAATTATGAGAGGACATTATAGTACTGAAAGTAGAATGGACTTGGCAGATAACAGAAATAGGTTCCAAGGCGATAGAGGTGAGGTCATTCAAGTTTCAAGAGGTGCTTCAGGGATAGGGGGGTTAAATTGTTTCTATACAAATGCTCGTAGTCTTAGAAACAAGAAGGATGAGCTATTTAGTTATATTAGCAATGAGGATATAGATATATTATGCGTTACTGAATCATGGGTTAATGAAATAGAATTTAGTGACACTATAAGTGAATTTGATTTACAGGGCTATAATATGTACATTAGTCAAAGGAAAGGTAGGATTGGTGGAGGAATAATTATCTATATAAAAAACAACATTGTTTCAAGTTTAAATACTTCAATAAAGCAGGATGGAGTTGAGTCACTTTGGATAGATATTAGGTTCAGTAAAAATAGAATGGTGCATTTGGGAGCTTTTTACAGGCCACCTGGGCAGACTGATGATATAGATGAACTAATGATAAGGGAAATAAGTAAGGGATGTGAAACAGATGCAGTTATTATTGGGGACTTCAACTTAAACTCTGTGGACTGGGAAAATATGATAGGTAGGGATAGAACAAGTGGCAGGTTCATAGAATGCTTTGAGGTTAATTTTTTGAATCAATTTGTTAATGAGCCAACGAGGGGGGACAATATATTAGATTTAGTACTTTCTAACAGTGATCATTTAGTTCAAGAATTGACTGTTGGGGAAGCATTGGGAAATAGTGACCATCAGATAGTTCGTTTTAACTTGGGAATTGAGAAGGGTAAAATAACTGAGAATGCTGAAAAAGTTCCAAATTTTCATAAGGGAGATTATGTAAAACTTCGAAGCTTGCTAAATTTGGTAGACTGGGATATAGAATTCAGAGGTAAAAATGCTTATGGGATGTGGGATACTTTCAACCATATAATAAATGTAGTCCAAGAACAATGTATCCCAATGAAGGCCATTAGGAACAAAAGTAGGAAACCATTATGGTGGAATCAGGAGATAGCTAGAAAAATTTCAGAGAAGAAAAGGGCATATAAAAAATTACAGGTAGAAAATGATATTCAAAATTTAAGTGATTATAGAATGGCTAGGAATGAGTTAAATAAGATTATAAAGAAGAACAAAAGGGTGTCAGAAATTAAATTAGCTCAGGATAGCAACAAAGATCCTAGAAAGTTCTTTAGTTACTATAAAATTAATAACAAGTCTGGCAGAGTTAAAATAGGACCAATCAAATATGAAGGGTTTGTGAGAGAAACTGATGAGGAAATAGTTGAGGTACTAAATGGTCATTTTGCATCAGTATTTACAAAAGAGAAACTAAATAGTCCTATGTATAGTACTCATAGGTCAGGAAAAGAGGTGTTTACTAACATTTGTGGGGATTGGAGGATGATAAAAGGACTAATAGCTGATTTAGATACTACCAAGGCCTCCGGCCCTGATAATATTCATTCTAGGATACTTAAAGAAGGGGTAGAAAGTATCTCAATAGCTCTGGACAAGTTATATACTAGGTCATTGGAATATGGAGAAATACCCGATGATTGGAAGAGAGCGAATGTAGTCCCCATTTACAAGAAGGGTAGTGAAGAGGATCCAAATAACTTTAGACCGGTTAGCCTAACTCCTGTAGTCTGTAAAATTCTTGAGAAAATAGTTAAAAAAGGGATTTGCCAACATCTAGAGAGGGAGGGGTTAATCAGCGATGCTCAGCATGGGTTTAGATCAGGTAGATCATGTTTGACTAACTTACTAGACTTTCTGGAGTTTGTAACAGATCAAGTAGATAAGGGAGAGAATGTAGATATAATTTACTTAGATTTTAGTAAAGCATTTGATAAGGTACCACACAGGAGACTAGTTCATAAATTAAAAATGATTGGGATATGTGGGGGTGTTTCAAATTGGATAGCTGAGTGGCTGAAAGACAGGAAGCAAAGGGTAGTGCTAAATGGTGTAAAGTCAGAGTGGAGGGATGTTATCAGTGGGGTTCCTCAGGGATCAGTTCTCGGTCCATTATTATTTGTCATCTATATAAACGATCTTGGGGAGGCAGTTAATATTAAAGTGTCAATTTTTGCGGATGATACCAAATTAGCAGCTGTAGTTAAAGATATTGATGATAATTTTAAAGTGCAGGGGGATTTAAATAAATTGTTATCCTGGGCACATAAGTGGCAAATGACTTTCAACCTTGATAAGTGCAAAGTTATTAACATGGGAAAAGATAATAGAGAATTTAACTATGAAATGGATGGGCATTGGCTGAGCTCAGTAGAGGATGAGAAAGATCTAGGAGTAGTAATAGATAAGTCATTAAGGTTTTCTAAGCAGTGTATTGAAGCAAGAAATAGGGCAAATAGAGTGCTGGGTTTTATTAAGAGAAATGTCAGTTACAAAAGTAAGGAGGTCATTCCTAAATTCTATAACTCTTATGTTAGGCCACATCTAGAGTACTGTATACAGGCATGGTCCCCACATTTTAGACACGATATTAACCTTCTTGAGTCAGTGCAACGGAGGGCAACAAAGATTATTCCTTCCCTGAGGCACTTTGAATATGAAGATAGACTGAGGGTATTAAATATGTTCTCGTTCGAAAGGAGGTGTGTGAGAGGGGATATGATTGAGCTCTTTAAATTTTTTTCCGGGATAGATAAATTGGATGTTAGCAAGTTTTTTGAGTTAGATGATGGAAATCGGACTAGAGGTCACCACTTGAAAATTAAAAAGCAAGGGTGTAGGTTGGATTTAAGAAAATATTTTTTCACCAATAGAGTGGTAGACTTCTGGAACAAATTGCCGCAGAGGGTAGTAGGTAGTCCAAATCTAAATGTATTTAAGAGTAGGTTGGATGAGTTTATTGGAAGGGAAGGTTGTGATGGTTCCTAAGTTTTGTATATATTAATATTGTTTGTATATATCTATAGCTGCATGATTTAGTTCTTGACAAGCCTTGATTGGTGATACCCTTGTTTCTGGATGCAATCCCCTGGATGTAGTTTTCCTGGGAGTTTGAGGGCCTTGAAAAAGAGGCCGCTTGACTCGGATGACCTATGATGAGCCCTTGTGGCTTTTGTCATCCGTTATATTATATTGTGGGGGACTTTGATTTTGTCTTCCCCTGGTGATGGTGCTTTTTGTGGGTGGGTTTTGACGGAGGCGGATGACCTTTGATAGGCCCTTGTGGCTTTTGTCATCCGTGTAATTATGTTATGTTATTTTAAGTTGATTAAAACCAGAAATTTTAGCCGGAATCTTATTTATCATCTGGTCCACTACAGAAAGCTCAAACAAAATTCAAATAAGATCTACACGAAAAATGTTGCTCTGAAGGAATTATTGGAGTAAATAATGAATCAATTACATTGCTTATAGCATTGGAAATATATATATATATATATATATATATATATATATATATATATATATATATATATATATATATATATATATATATATATATATATATATAAATATATATATATATATATATATATATATATATGTGTGTGTGTGTGTGTGTTGATATGTTATTATCTTACGTAAATATTGTTATTATAATATGCGCTGACGAGACGTCATCTGAGACTGTATCCTCTTTTTATTTATATAGCTCTAACTTAAAAATAATGCTGTCATTTTTGACAGAACGGGTACACTAGTACGTATATAATATGTGAAATTATTATTTCAAAAATAATCAATTAATTCACTTGTAACGAGAATATTCTATGTAACTTCGCCCTAATACATCAAAAATACATTTTCTTTAAAATTTCCCCTACACGAGCACGCACATACAAACATACGGCTTTCGCCATCTGCCCTGAAGCATGGTACAAAGTTCACTTGTGCAGAGCGTCGTTGCGGATAGAGGTTAGTCACTTTTTCTGTCACAATTATTCTTGGCAATCAGTCCATACGAGAGTAGTTTATAACTCCTGTTCTTCTCTCATTTGCAGACCCCAATTCACACTCCATCATAGTTATATCCTACTAATTACTGCTAATTATACTTACTATACTACCCCACCTTGTTACATATATATATATATATATATATATATATATATATATATATATATATATATATATATATATATATATATATATATATATATATATATATATATATGGTCGTGTACTAGGTAATAAACTCATTGCTATTATTCTATATATTTTTTTCCGCTGTGATTTTTTATATAATTATACTTAAAAAGTGCGCCGAGCACCTGCTTGCCCATTGCACCAGCAAACATATAACAGGCCCTTCCAACCATCTAAAATGGTGCCCAGGCCCTGGAGTGGAAGCAGGGGAGCGTTAACCCTTGGATAAAGTTTCCAAGCGGAGTCCATCGTCTTCATTTATTCAATAAACCCTTCCCTTCTAGGACTAGGAGGGGGCTGTGTATCTTGCCGAGAAGTGTAAGTGGGCGATTTAAAAGCTTCCTTTGAATGAGTCTTTTTTGAGACTCACGATGGCGCGTCAATGCCCCCTTCACCGACTGTCATCCGGTGATGCAGGAAACCTGTTCGCAACTCGTCTCGTGCTACTTTCGTTCTTATTTTTGTCATCGCACCTTTCCCTACACTCCTCTATCTACACGTTCATATATACTTGACTCGTCACATTGAGAGATAGGCTGTCTATGCCCACTTTTATTATACATAAATACTCTTTTTCTCCACTCTTAGACAGAATAGACGTTTTAGGTATTTCACATCACCTCAGGGAGATCAAGACTTTTCCTATTCAAAAACGCTCAATCCACCGAAGGACTTTTAACTCGCCTATAGTCAAACCCATTCAGCCCCCTCAAACACTCTTCGGTGGAAGGATTCACATGTTCACAACTGAATATGACACCAGGAAAGACATCTTTCCATTCGCACCTACATTCATTTCTTCCTTCGAGGACATATCAACAAGCATTCATCGGCGGATGAACACACAATCACAGCCTTGATCTGCACCATAACTCTTCTCTTGTTATTCGTAAACTCAATGACTTTATCACGTCCAATTCACCATTCATTTAATTCATCAAACATTCCTCGGTGTACACAATCCTAAAAAAAAAAACCTCTCAGTTTGATAAAAATCATATTCTAGAGTTAGAGATCACATTAATACAGATCTAATTCTTGATCTCAATTAATTTTGGCAAAATTGAATATCACCATCATCATCACTAACTCTATAATTTAAGAAGGGGATTTTTTTTTTAGTATTTCAATAATAATTTCATCTTAGTTTGGTTATGACTTATGCTTTTTACCAAAGTTATTTCTAATAATTCTTTTGTAATATCAAAAAACAAATTGGTGAAGTTAAGAATAAAATATAAGTATAGAATTTTTTTTTACTTTTTTAAAACTCAAAGAATTACAAATGGTGAAGTTTAGAAAATTTATTTTTATATATCTTCTTCTATAACTATATTTTAGTAACGTGATATTTTGAAAAGGGGAAAATTTAATTTAGAGTTACCTTTAAAAATTATTATAATTGGCGAAGTTTAGAGAATTTATATAAAATTAAACCATGCCTGTTTTTTTTAGATTTTAAATTTTAATCTTACTATCGAAGCGCAAGCTCTCCCCATATTGGGGAGTGGCATAGCTATTGCCTGGTTTTTAATTATAAAATAGTGTTAAAATTTTCTTCTAATGGAAATGGCGTTTCAATAAAGGGAATTTAAAGGAATTATAGGATTTGGGGAAGCAGTGGGAAGCGCTCTAAAGTGGCGCAACCCTCGAGTGACTCAAATCCTGAGTTATCTCGGGCGCTCGCAATAAAGTGGTGATCATCCTGCAATGAACTCCCTTCCCGCGTTATAAAGTGGTGCCCCTCGAATTCTATATACTCAGTTTTTGCAATATTCAACTTTCCTCAACACGAATGCAATAATGGATTACAGCAACCATAGATCTCATCCAATGACTTCGTGATTAGACATAGGTTGCACTAACGTCCATCAAAGAGGAGCAACAACTCAACTCTACTGGACGCTCAACGTACTGGTGGTGCAACTCTCCTACTCTCATTTGGACCACTCTTTTGTAAGTAACGTGGCACCAATTATTTTCAACTTGCAGCAGGCACATATGGTTGCAAAACCCTTTTAGCCCACTTGCTAGATCTGTTCAGTGTTTGCGCGCTTCAACGGCAAAATTCGCGTAATCTCATTCGCAACTGATGCACTACCGATCGCAATGCAATGGCACAATGTTCCGCAAATTACTCAGTACCAGCAGGAACGGACATTCAGTAACATCCTTAAGTCAGTCAACTAGACACGGTCAAATGGTATAATATGCAACATATAATCGCATAAGGTAGCTCACATTTAACTGTAGGTCGTACCAGAGTTTTCAGAGAAGAACTTTACCAGCGACCTCTCATGGTATAGCACAAGTGCGTTCAGAAGGACCTTAGCATATCACACTTACCACCACTTTTCTCACACACCCTTTATTTATAAAGGTATCGACAATCGCGGCTGGATCGTAACGACTTGAATAATGTTGCCAAGCGGCGTTCGTGATCGTCATTTCTTCCAAATACGCCATGCTATAAGTCTCTCACTAAGGGTGTCCAGCGACGCAGGAAGCTGTTCGCAACTCGTTACTTTCGTTTTTTTCTTTTTTCATCGGCCCTTTTCCATACACCCATCTATCAACAGTCTTACTCGATGTTAAAAAAGCATACGGATCGTAGAGCGAGTTGCGATAACCTTATCCGCTTTGTTGGGTCCAGTGTTCGCACGACCTACTCGACTCGGCAATCATGAGTTCCCCAAAAGAATCCCAATCAGAGTTTATAAGCCGCCACCTAACAATCTCGCTGCGCTAGAGTTAACTGTTCTTTTTCACTTTTTGACGCGATCCACATGGATCTACTTGGTCCTTACCTTATAACTAAGATTGATCTTTTTATTTTTTACAGTAGTGAGAGTTTGTGGTATTGGTTTTAAATGAATATTGCAGGAATATCCTAAATAGCTCCTAGATCACAATAAACATAAAAACCTATATTTTGTTATTCGAAAGAATGAATTGTTAAATGCTAACGAATTCCGTAGGCCTAATCTGGGCGCCGTTGGGAAAACGTGAATTAAAAACCAAGAGTTAAGAAAATATATATTATTGAATAACAGTTAGATTATTTAAGGGTAAATTTATACAGTAACAGTTTATGATTGTATTGAGAATGAAACCTCATGGCTTATTTTTAAACGCTTAGGAGAGCGGGTGTTGCAATCTTCCGAATTAAGTAAGGGTTACCAACCCTTCTTGAAATATTATATATATATATATATATATATATATATATATATATATATATATATATATATATATATATATATATATATATATATATATATATATATATATATATATATTAAGAAATAAATATTTAAATTTGTAGGGGGGTAGTTTCCTACTCTCCTCTGTCTACAGTGCCTATTCTTAACATTCGAGCCTTCATCTCGGTTTGAAGTCCATTCCACTATTATAAAAAATCCTGTGAGCCAATTCGAATCCTATCAATTGTAAGCGCTCGTGTAATTTACAGTCTCTTCTCACACCCCTATCACAAGTTGCCATGCGCAAATCAACGGTGCCGTGAACAGTTCAAGTGCTAGTTCAAGGCTAGCTTGCGATCCACCGACCCCAGTCTTGCACAGGTACACAAGCTGACTTGGTAGGGGCGATGTTTGAGATTCGCCTTACGACAGAAAGAGTATTTGTTAATTTCTTTGTACCAAAGAATTTGTTCTCATGTTTTTGTCCGTTGCCACTCAACAGGTTTTATTATTGTAAGCGGTGCACGACGGAGTTTTTAGTCGCGGGCGACTTTATATCTCACTATGTTGGTCGTTCTCCGTTTTGCTTTTTTTGTTTGTTTTGGTAATAACATTGCAACTATTCGGCTGATTCTAACAAAATTTAAAACCCTTATGTTATTTTACATTCTCTTCTGAATGATATAATGCCAAGGTTCTTCCAAGGTTAGCCTGGAAATTATTTTGTTTTGGTAATAATATCATAACTATTGGGCCGATTCTAACGAAATCTAAAACCTTCATGTTATTTTACATTCTCTCTCGAATGATATAATTGCCAAAGTCCTCCCCAAATTAGCTGGGAATTATTTGGCAATAACATCATAACTATTCGGCTGATTCTAACGAAATTTGAAACCCTTATGTTGTTTTACATTCTCTTCTGAATGATATAATTGTCAAGGTCCTTCCAAAGTTAACCCAGGAATTATTTTATTTTGCCAATAACATCATAACTATTTGGTCACTTCTAACGAAATTTGAAACCCTCACGTTGTTTTACATTTTCTTTCGAATGATATATTTACCAAGGTCCCCCTGAGTTATCCCAGGAATAATTTTGTTTTGGCAATGACATCATAACTATTCGGCCGATTCTACGATATTTGAAACTCTCATGTTGTTTGCGTTCTCTTTCGAATGATATAATTGCTAAGGTCTTCCCAAGTTTAGCCTGGGAATTATTTTGTTTTGGCAATAACATCATAACTATTTGGGTGATTCTAATGAAATTTGAAACCTTCATGTTCTTTTACATTCTCTTTCGAATGATATATTTGACAAAGTCATCTCTAAATTAGCTGGGATTTGTTTGGCAATAACATCATAACTCGTTGGCCCATTCTAACAAATTTGAAACCCGTATGTTGTTGTACATCCTCTTTTGAATGATATAATTGACAAGGTCCTTCCAAGCTTAACCCACGAATTATTTGGTTTTGGCAATAACATCATAACTATTCGGCCGATTCTAACGAAATGTGAAGCCCTTATGTTGTTTTACATTCTCTTTCGAGTGATATAATTGCCAAGGGCTTCCCAAGGTTAGTCTGAGAATTATTTTGTTTTGCCAATCGCATAACTATTCGGCCGATTCTAACGAAATTTGAAACCCTGGTGTTGTTTTACATTCTTTTTTGAATAATATAATTGCCAAAGTCCTCCCAAGATTAGCCAGGAATTATTTGCTAATAACATCATAACTATTCGTTCGTTTCTAACGAAATTTATTGTTTTACATTCTCTTTCGAATGGTATGATTGTCAAGGTCCTTCCAAGGTTAACCCAGGAATAATTTTGTTTTGGCAATAACTTCATAACTATTTGTCCCATTCTAACTAAATTTGAAACCCTTACTTTGTTTTACATTCTCTTTCGAATGATATAATTGTCAAGGTCCTCCCAAGGTTAGACCTGGAATTATTGAAAGTTTTGAAGGAAGTAAGGTCATAAATCAGAGAATGAGAGCACGAGACTTTTGGTTTGCAGACCTTGTTCTCGTAATTTCCACTTAGACAATGTTGTTTGTCCTTCACCGTGACACCAGCCTTTGTAAACGATATCAATGATTATTTTTATTTGTCAGTTTTTATCCCGTGGCATTGGTGAATTTTATATATTTGATGTATTACTCTCTATATTGTATTGTATACTAGATATATATTCTGTTGTTTTAACATAACATAACATAACATAATTTAACGGATGACAAAAGCCACAAGGGCCTATCAAAGGTCATCCGTATCCATCAAATCCCACCCATATAATGCATCCATAGGATTTTGTCAGGTCATGCAGCTACAATATACAATTTAACAATCCATAGGAATGTCCAACCATGCATCTACAATATATAATTTAAAGCCTCCATAGGAGTCTGTCAAGATCGACGTAGATTTTCCTTGCTAAACAAAGATTGCTAATCCTTTCCTCAGTTTATATGACAATGTGTTGGAATGGGCGTACAGAGATTTAAAAAACACTTTTTTATTTTACCGGTTGCAATTATTCGGGAAAAAATACACCCAAATTAAGTCCTAACAAAAAGTGTTTCCGCGAGACTAACCAAATTAACATGAACACGAATTAGCATGACATTTCTAATTATTGATCCCCAAACCATATACCCAATTTCCCCCAAATAACTTTGTTTTGATAAACTAACTAATGCGGAGTTCGGTGTTGGTGACTGATCTGTAATTAGTTATGGATAACTAACATTCCATTAATGAATTAAAATTTTTCTTTATATATTCATAGTAATTAAGGTTTGCTGCACTTACTTTATAAATAGGAGGTCATACAGACATACTGGTCACCAGTAGGCCCCCCCTCCAAAATGGAGGATGACCAGGATGGGTTCCCACCTGATAATATAGACATTGCATTTAAATATTTGGTAATTGTGTAGAGTATGGCTTATTTTGGTCTATTGTGTAGAGTATAGCTTATTTTTTCCTGAGCTGAAATCTATGTGGATCAAGTTTATAGTGATTTCCAATTATATACTGGGGGCTGTGCCCCCAGATCCCCCCAAATGATTGAAATCTCAGGATCATCATAGGCCCATCTCCCCAATGAGCCGTCCCTCAAAATAAGCTAGAATCGCATCCGCCCATACTCGCAACATTTACCAAATATTTAATATCTCCTGTAAATGAAGAGGATAAATTCAATGATAAACTTCTCCAATTTAGTATTGCTCTTCGAAACAGTAATCTACTTAATGATATTGGTAAACATGTAGACGAGCACCCAGCTGGAAAATAATATTTTGTGTAAATATTATCGCTCACCCGTGTCATTTCTGACGTCATACCCCACCCCCAACCCTTATTATAATTCGCAAAATGATTAAAGGCGCTGACATGATGTAGTTAAAGCATTCACCTCTGTAAACGTCAGAACATTAGAAAAATTAGGATTATATACTGGGCGGCTGTGCCCCCAAGACCCCCCCCTCAAATTTAATGAAACTCAGGATCATCGTAGTCTGGTCCACGCATCGTGTTTAACTCCCCATGAGCCATCCCCTATAAATGTACTCCAAAAATGTGAAACATTTTGGAACACAGACAAAATAGTACATCTTATCGGCCGGGCCGCTCGTCTACATATTTACCATGATATTCAATATCATGATGTAACTTTTACCTACCTACAAATAATTACATTATCTGTACTAATACTAAGATTAAAGATATCTTAGACTGCATGTTTTCTACTAGGTGAATGGAAAGTAACATGCAAATTATTATCAGATATTCCAAAATCCTATGGGGTCATTGGCCAATTGCTTTAAATCAAAATGTAGTTGAAATAAAAAATGAATTAATATCTAAAGGCTATCCTATATTATCAATGTCTCATATTAATAAGAGAGTCAAGAAAGACAACTCCAACACGATTAATTAAAATTGACTTTTCTGTTGAAAATAAGCCAACAATAATTAAAATATTGTACACTAATTTCTTTGTAAATGATTACATTCCACAACCAATACAATGTTTTAAATGCCAGATATATGGGCATACTTTAAATTCCTGTAGATCAAAAGTAAGATGCCTCATATGTAGCAATAACTACTCAGCTAAAGACTGCCTAAGAGAAACCTTGAAATGTGCAATTTAAATCATGTCTCAACCTTTAAAGGATGCAGAGTATACATGGAAGCCAGGAAAATTGAAACAATAGCAAAAAGATTAAATATTTATAAGAGAGCAAAAATGCAAATAAAATGAAATAATAGTATAAATTCTCATCCTCCTACTAGTGCTAAGGTAACTGTTACGGATATACAAAATTCTCAAGAGGTAAATCACTCAAGCTATGCATCTATCTTAAATTCCAAACTAAAAATAAGATAATCCATGACAAATTAATTAACCCCCAAATCTTAATTAGATTCAAATTCAAAGGCAATTGCCAGATATTATTAGTCCTATAGTTTTTATACTGTGTATTTTTACTTCAGACATATAGCCTCTTCCACAAATTCATCTTCAGTAAGGTCATTAGGTACCTTTTTGAGTAATGAGAGCTGGATTGTTGCATTGACTTAGGCGGTGGCATTCTTAAGTCAGGTTTTAGTATGAGAAACGATAGTGGTAGTGGTCTAGGTTGTTCATCAATTCCTTGGTCAGTCGGGTCTTGACGATGCTCACATTATTTGCACGGCATATGAAAAAGTTGTCCCTGGGTCTAGGATAGTGTTATATCTGGAGTTTGAAGCTATGTCCCTGATTATTAGTGTTTAGTGCAGGTTGTATAAACATCCTTCCACACTCAACCGCTGAGTGCTTGCTGGATTAAACTCCTCCAAGCCGTGAATCAGTTTGAATATCTGTATGTTGTAAATCACTGGAGAGAATCACATCTAAACTTATACTCAAGTACATTAACATAACATAACATAATTAACATAATTTCACGGATGACAAAAGCCACAAGGGCCTATCAAAGGTCATCCGTATCCATCAAATCCCACCCACATAATGCATCCATAGGATTTTGTCAGATCATGCATCTACAATTTAAACAATCCATAGGATTATGTCAGACCATGCATCTACAATATATAATTTAAAGCCTCCATAGGAGTCTGTCAAAAACAAAATCAGTCCCCCAAAATATACAATAAAAAGAAACTGCATCCACAGGAATGAGTCAAGAAACATACCCCCATACCAAAAAGTAAGAAGTTAATCCTCCATCTCCATATAATCATCCAATCTGCGCTTGAAAACATTCAAGTTTGGGCTGTCTACAGTCTCAGGTGGCAAACTATTCCAATAGTCCACCACTCTGTTAGTGAAAAAATATTTTCTAACATCCAGTCTGCACCTCTGTTTTTTAATCTTTAAGTGGTGACCTCTAATTCTTTTACAACTTCTAACTCAAATAACTTGCTGAAATCCAATTTACCCATCCCAGAAAAGATTTTAAAAAGCTCAATCATATCTACCCTCACACACCTTCTTTCAAATGAAAACATATTTAATACCCTCAGTCTATCTTCATATTCAAGGTGCTTCAGGGATGGTATTATTTTTGTTGCCCTCCTTTGTACTGACTCTAATAAGTTTATATCATGTCTAAAATGTGGTGACCATGCCTGTATACAGTACTCTAAATGTAATGGTTTGTTAACCCCAGATCAGTTTGGTTTCCTCCAGGGAAGATTGTGGAAAACCAATTATTGCTTACATATGAAGATGTAACAAAATCACTAGATGCTGGTAACATGGTTGATTTAATATTATTTGACTACTTGCATGCTTTTGATGTTATTAGTCATGACATACTACTCGATAAGCTGGTACAATTAGATTGTCTTATAACATAACATAATTTCACGGATGACAAAAGCCACAAGGGCCTATCAAAGGTCATCCGTATCCATCAAATCCCACCTACATAATGCATCCATAAGATTTTGTCAGATCATGCATCTACAAGGTGCTTCAGGGATGGTATTATATTGAGTGTTAGCTTTGTTTTCATTATGTTTGTGTTCATTTTTAGATTAATTATGGTTAGTCACAGAGCCAAGGGCACTGGTTGGTCTTATCCTGTTCGTGGGAAGGGTAGCCTCGATGGTGCTCCTGTTTCCTCATATCCTTGTGCCACCGGTGGTGGGTGGTGACAGTATACATTGTGGCCTGAGCAATGCATGGTGTCTTGGAGCTGAAGCCTGCTCAGGCATTTCTGCTCCTTTTTTCAACATGATCATCAGCAATAAAAAGGCAGGGGTGTCAAATTTGCATGCCTTCCATGTGATGAATCTGGTAGTAACCACCCTCATATGGACTCCTCTTGCTCCTGCACCCCCATTGTCAATCCCCTAAGTGAGTCTGTATCCAAACTATTCAAGACTGTGTCTAGCCTTACTACCCAGATGGCAGCTATGATCACTGAACTTAAGGAGCTTTGGGCTTCCCTTACAGCTGGGGTATCATCCTCTGTCACGGACAGGGAGATTGTTGTGAATCCGGACATGCAAAGGATTTTCATGACATCCGAGAGCTACATGAGCGTGATAAAGAGGCAGGACAATGTCATTGTTCGTGGCCTTCCCTATGAGGGCTAACCTTCAATGACATTCCCATCAAATTGTCCTAATTTGGGGAACATTTTGGTCTCTGATATTGTAGCTTTAAAGACCCAACATAAGAGCTAAAATTATAAACCAAGAACATCGCCTAACTATCCTCTCCAAGGCCAAATGTTTAGCTGGCTCAAGATTTAGTCATATCTATATCAACCGCAACCTGACTTATAAACAGGATGGAAAGGGAGGAGAGGAGGGAGCACACTGCTTCTGGGTATCAGCCTGGTTGTGGATCAGCCCCTGGGGATCAAAGTGCAGTTTCTCCACCACCCTTGGCCAACACTCCCAGTGGCTCTGTCTGCACAAGGGTGGCAAATTTTCAATCAAGAATTTAAACCCTGTTGTTGAGTCTGTTTTGTTCTGGCTAGTTAATTTAAATAGTCTCTAATAAAGTTCATTTTGTACATAATTTTTGTATCAATAATAATAATAGTGATTTAGTTGGTGTTACTGAAACTTGGCTCTCGCACTCCCTTAATTCCTCCGTAGTTGATATCCCAGGTTATGGTGTTGGACTTTACATTAATAAATCATTTAAAATCTCCTGAATTTATAATACTCATCCAAATACACTTTGTGTTCTGCTTCATGATTTCAATCTTCATGTTATAGTAGTGTACAGGCCACCTAGTCACTCTCTCCTGGATAATGAGAGTTGTTGTCCTTCTTGGATTCTTTTTGCACTGGAAGGCATGTGATTTTAATCTATCTGATATTGACTGGTCAGGTTTGGTTCCTCGGGCTCATTCTTTCCTCTCTCGTTCATTTCTTGATATGTTTAATTCTTTGGGACTTACTTAGTGGGTCATATTCCCCATGTTTATCCGATCTAATAATGTGCTAGATTTGATTTTACATCCTGCCATGATTTAGTATCTGAACTTTTCTCCTTGGAACCTCTCCCTAGCTGTTGGTGTTGAGTTTCTCTGCTCGGTAATTTTGAATCATATTATTCCTAACATCCCTGTTAAGCTATTTTATTGGTATTATGGTAATTAGCGATTGCTCAATGACTTTCTTTCACTTGTTGACTGGGATTCTTCTGAGTTTTTTTTATTGTGACATTGAGATGTGCTACGTTAAATTCCTGTCAGTTCTTCACTCTGCATTTAATCAATTTTTTCCTTTGAAAAAACATTCAAAGAATACAAACTCTCCTTGGTCTAGGACCATATCTGGTGTGATTGTTGTGCAGAAGAGTATGGCGTGGAGAAGGTACAAACGCCTTAGAAGCCACTTTGGTCGTAGAGCCCCACCTACTGTTCAAGCTTGGTTGTATTTCAGAGACCTAAATATTCTCTATAAAAGAAACATACTGCAAGCTGTTTCTGTTTATGAAGACACTCTCCTATCATGTGGTGACCCTAAAAGTCTTCATGGTTACCTAAGAAATAAAAAAGTTGACAAACCATCTGTAGATCCTCTCTTAATTAATGGTTGTTGGGTTAATGATAATGGCTCCATGGCCAATCATCTCACAGATTATTTCTCTTCTGTCTTTGTGGATAATGTGCAGGTCAATCCCTTTCCACAGCAAAGTTCCCGCTCTCAATTTATATTTAAAGATATATCTATTAATGATATTCTAAAAGCAATTAGTCATTTGAAACTCTCTTCTAGTTGCAGTCCCGATAATCTTCCTTCATTAGTTTTCAGGAATTGTTCCTCTTCTTTATGTTATCCCTTGCTCCTTATCTTTAATAAAAGCATTTATTCAATGAAAGTTCCCTCTGCTTGGAAGATTGCACATGTTTTACCCCTGTTTAAGAAGCATTTGACATTGTTAACCATCACTTGCTCTTGACCAAACTGTCACATATTGGCATTGGTAACCCTCTGTTGGGCTGGCTAAGTGACTTTTTACAGAACCATAAACTGAGTGTCGTTTTACAAGGCTCGTCTAGTCATTTTGTTCATGTTACAAGTGGAGTCCCACAAGGTGGGGTGGTTGGTACTGTGCTTTTCCTTATCTTTATCAATTACGTTGCTGCAGGCTTGTCATGCAAATTTGCCCTGTTTGCAGACGATCTTAAATTATATCTTGCTCTTCCCATTACTGAGGTAATCAGTGGTACTTAAGTCTTTCTCTTCAAGAGGATGTTACTTTGCTTTTTCATAGGAGCAGATCTTGGGGCCTTTCTTTTTCTGTTAATAAATGTGTACATATTCGCTTTAGTAGATCGATTTCTATCCCTATAGGGGAATATTTCATCCGTGATTACCTTATTCCTTTAAATACCTCTGTGAAAGATTTGGGAGTTCTTGTCAATTCTAAACTAAAATTTCACCTGCATGTGAATGAAACTTTCTGTAAGGCAAATGGAGTAGCCAATAATATTCTTAGAGGCACAATTTTTAGGTCAGCTAAGTTCATGGTCCAAGTGTTCATCACTCATATTCAACCTATTATTGATTTTGGCTGATTGGTGGTGGAATACTGGCACTTGTTGGAGTTTATACAGAGGAGATGGACAAAAAAGATTTGGGGATTTTCTGATCTTTCTTATGCTGATAGATTATGTAATTTGGGCCTGTTCTCCATCAAAGGATGCCTTCTCTGTTACGTGCTGTGCCTGGTTCGGAGACTGGATTGTGATCTATAGCAACTCACAAAGCGCCCTGAGTGCTCTCGGGGCATTGGAATCTCCGCACCCCCTTGTTCGCAATATCCCTGATGCCACAGTTTTGGCAAGCCGGGAAGATGTCGAGATTATCTTCTGCTGGGTTCCTGGACATGTAGGAATTGCGGGGAATGAGGGCACCAAAGAGTCTGCAAGGACTTCCCCTGGCGATGGTGCTTTTTGTGGGTGGGTTTTGACGGATGTGGGTGAGGCTTTTGTTATCCGTGAAATTATGTTATGTTAGTTTTCTTGGGAGTTTGGGTGCCTTAAAAAAGAGGCCATTTGACTCGGATGACCTATTATGGGCCCTTGTGGCTTTTGTCATCTGTTATATTATATTGTGGGGGGACTTTGATTTTGTCTTCCCCTGGCGATGCTGCTTTTTTGTGGGTGGGTTTTGACAGATGCTGATGACCTTTGATAGGCCCTTGTGGCTTTTGTCATCCGTGAAATTATGTTATGTTATGTTATGACTCTGCAACCGGACCAGCGTTTTGCTCGTCCTCACACCGATACATGGCAGGAATATGTGCAGCTCTTCGGGCTGCCTGGCAAAGAAGATGGGAGATGGTTGAAGGGAACTTAAAATTGCGTGCCATTGCGCTGCGACTGTTCCCATGGACATATCCCCCAATGCCGCGATGGCTTCAGGTCGCTTTCTATCTATCTCTGAATCGGGCACACTTGTGTGACACATCGCCATTTGATGGAGCGCTCGCCAGCACCCTATTGTGATGACTGCATCGTCCCCCAGACTGTTCGGCACATTCTTGTTGAATGTTCTAGTCTGAGTGATCTTCGCGCACATTACCTGTCCTGGTACTGGGATGGGCCGGGTCACTCCCGCTTGTCCCTTGTACTCGGGACTAGTTCGTGCACATTGACTGGTTGACTTATAGACTTTGGGGGCAGGCCGGCCTTCTTCCCCTTTATTTAACTAGGTTTTCTTTTTTGTTATTGTTGTTTTCTTTGTAGGTCGCACGCTCCTGCACTGGGGTGAGGGGGACCTCCCCCCAACCTAGGAGATTGCTTCCTAATTGTTACGATCTTCCCTTTTTATCACTGCTGTATTTTCATATTCTTATTTTAAAGTAGCGTAGTGCTAGGCTGTCGTGATTCCGGCGACTTATGCCCAAGTGGACAGTCGCCAGATAGGCTCCTAAAATTTTTAAAAACACAAAAAAAAGCCTTCTCCGTGTAGACCTAATTATGGCTTTGAAGATCCTAAATGGTCATTGTCCCCACTTGTTTGATTTGTTTAAATGTAGAAGAGACAACAGAACTCGTGGTCACAGCAAAAAAATCCTTCTACCCCACTCAAATATAGATGCTGGCACTCGCCTTTTCTCTATATGCCCTAGTAAGGGGCACAACAATTTGATTTCCTGGCTGCCATGTTGACGGGACTCAGCGCCCCATCCGGCCCCAGCTTGGTATTCTTTTTCTCCTTCTGCTAATGCCTACTTCATCTTCTGTACCAATTCTCTTTCACCCTGCACCCTGTAAGGGTGCTTTCCTGACCGCTGTGCTGACGGGACTCAGCACCCCGTCTGGCCCCAGCTTAGCCTCTTCTTTCTTTCAGCACACTTCCTCCTTGTAGTGTTCCACAATAGCTTCATGGACCATATTTTGTTTGTTTTCATAATGTTCATCCATATATAAAACATTTAAATGTTTATAGTAAATATACTTTTTCATGCATTTTGCTCCCATCATTGAAAGATGCCCATTCAATCCAGGCCATCCATAGTCATGAATCACTGACATATAAACCAAGCCTAAATTTCTGAATGGAAATTTGTAGCCATCAGCTCTTTCAAATATATTGGCAGTAAAAATCTCTCTTTGTTCACATCTTTTACAAATTGCTTCAATTTTATATGCTAAAGCATCACTTGCCTCCTGATAATTTCTCTTATTTGAACTACAATTACACACTAGTGTATATATTTTTTATAGACTTGAGCATTATAATTTGGGCAAAGGAAGTAACACTTATACCCTGTGTATACACAGCTGCAGCTGCATTCCGTGAACGAAGAAGCGTGTTCTGAGAGCAAGTCTATCAACAGGTGTCTGTCTATATCTTGATCATATTCAAGTTTTGCCTGTGATGTAAAAGAACTTTCTTGACTAGGCCCTGGTTGTGGGTCTAGACTCTTATTTGCCCTTACTTTTATGTAGAGAGCTGAAGGTGACCCATTTCTCGGAGAGGAGCCTTTTGGCAAATGCGTCAGATCCTTCTGAGGCGGCCTTGATTAGTGCCCTTAGGACACTAGATGGCACGCCTGTGAGTGTGATGCCGCACTCTACCATGATCTTTGTGAAAAGAGTAGTTTATGTGAGGGAACTCATGGACTACTCATTAGATGACATCACCTTAGAGCTAGCGAACCATCATGCTGTCAAGGTCGAATGTGTGATGAGAAAACAGGGAGGGGCTTCATCACGTTGAACTGTGACAAGCTCCCTGAGTTGGTGCGTGTCGGTTGGTATCGCTATTGCGTGAAGGCCATACTAATTGCTCCTGTTTATGTACAAAGTTGGGGTTACCCTAGGTTTGTGTAAGTTGCTCCAAGGCCACACACCAAAAGTCCAAATTGTGTGTGGCCAAGTGTGTCAATTGCGGAGACCCCACCCCGCTTCTGCAAAGCAATGTGGTGCATATCTCCTTGAGAAGGAAATCCTGGCCATTCAGGCTCAGGATCATCTCTCATTTTGAGAGGCTAAGGACATAGTCCTGGCGCGCCCGGAGCTGCCTTGGACCTCCTATTATGACTCAATGTTGAGAAAGAGACCCTCTGTTCCTGGCGCTTCCAGGCCTACGAGCACGGTTGTTTCTGCACCCATTTGGAACCCTTCTGGGAGTTCTATCCACCCTGGGCACTCACAGGATAGAGCTGGCATCACAAAGGGTTTCACACCAAGCGCCCGCTAAAACCAGGGCTCCCCTCCCTTCCCTCAGCATGACCGTTTCGCGTAAGGCGAAGCTGCCGTGCGCCTCTACTGAGTCGTTAGACACAGGAGGCAACACCCCTGAAGAGGGTTGTGAGGTCATATTCTGGGGTTCCTAAAGCTCTCCCCCCCCCCAAAAGGAGGACCCTTGCCCCCGAAGCCGCCCCCCCTTGCCCAAGGTACGAGGAGGAGGGAGGAAAAGACTCACATGGCTAGCCCAACTTTCCCTGATAAGGCCTCAAAGGCGGCAATGTATTATCCGGCCAACAGCACCCAGGGTTCTGGCATGGGCACGATAATCCGCATTTCAGGAAATGACTGATTTTTCTGCCTCAGTCGATGAGTTTAGGTCAGTAGATGAGGCCATTGAGTTTTCTGGCAACCTCATCGCCGTGGGCCTAACTACTATTCCTAGAATGTCTGGCCATTTTGTACACCTCACACTCCGGTGGTAGCCATCCTAGTGTGAGATGGCCTTCAAACAGAAGCGTTATGCCTACATGCACTATAAGCGCATGTAGGCATTTCACTGCCGGTGAATTTTGGCAAGCTAGGGCAAGGTTCCGGTATATTTCAAAGCACGCCCACTGCTCTTCTTAGCTGGCATATGTGTCTTCACTCAACAGGAAGACCCCTCGAACAGAGGATTCAGTGCAAATTCTCGCAGCCCCCCATTATCCAGCTTAATGGGACCACCATCTCGGACCCCTTGTCAGTGGTGGAATCCTTCATGACGGCCTTTTCGCATTCTCTAGCTGGGATGCTGCCCCACCAACATTCAGTGCGCATTCTCCAGAAATGGAAAACCCTTCAATGACAGGTTTCCTCTGAAGGAGTTGCGTTCTGCTCTTGCTTCGTGTGTGGGCACCACCCTTGGATAGTATGCCATGCTTTGACACCTGGGTAAGTGAGGCATGGCCTTTCTGTTTGATTTGTTCAACAGGATCTGGGTAGAGGGTTTCTTCAAAGATTCATGGTGAATCGCTACTGTGCTCTCTTTTTACAAACAGGGGAGAGATCACTCTACCCCAGTCACTTTCCGCCCAATCCCTCTAACTTCCTGCATGTGCAAGTTGCTGGAGAAATTGGTAAATGTTAGATTAGACTTTTTTTCTGAATAGCAGAGGCCATCTACCTTATGCATAGTGCGGCTTCCGCAAATTCCACTCCATGTATGTTCTCTGCTCCGACTGAAAAATGCCGTCTGCGAGGCCTTCTTTCGTAGACAGCAATATGCTACAGTGTTTTTCAATCTGGTGAAGGCCTATGACACCGCATGTTGATATGGTATCAGGGAGACTCTCCACACAATGGGGGCGAGTGGGATGCCTCCCAATCTTTATATCTGAATTTTTGAGAGATTGTCGATTCACTTCCAATGGAGCTGGAAGAGGGTGTCCCACAGGGAAGTGAACTCGGTGTCACACTCTTTGCCCTGAGTATCTCTTTTGGCGCGCCCCAGATGCTAACTCTGGAGTGTCGACTCCAACATGCATTGAACCGCATCCCTTGCTCTGCCGAAGCACACAGGCTTCGGTTTTCCTTGTCCAAAACTAAGGTGGTGCACTTCTGCCGCCATCCACAGCTCCACCCTGACCCAGACTTGCTTCTAAATGGGCTGCACCTTGAAGTGGTGGACTTGTACTGTTTAATTCGGTCTTCTATTTGACTGAGGCCTCACCCCAGAGGCTCATATTCGCAGCCTTGGGGTCTCTTGTACCCACGTCATGGATATTCTTCGCTCTGTGATATTCAGCTTCAGCACTTGGGGGGCTGATAGGGCTAATGTGATCCACCACACCGACCTTTGCCTGGCGACCGGTGCCTTCCACACTTCCCCCATTGAAAGCCTACTAGTTGATGCTGGGGAGAGGCCACTCACTCTACGCTGTGTGTAGTGCATTATCCGCCTGTACGCACGATCCTGGCGCCTTTCTGAATCGCCAACAGCTCTCACTGCATTTACAGCTGGTTTGATGGTGCACTGTCCTCCAGAATGTTCTGCACATTCTTGTTGAATGCCCGAGTCTGGGCGATCTCCGCGCATGTTACCTGTCGCCGGCCTTATCCCTTTTATTTAACAGGTTTTTTTTGTTATTGTTGTTTTCTTTGTAGGTCGCATGCTCCTGCGCCAAGGGGAGAGGGACCTCCCCCGATGCTGGAGCTTGCTTCCTAATTGTTGCATCTTCTTTTTTTATCATTGTTTTTTCCTATTATTTTAAAGTAGCCTAGTACTAGACTGTCTTGATTCCGGCGACTTATGCCCAAGTGGGCAGTTGCCAGATAGGCTCGTAAAATTAAAAAAAAACAACAACCCTCCAATGCCTCAGTGGCTTCCATTCGCTTTCTTCAGTACTGGGACAAGCGGGGTTGCTACTGCTTGTCCTTTGTACTTAGGATGAATTTGTGCAATCCTGACCTAGCTTTTACAAGAAGTTGTCCTCCTCCATTTTATTTGACTCATTTTTTTTTTATGCTCCGGCACCAGGGAGGGTGGATCTCTCCCTGATGGAGCTTCTATTTTCTTTTTGCCTTTTTTTGTTGGTTTTGTTCTTTTTGTTTTCTTGTTTTGTCTCTTTTGTTGATTGCTATAGTTTTTGTTTTAATATAGTTTAAGACTTGGCTACTCTCTTTTCAGCAGTCACAAGAAAGGTGCTTAAAATGAAATTGAATGTCCCAGTCTGAAGGATTCTCTTGCCATTACCTTTTATTTTGTTTTTAATTGATCAATTAGCCTAAGATTAGGTGACTATGACCTTGGTGTCATTTTGTTGATCAGTGCTTAAAAAAAGAAAACAAAAGGAGCAACTTTGTATATGCTACTTGTCCTGGTAGTGGGACTAGTGAGGTCACTCCTGCTTGTCGCATGTACTTTGGATGTTCTTTTGCACTCCTGATTATGGATCGATCAAGTTTCTTGAGAAAGTGGGCCTCAATGGTATTTAGCTACTTAGTGTGTTGGTTGCATGCTTAGGCCCTTTAGAGAGCAAGCCTCCACACTGCACCTGAGTAACATCTTTTTATTCCTTCTGTTATTTTTTATATTTGTTTGTTTTTCTGGTGTTTTGTCTTTATTTTTTTAAATTTTAAACTAGCTCCAAAATAAGCTTATTAATAATGGAGGGGGGAGGATGGGTATGTATGCCCTTGCTTGCATTTGGTGAAGAGACCTTAAAAGGGGAAAAAAAAATTATTTTCCTTAAAAAAAACTCCTTGGCAATTCTTGGAAAAAATTGATTCCGTTATTTGATAAAAATATATGAAAAGAAACAAAAAACATTTCTTATATTGATTTGCCCTTCTATCTCATTCAAGAATTTCAGAAATATTTTTCTGATTGCAAGATTTATCTTGCACTCCATTAAAATAAAATATGCTTCATCTTAACCTCATCACTACTAGCTGGGTATTTGCTGGATGTGTCAATGTCAAGGATAAAGTAGTTATAGATTAATAAAACCTGGAAAAATATTGAGCTACCTGACCTAATCTAAATCTATTTAATACATTAAAAATATTTAAATTTATTAATTTTCCTCCAAAGTTTCCCTTGTAATAGTCAAATTGAGATTCCTATTTCAACCTAAACAATGTAGATCATGAATATAATTAAAAAGCTGAGACTGATATTACACAGGTTTATGTATAATAATGAATACTTAGTAATTGTATTGAGAATTAGAAAAAAAAATTAATGTACCTATCAGCTTAAAATTAGTCATGGCAAGTTTTAATGAAGAAGGTTTGAAGAAAAAGCTTTTTGATTTAAATATGTCTCAACAATCAATTCAAACAATGTCACTTTGGTTAATTCATCACAAGAAACATGCACATAATATTGTTAATATTTGGTTTAAGGAGTTAGTTAAAGGTAAGATTCTAAATATTGTTTTATTAGTAATATTGTTAATATTTGGTTTAAGGAGTTAGTTAAAGGTAAGATTCTAAATATTGTTTTATTAGTACTTAGTTTTACTTCAAAAATGTAATTTTTACTTGTATATAATTAGATTTAATCCCCAACCCTTATATTTGATCCATTAATTCATATTAATTTGCAGTTTAGTACATACTGCTCAGAAGTAGGCCTTTTTCTCTCTCTCTCTTCTAGCACTAGCTAGCATAGTGTACTTAGTAATGTCTCTGACCTGAGGTAATTTTTTTCAGGCTTATTTGTGATGTCACCCTGACTCTCTCGGTGCAGGGTAGCAATAAAAGGGTGCTGGTTTTGTTCTTCTCTCTCTGGGGGTGGGTGGGTACTCACAGAAACCTCAGTTGCACCATGTGCTGCTGATACCGGAGCTCCGCACTAGGTATGAGGCAGTGTGCCCTAAGGAGCTGGTAAAGGGCAACAGAAATTAGCACAAGTTTGTTTTCCTTTTTATTTTCAAATTTAAACTATTGGGTTGAGGAATATGTTCTTGTGGTTTTATCAAATTTATTCATTACCATTAAAATTTTTAGAAAAACTTCATTTTTAATTGATAACAATATACAATTTAATCAATAATGTATTCTCCGTTGTTATTTACGACTTCTTCCTAACATTCAACTAGTTTTTCAATGCCTCTGCAATAAAAATCTCTGGATTTTGACTCAAAGAATTGGTCTAACCAGGTTCTTAATTCCTTATCAGCATTGAACGAAACGCCGTGCAAATTGTTGGAGAGTGATCGGAACAGATGGAAATCCGATGAAGCCAAGTCTGGTGAATATGGAGGATGCGGCAGGATTTCCCAATTAAGCGTTTAGATGGCATCTTTTGTCATATTGGCAATGTGAGGACGAGCATTGTTGTGTTGCAGAAGGACTCCATAACGTTGATGAGGTTGCTTTTCCCGAATAGCTTTGGCGAGTCGATACATTTGTTGAACGTAGAGTTCTGCATTGACAATCTTGTTGTTTGCAAGAAGCTCATAAAGAATGATGCCTTCACAATTCCACCACACACACACAGCATCATCTTTCATGGATGAAGTCCTTGCTTTAATCGCGGAAGTGTTTTTTTATTGGGGCTAAGCCATTGTTTTCGATGATTCATGTTGACATAAACACACCACTTTTCATTGCCAGTGATGATGCAGTGAAGAAATCTGTCCTTATATCCACTAGTAGACTTGTGACGAGCAAGCAAACCTGTGGCAATCATGGAGCGTTGAAGTTTGTTGCTTTCGCTCAAAGCATGCAGAACCCATGCATCGAGTTTTTGAACTTTTCCCATTGAATGAAGGTGATTCACTACAGTTTTCTGATCACACACCAATTGTACAACCAATTCTCTAGTTGATTGATGAGGATTTTCATGAAGAAGGTCGTTCAATCAATCTTCATCCAACTTAATGGGGCAACCAGAATGTTCGTCATTAATATTGAAATGGCCGTTTTTGAAGTGTGAAAACCACCATTGTGCTGTCCTTTCTGATAAAGCATTTTCTCTGTACACACCACAAATATCACGACGAGCTTTGGCTGCGTTTGCATTGTTCCCGTCTTGATTGAAAATGAATAACAACAAGTGTCAAAAATGCGCCTTTCTTTCAACTTGACATTCCATTTTGAGGGTACAGAACAAAAATTAAATTAACACATTTTTTAAATAAACCGCACTGAATTATTACTCAACTTCAAGACGTAGCCTAGGCAAAAGCTTAATAGTCTACGCTGTTAAGAGACGTAGCCTAACCTTTGCAAATTTTGCTCTCATTATTTATTATTGTTTCTTAATATGTGCACAAATCATGTCAACAAAACTTGAATCAACACAACATTAAAAAAAATGCAAGAACTTATTCCTCAACCTAATACCTATTCTTTACTTCCCTTACACATACACTTTACTTATCCACACATACCTGGACTTCATTTCCTGCTCTGCTTCATGAATGCATTTCAAGGATCACCACAAAGTTTGTGCATACACTGTATGCGCATGGGGGAGGGGGCACTTATACTTCATTCATTATGGGTTTTCATCCACCTTCTCTACAATTCTCCCCCTCCTTCACTCATCCACCTGAAACACAAAAGGTAGACATAGATGAGTTGAGGCAGAGAATTTAACAACAAGAACTACCACATCCTTCCTTCATAAGTTCACCTCATATCACTGCCTCAGCCCCCACCAATCATTTTTGTTATAATCATTCTTCATTAACTCCCTCATAACCATTCCAGAGCTTTTGTCATCATCCAGTCATACTCCTTCGCACTGCTACTTGTATTAACAGGGTCTATCTCTGTCCCTATTGTCTCTCCTATCACCAACTCTTCATTGTGCTTGTTCTTATCTTTCACTCCACCAGTGCCATCCACACACAACTGCACTCACGCACATACCACCCAATTTCTCTTATCTCCACAAATCCTTTTGCCTCTTTCTCAACTATCCATACTCAAATCCATCATAAGCTCTAATTCATTGGGCAACCACTCCCATTCTTTCGCACTCTTCTGATAACTTTTCTCCAACTAAGCATGCATCTCGCTTATACAAGCTATATTTGACTCATACTCATTTAAAGGACACATACTAATGCTGAACATTCTACCTATTTATCATGCCTAAACCAAAGCCAGAAAATTCATCCATTACACTTTCACCAAACTGTGCTTCCCATTCAGCTTCCTTTCTCCTTTTCAAACTGTTCCATGTACACTTTTCTTATACTCCACCAACACTAATTGCCCTCCCTTCCTATCCATGCTCTGCAGATTCTTCTGTCTCCATCTATTAAATTTAGTCTTTCCTTTTCATGAACTTCCTTCAACACCCTGTCTCAAACAGAGAAACTGTCAAATCTTTCATTCTCTTTCCTCTATACTTCACAATCATTCTCTGTTTCATACACAGCCACGCCAATCTCTCAAAAGTTATACATATATGGAGACATTCCAGTTATGTTATGCACTGTCATATTATATGACCATAACACACACCCTAAACATTAATCCCATTCTAATCCATCTTTCACCCTCAACCGCAACATTTCACTTAAAGTTATAATCATTCTCTCTTCCTAGGTAGATATGGAACATTTTAACTAGTTATATATGGCACATTCTCACATGAGCAATATCCCATTCATGCAACATCCCTTAAATGCACATCCCACAAACTCAGGTTCATTATCACTCATATCTCTGGCAACACTCAAAGATTATTTATTCTTCAAAGATGCAACATACACATGTGCTCTTTTGATCTACCATTGCAATCTTTCCAATATTGCCTCACACAATCACAGGCAAAGACAAACAGTTGCAACCATCTCAAATGGTTCATTTACACACTTTCAAAACAGGCAACCTCACAGGCATTCTGATACTATCTATCCCTTGTGAGTTGTGACATACTTAACAAGTAGTCACAACATCCATACAATTTTTTTTTTTAAATGCACTAAACACACACTAGTTTCATGCACTCATAGCTTGTTCTTACCTGCATGCCCAAACTTTTCAGGAACACTTTTTATCATTCTAATCATGCCATAAACTGAAAATGTCAGAAAATACCCACTTTCATTATCTAGCCCTCACACAAAATAAACCATATCTTTTCATATTACAAACTTTTGAGCAAACCTTTTAAATTCTTTCAATATGCTACTCCATTCTTTAACAGGCGCACTCCTCAACACTATCTTTTAACTTGTGCACCATCGGCCATGACTACATACTTTCAATAGTTTTTCATTCATATCCGTATTTGCTTCCCCTGCAAGTTTACCACAACTATACCAGCTTTCACTAAGCACTTTTCTCACACCCACCAAAATTGCACTCCTTCACAAGAAGTCATTCCCAAGCAAAACAATAAACTAGCGCATTCTTGCTTAACATGACAAATTCATGATTCACAGGCCATCACATTTTCATTTCCCAACCCAGAAATCGCCTCTGTAACGCCTCACCTCGGTCCAGCTCAGCTTCTGCACATTCCTTAACACTTAAGCATTCACTAAAGAAATTTGCACAGTGGTATCAATCATTCCACAATACCTTTTCTCATCTAATCTTAACACTATGCATTTTTCCAATCTCATGTTTGCACACCACTCCCATAGCTTGCATACTCTCAATAAATACCTCAGCAGCACCCAGACCATATTCTTCATAGGCAGGAAGAGACTCCTTGGAAACTTCACTCACTGACTTTAGTACCCAGTGTACCCATCACCCTCTCAATTCTTTCTTCAACTTGCTTATTTCACCTATACCCAACTGCTCTAGCTTTAAACATGGTTCTTCCATAATCATCTTTCATAAGTTACTCACATTCTCAGGCACCTTAATATCTACTCCATCTTTCACTCAGTCTTGCAAAATACAAAGGACTCAAACTTAGTTACTGCCACCCTCACATCTCTTCCCAAGAGTCAATCTTTTTGGCAAATACTCAGGATTTATTCCTCCAATCACATTCATTCACACTACCTGTTAATCTTGACATCAAATCTGCAATCTCATTCTTCTTTCCTGGTGAATACTCCACTACAAAATCAAAATAACTCATCTTCCATTGTCCATGCGTGCCTACTATCAACTATCCTCATACACTGTAAATACACTAAAACATGGTGATCCATTTGCACTATAAATTTCACTCAATACAAAAGGATCTTTATGCACAATCTGCTTGCAACATTAACTGCTTTTGATATACACTTAACAATGAAATTATTCGTACACCAAGTAATATCCAGTATTTGTACTTATTTCTTGAAATTGGTAGGTCGTATGACAGCATGTTGAATATATATCTTTATAAGAATTTGGAGAAGAATGCAAAACATGTGTTTCAGAACTATTAATGTAATAAAACAATTCCAGAACAGAAATATTGCAAAAGCTACATGGTTAAAATTATTCGTACAGCTAGGAAATCATAATTAATTTCATAATTATACATGTTTCAAGCACTATTTCATGTATAAGAGCATTCTAGAATATTCTCCCACTGGAGATGCAACTTAGATACAAACATTACTTGAAGCACATATGTGGCATCCGTATGAGTCTCTTTTGCCAGCATGATGGGAAAGACAAAGGAGCTCAGCATTGACTTATGGCAAATTATTGACTTTCACAAGTTGGGAAACAGTTACAGCATATATAAAAACGTTTTGCTATACTTAGATAAATGGTACAATCTATTATAAAGAAGTTTATGGAATGTGGCACATGGAAACTTTGCCCACGCATGGAAGAAAACCGAAAATGTCAAAGAGAACTGTATGAAAACTGTTGTGATGTTAATATGAACCGAAGAATTGGATACATAAGTACACATACGATACAGCGTTGTTTAAATAAGAATAAACTGAATGGATATCAACCACAATGGATACTCTTCACAAGCAATGTCATATTGTTGCTCACATAAATTTTGCAAAAAGCTTTGTAGATTAAGATAAAGAGCTTTTGGCAATGTGTACTTTGGAGTGATGAAACAAAAATCAAACTTTTTGGCCATAACAATGCTAGGAAGATTTGGCGCAAGAAAGGTGAAGCCTTCCTCCCAAAGAACAGAATACCAACAGTTAATATGGAGGCGGTTACATAATGTTTGGGGGTTGTTTTAGCTCTAATGGGACCGGTAAATTAGTTCCAATATGCGAAGAATAAAATCTGAAGACTACATTACATATACTGGATGGAAATCTGAAAATATCATCTACAGATCTTGAGCTAGGATGAAGATTTACCTTCCAACAAGATAATGACCCCAAGTATTCATCTAAAACTGTCAACAACAAGATAACAACCTGGCCATGGCCCTCGATGAGTCCCGACCTGAATCCCATAGAAAATTTATGGGATGAATTGAAAGTTAGGATAACTTGTCGGGCTCCAAGAAATCTTCATGAATTTAGAGGTTGTGGCCATTGAAGAATGGATGAAAATCCCAATTGAAACATGTTCAAATTTAATAAAAAATTATAGAAAACGATTGTTGGAAGTTGTAAAGATGAAAGGCCATGCAATTAACCATTAATATGATGGTTATGTTGACATTTTCCCACTCTACGAATAATTTTGACTATATAATTTTTGTAATGTTCCTGTTCTGGAATTGTTATATTACATTAATAGTTCTGAAAGACATGTTTTGCATTCCTCTCAATATTCTTATAAATATATATTCAACATGCCGTCATGCGACCTACCAATTTCAAGAAATAAGCGCAAATACTTGATATTACTTGGTGTATGAATTAGTTCATCGCTAAGTGTATATGCTATCACTCTTTCTGCTCACTCTACTTTCAAACTGATCTTGCATTAAACATCCATCCATAAATAACCACTTGTGCCTGTATAAACATTGAACATAGTAGCTCTATATCTTTTATTACTAATGCTTTCAACTTCTCAAATGTTGCATTTATCGACTCATTCCATTTATTCATGGTTCTTCTTTTTTCTACTCTATTCACTCAAAGATTCCATCACACCTGAACAATCTTATATAAAACTTCCTTCTAAATTCAACCAGAGCAAGGAATCCGCATAACACTTTCACAGTATTAAATCTCGGAAAGTCTCAAACCTTTTCTATAAACTTTTCAGATTTTTACCTACCTCATATAAGTCAACAACTTAGCTTTTACTCCCATTTCTTCCAACCTGCACATTCTTGCTTGGAAAACCACTCAGAATCACATTCATCTAAGTGTTATTGCCTTGTTCTCAGCCTGTGGCTGAGGAAAGCATACCAAATCCATTTTCCTAAACTCATTCATTCCATATACACACACAGACACAACAAACATAAGAAACTTATCTTTCATTCACCTTTTTATAGTCAATACAAATTCATAAGCTTTCATCGGGCTTTCTTACAAGCACAATCAGGCTGTTCCATGCAATCTCACTTGGCTCAATTACAACAATTCTTTCCAACTCTTCACATAGCTCTTCTCTATCTTGATCAACAGGAGGAAAATGATTGTCTCTGACAGGGCTTTGTAGCTGGAGCTTGAAAGAATTTTTGGTGCTGGAGCCAGATCCAGTCAAACTGTACTAGCTCCAGCTCCATCCACTAAAAGTACAGCATAAATTTTTCTCTTTCTCAATAATAAAAATGTATCACTTTGAAAAATCCTTTTCATTATATCGTAATCTATTAAAATTAACCCATATTATTCTCCCCAAACAAAAGTAAGATCTGCCGTGTTTGAGTATCTTACTGTCTCAAGTGACTGCAAACATTTTATCTGTCATTGCAAGAGAGATGCTGATGAATAATTTTGTGGAACCAAGATTAGTTCTACAAGTGGCACTACCAGCTCTGATTTAAAAAGACGGACTATGACTGACAAGACATCTGCAGAGATTTCATCCAAAGATATATGAAATCATAAACAAAAAAAGACTCAAGTGACTACTTCAACTGGAAGTATGAAACATACTGTTAGACAAATTTCACCAATAACAAGTTTTTTTGTAATGTTACTATCACATTGACCTCTGATAAATTTAAGAAGCATATTATAGAAATGGTAAAAAACAGTATATCTCTGATTTTTTTCTCAAAACCAGCATTCTTAGGCATGAATGGAGAAATGGCTCAAAAACTTTGAAAAAATCTTAATTGGCGCTTTATGTTCCTCAAACTGGATGGATGCCCCCAACATAAGAGTTAATTATTTTGCGATTAATGTCAGATTTATTAATGACTCTAATAAAGCTGTTAAAGATACACATGCAAACTACCCAAGTGAATATCTTTCAAAATT